>VKOC01000004.1:31906535-32044693 GCA_009364415.1 Spea multiplicata
TTTCTCTGTATTCGTTTCCTCCGCATTTATTTGCTTTATTCGTTCTGTTTACGCTATCTGCATGTAGTGCTCATCTCTTTTTTTCCTTTATCAGTCTTGTTTTTTTGAAGCAGGGAGACATGTTGCTCTGCCAATAAAGAAATCACTAAATCGTAATGAAAAGTTAGGATCCGCAAATGTTTCTGTAAGATTTGATTTTCATCTCCATTAATCCGTTTTACTCTTTCCCCTGTGCTTTCCGCACACTTTATGAGGGGTTTTGTACTTAATCATTGTTCTAATTATGAATACTAAGAAAATGATTCTTCTTTATGCATCTCAAACGCTCATATCTTGATATCATTTTGTCTTGATTCATGGATCCGTTACTGGTTTTTGTTGCCTTGATTCGGCCACTGAAATGCCTCTCTGCCCATCTAACTATTAAATCATTTTATACATTCTTTATGGAGCACAAAGGCATAAAATACATTTTATGAAACAAAATAATAGATGTTGGATCTGGATTATGCTTTGCTTACAATTTGACAAATGATCGACAGGGTAGTCTCACTTATTTTGTAAAGTATCTGACCCTTTAGACTAAATCAAAATTGGGGAACAATACACATACCCACGTCTATGGTTCCCTTAATATAGGAAATGCCTATATCGAAAAAAATAACACTCAGTGCCATAGAAAATGCATACGGCTGAGCTAATTTATTGTAGCTGCATTTTCAATCCTGATTAAGGAGCAAAGAACTGTTGCGTCTTTAATTGGAACTTTAGGCACTAGTTTTCACTTTCTAATACACAATAACTTACAATTACCATTCAAACATTAGATCAATCAGATATAATGACTTTCACCTCCTCCTAGCATACACCCACACATACTAAATATAATAGTAAATATATCATATGGCAGAGAAAAGTCTTGTCCACTCGTGAAGTAGCATCTGGATTTACATTGTATGTTGTGTGCATGTACAGAGAGTCTGAAGGTATCCTCATGTATCAATGAACCCACAACTAACAACATATATATAAGAACCTGATGTAATCCATGGGTACTAGAGAGCCTCAAGTTACATACTACATATCCTAACATTATCTATGTATGACAGAGAACATGATGATGTTGTTCCTGAAAAATGGCCGCCAATATTCATTAAACAAGGACATGTCTGTAAGCCTTGTTGATGACACCTCTTGTATGGACACTGTCTCTACCAATGCTTATCACTACATATCCCATAAGGGTGTAAGGCTTTTCTGAAGATAAGTCATAGACCAAGCAAGTATGTAAGGTCTTCGAACAACAAAATGGAATATTTCATATGGTACATACTGCCAATGTCTATGTTTCCAGGTTTACTGTATAGCTCAGGATGGCCCCCAACAAGCCAACGGACCTAGAATTACCCATTGCAAATGAGATTTTACCTTCTATTCTTAGAACATGACATGAAATTTGCCAGAGACAATAAAGAAGACTCACTATAGTGGAGAAATAAGGACTCCCTACCTCTCTTATAGCTTTCCACAAACAGGCTCACCTATAATATCTTAATAAGCACATTAAAGCAGAGCACACCTGCAAGGGGAAAGAAAAGACATTTCTGTTATAGTGAAACATATTTGTTCACGGCAGGAAACTGGGGAAATAAAACAAAGCGGATACCTTAACTGTCATCACCCCTGCTGCTCTTTTTCAGCTTGCCAAGTAACACTAATAATTTGCTTCTGCTTTTTCCTCAAAACAGATTCTTTTAGCATTTCAATGAATCCACCTCACCGCAGTTTGGAGCTTTATGTAAAACATGTAACAAATTGTCATTCCACCAAGGAAGGCATTTAGTTATGTCATAAGTGATATTTTGACACCGAAAGTAATAAACAGATACATATTTAAATACAACAGACAGACAATGCAACCATTTATCTTTTCCTTTTACAAGCTATAAATAAAACAGGAGACGTGGAATATGTAGGTTCAGAATTTGCAATCGGTGGGATTTATAGAATATGGAAATACAGGAAAGTAATAAATTGGGGATCCACATAATGAGGATTCTGTCCTTATCCTGTTTTGTAGCTACAATACTTGTTAAATATTTTTAGCTTTATGGTTAAGAATGTCTGATTACGTTTAACATTCCATTTTTAAATTATTCAGTTTCAAATTTCCCAAATGGGACATCCCACCAGCCTCCCTCAAAGACATCGGCTGGATGTTTGCCACAAATGTTCCCTCATTTCCCAGGATCACCCCTTGAAACCTGAACTGGAATCCCATTGTCATCCCAGGCAGGAAGTTGGAACGCACTTCCTGTTCTCTACTCTTACCTTCCTGTAAAACCTTACAGTTACATTACATTTATTTATTTATTTATACAGCGCCAGCAGATTCCGGAAACCTTTGGTTCCTCTGTAGATATATAGAGATATTTATGTATTAATAACGGCGTGAAAATAATAAAATCATGATGCATAAGTAATCTAAAATATAACTGGAGATTCTGTAAAACCATTCAGTTCTGTAAAACTATACAAAAGTTCTTCAGTTTCACTTAGACCTATGGGGTGATCAGTCACTAGTGAAGTGGCCCAGGGGCTGTCTCACCCTTGGACCTGGTGCTATAGGCCTAGCCAGCATTAAAACAGAATACACTTAATTTTGGACCGATAGTGGAGTCTTGTTACCCCTAGAGGTACAGAAATAATATTTCTGCATAGGCGAAGGAGTGCATTGGCTCATAAGCCAAGGTATATACACCAAAACTTGGTAGTCTACAACAGGATCAAGCCTTGATGTGACTTGTCATGTTAATTAGAATGTGACCCTGAAACAGATACCTGCTATATGTTTGCTTAAGTCTCAACAAAAAGGTGATTGCCAATATGACAAAGTCTGCTGATATTTTAATATCTGCTGGTACCCGGTGTACAGGTATTGATTTTACGTAAAATTATGGGTCAAAAATGTTAATCTTGAAATAATATTTTTTTTATTCAGCATCAGGTGCCTGGTATCTCTATCTATGAGTCTCGGGAAGAATGGACAAATCCTTGGTGTCTCTCCATCCTTAGCGGAATCTTCTATGGTATATTGTATTCGAAATCTCTGATTAAAAGAATGCACTTGTATTGAAGCTATATATTAAAGTCTTAGGGCATCACGAAGCACCAGATTTAAAACCAACTCTTTACCACTAACAAAGCATCGGACAGAAATGAACACCCAGTTTACTTGAAGAAAAGTTAAACACTCTTAAACTTGGCTACTTCTGCTGGTTTAAAGCAGCCCGGGGTCATCATAATTATATTAAACCCAAAATAATATTCTTTTTAGAATCCACATGCCCTACAATATAAAGCAAAAATAAAACAAAAAAATTGAGATTGAAGATTGAATATGAGAGAAATATGGAGAAAAAACTGCTGCAAACAGGAACACTTAATAATGCTTATCTTACTTCCTTTTATTGTATCCTGTTCTGATTCACAAACTTTAATCAAATATTTTATGATGCAATTATTAAAGTCGACTTCACTTACACCTATAAATAAAATGACAGAAAAATAGACGGAAATAATTGTGTGAAATGATTTCTAATGTGCAGAGTTTTAAGGAAGATACGGGAAAAAAAATGCTTGGACCAGTTTTCTTTTTAATGGGCTCATTTCAGATGTTGAATTTCAGTTGTTATTGGTTTTTAACAAATTATAATTTATGCCCCTCTTCAATGGCAAATTAACAATTACGACTATGAATGTTGCTACAGTCTGTGTAGTGTTTTAGCTAATGCACATCATTTGAATAAAACCTTTTCGCTGAATGTAACAAATGGGGGCCAAGTTGCTATTAGTATATTAGACAAAGTAACGTACTATATAAACACCTTGTAAGAGTTTATTCACTAATCAGTGAGTTAAGGTGAAATCAAATATATCTCACCAGTGCATATATTTATTATGAAGGGTCATGGGGAAAGATGAGAAAAGGAAAGATTATGCTTTAAAGAGTCTTGCTTTCATAAGCAATTTAATGCACCTTTACATTTTTATGGGATCCCTCTTGCAAATGCATGGAGGGGTTCTGCAGAATGCCCCCATGTACATTTGCCTCTCCCCCGACAGCTGCTAGGCTTGCAGAGGACATGCTTGGCTGAACACTTAAGTATGCTAAGTGAATGATATTCACTTATCATTTCCCATCTTGACTACTGCAACACTCTTCTGGTTGACACTCCACTATCTCGACTCTCTCCTCTACGGTCTATCCTAAAAAAAGGATAGACTGTAGAGTTGACCAGCTGAGCAGTTAAGCCTTGTTATCAAGACTGTTATGTAGATGTGCATGTTCCATAGGCCGGACTGTCACCCAATGTCTGCCAACTATGTCCTTGGTCCCTTTTCCCATGCCATCCTGGCTCCATGTGCATGATGATATCATAACGCAGGGTCGTACAAAGCACTGTGCATTAAAGTGATTGAGATATCCCCTCTGGTAAAGTCATCAGTGACTTCAACAAAGGATTCCTCTGATGAAAAAAAGATTTCTGCATCAGAAAGAAGAGCCTTGTGATGTTTCATGTGAATACTCGGCTACCACTGCAGATAGGGGAACAATTTAACTTTAACATTTGTTGAGCTTGTGTTTTTCTCAGCAGTCTCTTATAGTTAGTAGGTCGGATTTCTTAAAAGGCTTTATCACCTCAGTCCGCAAATTACCTCCTGTTTTTGACTTAATATTCAGACCAGATGGCTCCCTTAACCATGGACACATATACGAAATTGTTTTAGAGGCGATTCTCAATATACATTTTGAACAAGCATTCCTGGTTAAAAGAGCCATCTGGTCACCTTAGCACAGATGGTATTATAGTGTTAGCAATATCAGCCTTGATATCAATAAATATTGGCATAATTACTCACAAAGGTTAGAAAATTAGGAACCAATGGTAAACATATATTGTATATAGTAGCAATGGATCACCTTTTTCCTGTTTTTACATGTCTTTTACTCTTTATCAGGAATAAAATATATATAAAATATTGTAAAAACTTTTTTTTGCAATTTAGATAAGTATTTCCATGGGATAGATGCCTATTTTAATATAAAATAATATATATACTGTTGACAGGGAGATGTTTGTACATTTCTCTATGTAGATCTAAGAAACTCTTTTATAATTAGATGATACCCCTGATGAAGTCATTATGACATCACTATAAATATTTATTTTTATTTATTTTTTATATTTATTTTTCTGACAGTGGCAGTTACAACAAATAGAAATCATTTTTGCTGCCAGGGTTTGACTGGGGATTTAAATTGGCCCTGGTACTTTAAGGTCAGCGGACGATACAATGATGCACATGCAACAATGTGTATGTTCTTTTACTTGTTCAGTCTGTGGCCTCATGTATCTAGCCGATGACCACACACTAAATGTCAGGAGCAGCCATGAGTGGCCATTTGCCTGGTATGGCCAATAAGTAGTCCGTGCCTTCCTGTGGGGTCACCGTTTACACAGCAGGAAGAAAATGCTACAGCATGACATAAGTAAACGGCTGCTCTTGCTTCAACTAAACAATTTTTGTTTTACCTTAAAAAATATTGCCTTAGTAGATTACAAGCAGCTTTGCACAGTGTTTCCCATAAAAAACCTCTACAGAATAGATCATTTCAGTAATGGATCAACCCTCTGGTTGATAAGCAATCAATATCTCATTTAATGACATACATTTTTTATCTTCACACTTGCTTAAAGGGGAAATTCCATGAAAAAGTACTTTCTCCTTTAGCATAAAATGCAGTGCTATATAAAGAACCTGGTTTTATCTCATTTTGTTCCAAAAATCCTTCTTTATCAGCAGACCTGGACGCTGCCTTTGTTGTAAGCCTTGTGATACTTTTGGTGACTTTCACAGCTCAGTCATGACACTAAGGTGATTCTTTATGGCAAGGTTGATCAAGTCAGTTTTCTGCGCACATCGCCCAAGAAAAATTAGAGGGAACATTGCCGAGCAATTCTATTTTTTTACAACAATATGATAAGGAAATTGGGTATTTGCAAAGTAGAGTGGGCTAAGAACTAGAACACATACAAATAGCTAATATGCAGTTGTCTGAAAATAGGCTTAATTATATGTGTTCTCCGGAGTCTGAAACATTTTCATTCAATGTTGTTTTTTTACTTGTTGTGCTTTAATGATTAATTTGACAGCAATTATTAATATATACTATGGTATAGCATCAAAATCAAGAAAAGGAACCCTAAAAATCCCTCTGGTCAGTTTTTGGCCATGATTCATGGTAGATGCCTGTCCCCAGCTTTCAACTTATATTCTGCAATATCTCTGAAGAAAGGGTCAATGAGATCTTGAAGGTTTTGCTGTGTCCCCTGAGTAGGTTCCCCACATCCGACATTGCCAAGCGTTCTTTATTTGAGGGATATGACAGAATGAAATAACTTTGAAGAAGGGTGGTATAAAAAACAGACTGCACTGTTACTTTTAGTTCCTCGAGTCTGCTTTAAAGCATGTTTTGGATATAGTGAAAAGAAATCCTATTTAGTGCTTTGTTACTTATACTCATGGGCAAAAGGGTCCTTGTGGACATCTAAAGCCCTCAAAGCTGTACCACTTGTCACTAGTGAATGGACTGAATAGAACTAGGAAAGATACCCTAGAAAATAAAACTCCACAATTTAGTTAGCAGTGAATATGACAAAGCAAACGTTACTTGAGGGATTGCAAGAAAACAAAGAGACTCTGTAACACCTTGTGTATATTAGCCTGAAATCCCAAGACAGCAGTGATGTCCTGCAGATAGGGTGGATTTGAAGAAAATATCCTACAGTAAGTGGCAGATAGAAAAAACAAATAATCCGAGAGCTTGGCGTTTATTAGGATAGCTAACGGAGAGATGGTCTTATTCTGTTTGTCTTCCCATTGTACAAATATTACATACAGTTCACCTCGGGCTCACCTCTACGTTAATGAAATGCCGCAATATAACCGTGATCAGCCTCTGTAGCTGCCAGGAAGGTTTCTTTGGCTGTAGTTGTAACCATTTAGAGCTCTCATATATTACCTGCATTGTTACTTCCATTTTTTTTCCTACGTAACCTTCAGACTGCAGATGCAGGCACCCTGGAAATGGAACGCTTTCTGGTTTATCACAAATGCTCTTTCTTTCTCTAGAGGTCCTTGAGCAGAAGATGTTCCAAAATCCCTTGTTCTGTTGATACCTGTGAAATATATTTCTTTCAACCTTTTGATATGAAACCTGAATGTAACGAATGGGAGCCAGGTTGTCATTGGTATATTAGATCACAGTAACGTACTATATAAACAACTTGTAAGAGTTTATTCACTAATCAGTGAATTAAGGTGAAATCAAATATATCTCACCAATGTAAATATTTATTATGAAGGGTCATGGAGAAAGATGAGAAAAGGAAAGACTATGCTTTAAAGAGTCTTGCTTTCATAAGCAATTTAATGCATTTGATATGTGAGTTTCACCTTTACATTTAATAGGTTCCCAAATGCATGGAGTGGGTTCTACAGAATCCCCCCATGTACATTTGCCCCCCGCCAGCTGCTAGGCTTGCAGAAGACATGCTTGGCTGGACACATCTCCTGCTGTCTGTGTCCACGTGGTATAAATACTGACAGTCAGTTCCTGTGCTGGCGAATGGGAATGATTTCCTGCTACTGATTGGCTGTTTAAAGCTATCAATCAGTGGCACAAACATGTGACCATAGATAGAGTGTTGCACTGCAGCTGTACTGCTGCTGCTTCTCCAAAAGTTGAGTTTTTTTTAACCGGTTGAAGAATGCATGTTAAAGTACTTTTATATGCATTCTTTTGTTGACACTGGAATATCCATAGGCCTGTTTTTTTAGAAACATTTATTGTATCTTATCTCCAAATATTTTGTAAAAGTGTTAAATGTATCAAAACCCTCTGTAACATATGTTTTCTTTTTAGGCAATATACTTATTTAAAAAAATGTTTGGTTAAAGCTCCCAATAGGGTCACGAGAATCTCAAAACCAAAAAGCAGGCGAAAAGTGATTATGGGGTTTGAGAGGACATATTATTATGGTTACTATTTTAAAGTACATATAATTAAGGTTTCTTATACGTCCTAGTGTATATGCCCTTCATTTAAATGACGTGCCAACCTCTATTCTTCACCCTTCCTCTCTCATCTCTCCTCCCGCATTGTGCATTAGTAACCTCATCAAACTCATCAAAGGTGGCGAGGTGGAGCAACCATCAAACATCTCCCACAACTTCTCACAAAGCAAAATCTACCCTTCCACCTCTGTTTAGAAACCATAAAAACCAGTACAGTATATACAGTATATATATACTTCATACCCATGATACTTCTTGAGTTAACTGTGAACTGTAACATGTAGTACTGCTCATTTTAATACCCAGACATCCAAAACACCTCTTACAGAGCTCAAACAAACCAGGAGGTTTCAAATGAACCCAACCTGCTTAAAGTGTTGATAATATCATTTTCTACGGATCTTTAGCTGTCTTGCATATTGACCTATAGCCTCAGTTGAGCCAGGAATATCAACAACCAGTACAGAAGGGTGATAATTTCAGGAGGAAGAATTGATTGTTTAGAAAGAAGAATTGCTTTTAAAGACTAAACGAGTCGGTACGTGCAGAGATTCTCGATCAGTGAAATGCTCAAAACAAGGGGGGGAAAAAACCAAACCTCAGCTACTTCAGCGTTCAATATACGTGATCACTGACAAATATTTTGAAGCACACAATAGCATTTTTCCCCGGTAGCTTGCTTTTAAATGCAGCGAGCTTGATAATCACCATGACATCTCTGGCTTTATAGCAAAGAGGCAGTGTTCTAAAGAAAGCTTTTCTGTCTTCGGAGACTACTACATCTCAGGCTGACTTAGAATTATTGAGCTATATGCGATCATGATTGTCTAGCCAAAAACAAATGGCTTTCTATTAGGGGTTTCCCTCCCCTCCTGAAATCTGCCACCTTTCAGAACGGAGCAAGGGGTGCCTCTGCCAATCTGTCTCTATGCCGTACCCTGCCGTACTACGAGCATTCATCTCCTATACAGCAGCTAAAGATCTATCACCAGTGACCTTATGGAGAATATTCCCTGAACGACTGACACAGCTCATTGCTCAAAGCCGAGGGTTTCCAGTGCTGCATTAGATGTATGAAGTGACATGGTACATCTCTCACTTCAATCCGCTAACTCTGTGCTTTTGTCTATTGAGAAATGGGCATTTACCTTTCAGGGAGTTGCGCCGGGGCTCCTCTTTCTGTCGTGTGACCCCGTGTTAGATCTAAATCATTAAAAATATTGCTACGGCTTAAACTCATTTATTAGTTATTGGTCCTGGGTAATTGGGCTGAGGCATTGAGAGTGGAACATGTTGTGGAGAGGCCTGAGGTCACCTAATGAGGCGAGATGTAATAATACAAGATTGATTTTTAGTTGCGTAGAAGCCAAAGAGACTGCGAGCATTGCCTAGAATCTGCAGGACACAGCAAATCTCATTGGGACCATAATCTATCTACAGATAGATAAAAAAATCATATTAAAATGCATACAAGACATGACAAAACCTATGCAAGTCTACAAATACACAATATGTTTATATATCAAGTAAATATACTCATCTCAAATTGCTGTTAAATAATCTTTTTTACCAATTACTCTCTGAGGTGGGGCCCACTTGATTGGGACAGCTAGATCTTTAGCTCTCCATGATGGAGACAACAGCAGAATAAATACGTTCTTGTCTGCTAAACTAGCTGATGTTGGTCCAATAAAAGGTATCAAGAGTCCATATTCACTGAAACCCTAAACCATGCATTGATCACCACTTTAAAATTAAATAAATTATTCCTTTTAAAGTTATCTATAAGGTCTGGGCAGCCTTTTATAGAGTGGCGCTATAGGACTTTTATTATTATTATTTGAAAACACGGGCATCTCACACATCACTGGACTAAATTACTCTTCTGTACTACAGTGTTACATTGACCTTGAAGAAATACCCAAAAGATTGAGTGTTTTCGGGGCATGAACTTGGCATCACAATTGCAATTTTCTCTCTAATCCTTCCAACAAAATAAAGGCAAGAGTACCATGTGCTCGGTGACAGGTCTCGCTGTAAGGGATCACTCTCCTATCATTATACTGTGAAGCAGCGCTCAGTGAGGTCACGTGATGTCACGTGACTGCACGCTGGCAGCATGGATGTTTCTGTTGAATGAGGTGCTCAGGCTAGGTAATTAAGGTACTCAGTACGTGTCAGTATGTAGTATGTAGGCATGTATGAATATAGCTGAGGTGGAAGTTGAGATGTGTATGTTGTGTGTGTGCTTGAGAATATTGTGTGTATTTGGTCGAGTATATATGTGAATGTATGCTGGTGTAAGATGAGAGTGGTGTATGTGAGTGAGTATGATTTAGTCGTCTGAGTTTTCATCACTGGGGAAAAGCGTGTTCAGTATGAGTGCATGAGGATGAGGCTGAGATTAGTCAGTGTGAGTGGGTTTGCCTCAGGGGTCTTAGAATGGTAAGTGTGGTTAAGAGTGATCAGAGTTATTGAGCCAGTTTGGGCAAGTGTTCCTCATGGATTCTCCCCTGGAAAGAATATTGATTGAAAGGCCTGGGTTTATGCATAGATGTGTTGTTTTGCGATCTGTTTGATCTTGATGTTGGGGATAGTGTAGGGGCGACCTTACGACACTTTGTGAAAAAATTATCTATAATTTTTTCTCAGCTTTTTCTCTGAAACTACATGTGGAAGAGCCTAACTTTGCATATTTTCACTAAATGAGGTTAAAAGGTACATGCGGGGACATAGGTGGACTCGTAATTTAATTAGGGTACCTGGGCAGGGCTGGGACCCCATACTGGTGCATATACATACCATTTGCACTTGTAAAGGTTCAGTGTGTTTTATTAAATATATATGCCCAGATGGGCATTTCTACATCATGGATTCAAAGCCTCCATACTCACTACTAAGAACTATACAAACCATTTCCACATGCACTGATAGCTCTGTCGGTATTTAAACAGCAGGGGGTGTTGTAGGACAGAATTTATAGTCTTCAAGACATTTTTATTGGGTAAACCCAAATTACTGCAGGTTTGAAAGAGATCCATAATAGTGAGGATGTGTTCAGAATTACAGAAGACACGCAAAGGCAGCAAAGTCTTTCCACTTTGAATTCTTTGTTTTTTTAGGAATATAGGGTGTTCGGATTCACACATTAAAGGCATGTATCGTCACTATATACTGGTAGACTGCATTAAAATGATTGCCACCACACTGTGGCCAGGAGGCCCGCTAATTCATCCAGTAGGAAGGTTACCGAAATATCTGGAATGTATTCTCAAAGAACGTTAAAGTGAAAAATATTTATGTGCATTTTACTATTTTGGACCGACAATACAAATCCCATGATTATGGAAAATAATAGAAACTAACCCTATGTCACACTACGCCTGATGGTCACATTGTCAAAATGATATTACAGAGATGCATACATACTTGGAAACTTCCCAGGGTAGGCTACATGTGGCTCTCGGTGGGGGGGAAGTGACTTCATTATGGGCCAGGACTAGCCATGATTATATTAACACATATGGAGACTCCAGGTCAAACCATGCTTTGTACAGAACTTGTATGAACCTTCTAGACAAGAGAAGTGTAAGACAGGGTACATGTACATGTTTCCAGCACCAGCAATGCTGCTACAGGGGCAAAAATAGATGCTATGTTGAATTAAAGAACGTTACATTGTGCATTTAGGGCAGAAATATACAGGGGAGAAGTTATATGAAGAAGGGGTGAAAGGATGGTGAAGCAAATACTTTAATTTTGTGTTGCCTTGATGGATGCCAATGCACATCACTGGTATTGAAAGAGTTAAATAGATCACTGCTTTTCTAGCGTTTATTTGAAGAATTTCTTGCCTTTAGTGAATGTACAATTTTTGATGTTCTCTATGTATGTTCATAAGAATAATCTATCTTCTTTATTGCGATTCCCTTTTTGACACGGAGAAAAATAAATGCATTTTTTTTGCCTGAATACACTATGCATTCGCCGCGCCGCACCATATTTCCATCGCTGCAAATTAATCATTGGTAAAGACCAGCAGACACTAATGAGATCACCTCCTGTGGATCTGCAAGGCTTCGGTAGCAAAACTCAAAATAAAGAAATCAATTCCCAATGTCACTTCTACTTCTGTGTGAATGCCGGGTCACAGAGCGCAGAAGGGATTTACTAAATCAAATACTGCTTTAAAAGTGTTTGCCTCCTCTTTCTGTTAAAAGACACCTTAAATGACCCGATAGCCTTATCACATAACTGTAGTGGGACTGTGTTAATCAAACATTATTATTGTCTAGCACTAGAAGGTCAGAGGGTCGGATGTAGTGTTAGAAAGTACTGTAGATCTACCTTGAAAGAATGGTGGATGTGGAATAGTCTCCACCGGAAATGTTGGTGGGCAAAACAGCGAGGGAATTTAAATGGTCAGGTCTTTGTTTCACCCCTGAACACAGGATGGATCCCATAAGGGTTCAACCATGTGTCCCGGTGCTTCAAAGAAAATCATCAGTCAGGCAAACACAAGGCTATACTAAACAGACACAGTTTGTATTTAGAGAAGCCCACCAGTTGGAAGAACCTTGAATCACTTGAATGCCAAGAAGAAGTTAACTCATGACAGATGTAGACTTACGGCCCATGCTCAGCCCAGTTACCCAAGTAATAAGAAATCCACCACCACATTATAATTTTTATTTAACACAGTCGTTGTTGCGTAAAACCTGAAGTCATAAACATAAATGTGTTAACAGAGACAACGACTACCAACACACAAACAAGTATATATACAGTCATGTGAAAAAGAAAATGCACCCTCTTTGAATTCTATGGCTGTAGATATCAGGACATAATAACAATCATCTGATCCTTAGCAGGTCTAAGAATTAGCTAAATACACCCACAAATAAATAATATATTACACCATGTCATGATTTATTCAACAAAAATAAAGCCAAAATGGACCAGGTCTGAAGGGCCCTTTCTGAACAATTATGATGTGGGACAAGGAGACAGGAACGAGTGGTCCCAGTGGTCTCCTGGGCCCCCTAGAAGGACATGTGTTTTATGACCACATGCCTTGAAGTGCCAGGCTTGATTTTACTCTGCCAGTCCACTACTGAAAACACACATTGATTGTTCATTCAGACCCTTTCGCTGGTTACTTCCATCACTCTACTGAAGTAGGTCGGTAGTGCAAATCTTACAATACAGAGACCCGTCATCTATCGTGGCAACAGCCACCACCTTTTTTTATTGTTGTATGCAGACCTTGATGGTACCTAAAGAAATAAGAGTGTCTCCTCAATTGACGAGTCTGACCCATAAATGTTGCAAATATATTTAAAGTTAAACATCTACTCTTTCTTCTGTAATCTCTTATTATTCCCCCAAGGGACTGTTATTACAATAAAGAGTAGAAACAAATTATTCAGTTTGAGGCATAGCCAAGGTGTGTTAGCACTGTGTAAATTATAAATATCTATTTTTGTAAGAAAAACATACAACACATTTGAATTGTCAAGGAGCAAATTCTCACCATTTTAAAGCAGTTTTTGCTTCCAAAAGTGGGAGCAGCTTATCGAAAAACCCACTTAAAATGACATTTTTCTAGTGTTTTAAGATGGAGCAATGTTTTGTCCATATTTCTCTGTAAAATGTAGAAATTTAAGATGAGAAAACCACTCGGTGGAATGGTAGACCCGATATCTGCCAGGGAAAGTCCTTTCATGTGGTCAGAAGGACACAGACCTAAAATAAGTTTATCTGAATGGATTCATGTTTCCACTCTCCTATCAAGCCAACATAGGTGCATTCAACTCCAGTAGTGAAGTGATGCCTTGTTATTATAAATTACTAAGTTATTATAAATTTATTATTTAAATGGTCAGCAGAACAAAATGAAGGAGCAATAAAGAAGAGTTTCCTGGAACTTAAGCCATCTGAGATTTGTTCCAACATGCTTTTTGCAATTAACAGTATAGGAGGCCAGAGAAGCAAATCAGTAGGATACATTGTGCCCACAACAGTTCAGACTGCAGAATAGAGACACATGTGGGTTTGAGAAGTGTGGCTAGGTATGTTGGCAGAGGAATGAGAGAACTGTGATACACACCACATATTGCTTCAAGAAGAAAAGATGAAAAACCAGGGAAAAAGGATTTTTCCTTCTGAAAATTTATATTCTGAAATTGGATATAACTGCTTCTCAAGGTGGCCAGAAATTAATCATGCATAGTTGTCTATCTTGTATAAAGGAAATTAAGTGGTGGATAAAATGCCCACCAAATTTACAACATATTTGCCACTTATTCATTCAAGCATCCATCAATTTGTGAAAAGCTCAGCTTTGTGTAATATTTAATAATATGTAATAATCATAACCCAACCTAGATTAACTGCAGAGCCATTAAGGACTTCTGAGAGATACTATTTAACATTTTCCATTGGGTTTTCCTCCTGAGACCTCCTCAGCTGTCAGCAGAACCTAGGTCCTCAATCCCCATGAAGGCAGATCCGTGAAGGTTTCAGCCAAACAGTGCCAGTTATGGGTTTGAACGGTGTCAAGCTGTGACAATCCACCAGAAAACTGAAGATATAGGAGAAACTGGACAAATAGTTCCTGAAAAAAGTTGGAAAATGGAACCTCTTGCTCATGTTACATATTTAGACACGATGTAACAAAATATTATAACATACCAAGCAGTACATGTCAAGCTAAACAGGTACCATCAGCAGTATTTTTACACCCCATAGGCAGTCAGCCTAGGCCAGGATATGTCACTGGATACCAGTCACTAGAAACAATGTTCCATCCTTAAAAGGTTTGAGAGAACCCCTGGATATGGCCTATTCCTGCTTTTTTAAAGATGTTCCTATATTATTTTAAGCAGTTATACAATTATATTGATGTGATTTCTTTCATTCTGCAAAGCTTTCGATTTCTGTTCTGCAAGATTTCTGATTGTCTCCACGCTGCACGGTAATATAAGCACCTAGTGTCACGCTGAGATTTGACTACACAGCGGAAAAGTGCTCCTCGAAATGATCAAAATAACCGAGCCGGTAATTGAAACACCTGTGCAAATGCAGACTTGTCCTTACATGAGCCATCTGTGCCCACGTGATGCCAATCAGCTCTGAGGAACTTTGATTCAGGGAGGATAGATAAAGTCATACAATCTTTGCTGTGCAAAAGATCCCTTAACTGTAACGCTTCTTGGAATCTAACCATTTTTTTTTTTTTAACAATTCATTTTGGAGAGTGAATACCAATAAGATCACTGCCCATAAACATAACTGTTGGCAAAGTACATAGATACTCGATATATAAGCATGTTTGAGCTGGGTCCTCCTCACATTTTGTTTCAAGTCAAATCATATCATACACTATTTGAAATGTCTCATTTATCCATTTGCAGAAATTAAGGATAATGGTACAGATCATGACGATGCCATCTTGGTGGGATTCAGTTTATTTTAAGTATAGAAGAATACCACAGGGCCATAGAAGAAAAGCTTCAAATCTTACTTGTAAATGATTGAGACCTCAAATTTCCAAGTGGGTGATCTAGTCACGCGCTCATGACACCAAAGGTTTAGGGAGAGCCCAACTAGAGGAACACGGCGGTCTTTCTATGTTAAATGAATGTTGGAGTGAATTTTGCATGGACTGTAATCCATTTATTGCATACAAACCATTGCATGCATTACTTAGTTATTGGAGTTAGGGGGGAAAAAATATGCCTCCTGCACACACTCAATGGGAGTGCTATAGGGTATGAGCAGGAAGCATACTTAAGTATGCTTCATACCTACACTTCCTTGTTAAGAGGACTAGACTGTCTCCTTAATAGCAAGAACATCATGTTTCACAAACAGTACAGATAGGGAAGCACAGGGATGACAAATGACACATGACAAATGTGTACTCAACAAAATAGAGGATCAGTATAGATACATTAAATGTGTGCTACAAATGCTATAAATAATATGTATCTCAGATAGAAATATTGGGGATTCAGTCACAGCCACTCTCCTCGTAATCTCCAATTGTCCATCGTCTGTGAAACACACTGGTCCTACAAGTCCATACAGGCTAGTGGGACATGATGGGATTTGTGGTAGGTGACTACCAGACCGACTATGCCAGATTCCCAGCATTCATTTCAACAGCCCTGGTCTCAAGAAGAAGTTATCTGATATCATGGCTGGATGAATAAGCAACGATGTAACAACACTGAAAATAAAAGAGGATCAGAAGGAATATTGCCTCACTTATCTGGCGGAGAGCTGCCGGCTGCCATCCCTAATTTGACGATTCATTATAAAATGTTTCCCTATTAATGTTCACACTCGTGCAGAAGAATCACACAGAGACAAATGAGTACTATACTCCGTTCCGTCTGCTTTAATAAAAATGTTATAATTGTATATTTATTTGCTGGAAAACAACAGTCATCTCTTTGATTAAAGGAGCTAATGTAAGTGTTTATTATTTGTGAAGGGCACATTCTTTAATATTCTGGAGTATAATTTCAGTTTATATAACGTTTCAATCAAAATACCGCTCATTATCTGTGCCACATGAAGTGCTTAGTAATAGCACTGGAGTCTGAGGTTTGTTTTTTGTGCGGTGTTCTTGCTGGAAAATATTGTTATAGAGTCGCAGAGATGAGTTTTGGGCTCTTGACATCTGGATCAGGGCACTCTCTATATCAGATGTTATGAAAAGTTTTACTGTACTGAGAGGGTAGTAGGTAAGTGAAACAGCCTCCCTGCAGAAGTGATAGAGGCTCATACAGTAAGGGGATTTAAACATGTATGGGGTAGGCATATGGCTATTATGAATTTAAGGCAATCCTAAGGACCTATTAAAGTCCGAGTCTTTACATTAAAACAAAATGGCAGACTAGATTGGCCGAATGTTTAATTTAAACATTTCTATGAGTTGCCTTGGAGTTGTAATAGACGGTTTTACCCTTTTTTAGGGCAAACCGGCAAAAGCCTAACAGTAGAGGTTGTGTGTACTCCTCTAGCTCAATGAAAAGTGGACTATCTTGGGAAGGTTGTCTTTGATGGGCTCTTGTGATCTTGAAGACTCAATGACTATGTAACTATTCATCGTAGGAGAAGCTACTACTTGGCATTGAGGGTTCAGAGTGTTGGGGAGCAGTGATATTAATAAAGAGGCTTAGTTACTTTACCTACTCACTACTTCGGAAAATGGAACGGCAACATATATAACATTACCACCCAATATGCTAGAACAATTGGAAAAGGTTCTATATGTCACGTGTGTTCTGTACATCTTCCCACTTTGTGACGTGCAGCGTGCAATGGAGCCACTGCAATAAGAACCATGCAAGCTGCAAAGAAAGTAAACTCCAGCGCCCAGCCCGCTGAACACACACAATAGTGAAGTGAAAAGATCTAAATTGTCACAAAATAACAATACGAAGCAGGCTCTGCGTCTAAAGATCTGGTGAGCGCGCTATAAAGTGCAATAATAAATATTAATAAACACACTACAAAATAAAAATAAATAGTAATAATGGTGTGCTACTAATATATTGGAGATGGTGAACTGTGTAGTGAATTATATACACGCTACACTGGGCTCAAAAAAGTGCAAAACCTGCAAATAAACACTATGGGAAGACTAAAAAAATACATTAATATTGTAAAGTGCAAAATTTACAATAATATATGTGAAAAACAAAAAGTAGTTGTGCAAATTAACAAAATAAAGTCCAAGAGTGAATAATAATAAACCCACTACAAAAAAAATCACAATTAAAGGCATTTTAGCTACTAAGTAGGTACATGAGTTCCAGATTTATGGCAGGCACTTAAAGCTGCCGTTCCACTTAGATCAAATATTAGTTGAGTTCTGTAGTATGCTGTGCAAATAAACCTTAGCAGGTCTGTCATTTTATTCTTTCCTCTGAAGTTTTAATCATATAAAAAAAACAACACAGAAACCTTTAAAGCAGCTTTTTCAGTTTCTATGGCAACAACCTGTCAGTGCAGTTACACTCCTGGCAAGAATATGAACAAGACCAAATTTTACATGAACAAATAATTATTTCTGAATAGGGTTTGGACCTTCAATGGAACGAGGGGCAGGATTTCTAATTATTCATTGAGGTATGAAAGGGTTAAATTCTGGAGAGCAGGTGGAATGGCACCTTAAAAAGGAGCTATTTAAAGTGTTTAGCATGAGTCAGGCTAGCCATCTGGCACACCGGGCAAATGCCAGGAGGCTCGTTGCCTGACACTGCCAAGGCCGCCATGTTATTGCCAGTTCTGGACAATTTAAGAATAGGTGAGAGATAACTTAATGGGGAGGAATAATCGTGTAGATCCAGAGAAAAGAAATTTAAGATGCATTTTCCCATGGCATATGTATATAGGTGATTTTAGTAAATACATACTGCTTATTTTTAATAAGGAATATCATTACACTTGTTAATTTGGTGTATAGATCTCTAAAGCGTAGGGTTAGAGAACATTGTCAGATCTTTGAAATTGAAGCATAATGATGTTTCCTGATGGATTTATGGAGAAATGTCTATTGATTAATATAAATTAAGCACTTGACATATTTCTATGGTGTTTGTCAGTAAGTTTGAACATCAACTGGGAATCTTGAAAAACATATAGAATCATCAAAGGAGGTGTTGAAAGAGTTAAAGCGCATACATTTCTGCGGCCATTATTTTGATTAGGCTGAATCGATTATTGCGAGTGTGCCAGAAATTGAGCATATCATACAGCCTATAAATAATTGTATGTATTTAAAGGTTTTTAATAGACCGGGCTGTCAAATAACAGATTGATGCCAAAATCAAGATTAGCTTATCCTGCAAAAAAACCATCCCGCTGTTTTCCAGTTATGATATAGTTTAGAAAAGTCATAAGGTTAACCACTTTACTTGCATCTAGAAAATAAACGATAAAGTGGGACAGTCACCTAGGCGTTGTGTATATTTAATGTAGAATGAGGATTAACATTGGTGCCCATCGTGTAACATTGGGAAAATGAGAAATGGCCACCGCTATCTAACTTGGGTCCATGCTGGCAATGACGAAGCAGCCGTCGCTCTTCAAGGCTGGCAGACATGTGATGATGTAAGATCATTAAAGATAATAATAATAATACAAATTCACACAATTGCTGTTGTCCTGCCCCTAGTGGTGAAAGTCACAGACACCCTAAGCCTTTTATATATTTACTTTAATGACTTATGCTCATCAAGCATGTTTATAAAGAAGTAGAACCAAGTTTCTAATTGTTGGGACTAATAGAACCCCAGAGCGCCAGTGTGAGTCTGAGTTAGCAACACGGTTTACTAGGTGCGTTCTAGGATTAATTCTACATCCAGCGAGATATACCATGTTGAGTCCTGCCCAGACTTTTTGCTGAGCCGCGTTAATGGGAGCGATTCGTTTCACAGATTTGGTCTACTTCAGGACCTTAATTTCCCTAGAGAATGTACTTTGCAAAACAAGCTTTAGTTGTGCCTGTTGCGGCCGTAAATGTTTCTGTTTTTCCTATGTTGACAAGCAGGGCAATCGCAATAAGGTTTTTTCCATTGTGTGGATAAATACAATGTGGATAAATACGGTAAATACAGTGAAATTAAAAGGAACAGCCCCCCCCCACAGAAGTAGCAAAGACTAATACAGTGAATGAATGTAAACATACATGGGATAGACATACAGCTATCCCAAATCTAAGACAAGACCAAGGATTGAAGTCTCTACGTCAAGAAAAATGGGCAGAGTAAATGGGACCAATGGTCGCCAAATTCTGCATTTCTAATAAATAAGCAACACACTCCTTGTCCATTGTAGGCTGCATAATAGAATATATATATAATATATATATAATATCAAATACTTCATATTATATATATATATATATATAATAGTAATAGTAACAAGCGGGAAGAAGTGCATGGAGGAATGGGAAGGGTGGCTGGATGCAGAGGTAAATCTGTGTCAGCATGGAGGAAGCATGGAGGAAGAGTACCTGGGAGTAAGAATGTCAACCCTATAACGTACAGTGTGGCGTATACATGGAATCGAGGAGGGCGGCTGAAAGAACTGCACATACATTGCTGCATATGTAGTCAATAGGTTTTATTTTTATGGACAGAGCCAATATGCTGAAGGGGACATACCAAGACATTTTAGATAATGCTATGCTTCCATCTTTTTGGGAACGGTTTGGGGAAGGTCCTTTCCTGTTCCAGCATGAGTGTGCCCCAGCGCATAAAGCAAGGTCCATAAAGACATGGTGGGATGGGTTTGGTGTGGAAGAACTTGACCGGCCGCACAGAGCCCTGACCTCAACTACATCAAACACCTTTGGGATGAACTAGAATGGAGATTGTGAGCCAAACCTTCTCATCCATTAGTGTCTGTCCTCACAAATTATCTACTTAATGAATGGGCAGAAACACTCCAAACTCTTGTGGAAATCCTCCCCAGAAGAGTGGAAGCTGTTATAGCTGCAAAGGGGTACCAACTACATATTAATATCTATGAATTTAGAGTATGACGTCATAAGTCCCTGTTGGTGTAATGGTCGGTTGTCCCAATACTTTTGTCCGTATTGTGTATGTGTATATGCATTTGTGGCTTGGGGCAGAAGCGAAAGAAGATGAAATATGTAAAAGGCAGACAGGATTAAAGAAAAACGGGAAAGCTGAAAAAAGTGAGGAAAATATGTCAGGAAAATAGGTGGAAAATAGAGAGCGAAATAAATTGACAAAGAGGGAGAAAAGAAGAGAATAGAACAAAGGGAAAAAAGACCACAAGAGTCGGAAACCAGATACAGCAAATATATAGCCTTGTTTATGGAGTATTTTACAGTAAGGTGTGGATCGCCGTATCTATGCAAAGTATCTGAATCTGTATCTTGGTTTAATGGGTGCTTATAATCCATTTCTTAGTACTGTATGGTTTTGTTTGTATTTCCCTTGGTATAATGGCCCCGGCTTTACATTTATCTATTAAATAACAACTCTCTAGAAACGATCCACATTTGTAATTGATTGTAATGAAAACAAATGTATTTTCCAAGGATGTCTGTAATGATATTGATCTGAAAGAGTCATTTTGCTTCTAATTTTGGTGCATCCTAGACAAACATCAATCAATTACAATGTAATCTAGTTCATGTGTTTTCCAAATAGCAAAATATTGTTTGTCTAATATTGTGTTTGCACCTGCTGTCCTACAGTCTGTGTATGATAACGATCATTTAGAAGAAAAATGACAGTTTCTGAACGGTGTTAGTTTTAATGTATATATATATATATATCCATACATATATATTTGGTGTGTGGCATTATCCCTTAAAGAGTGTATTTTAGTGAATTTAAATGTTTTTACTTACCAACATGACCATGGAACCACTCGATCCGAGAATTTGCAAATGAAGTTGTAGACCGTTTGAAGATTCAACTCACACACTTAATGGTGGATTATGAGGGACCAACCCTGGTAAGTTTCGTCTGCAATAAGGGGTGGCCTGGTCCTGCATGTTGCAAAGTTCCTTGGGTAAAGTGATGTTCAAGAAATCTTACTGGTTCCACTTTGGGGTATTCAGGCCTGTTGTAGAAGCTCACTTGTGTTGACCCTTCATAATACTCAATGAATTGAGTTAAGACAGCAAATCCCTTAAACTCATCTTTAGTCAATAAACTCTAATTGTTGAGTCATCTCACTGATAAACAGTTTGGGAGAAACTCACCCAACACAACCAGGATTGGTTCTTCACAGGAGCAAGTTAAGTTGAGTTTAACTTCTTTGCTTTCTCTGGCAATTCACAGCATTGGAACTTTTCTAGGAAGTTTCATATTTGCAAAGTACCCTGGTCCAAACGTGGAGCTGTACATTATGGCCAAACATCTCCACTTTGGTCGTGTCTGTCCAAAAGACATTCATTGTTCCACACAATTTTTGATGTACATTTAGCTTTCTTTCAACTGTATTCTTTAAGGAGACAGTCCTGGTATAACTTGCACTATACTGCCTGAGCAATAAAAGTCTATGGAGGAACAGACTTCATTAGCATTGCCATGAAGAGTCAGCTCAGTGTACTGTTTGAGCCGGGAAAGTCATCCAAAACATCACATCTGACAACAATGGCAGCGCCTAAGTCTGCAGATAAACTATTTTTTGCTTATTTGTCACATGTTTCAGATCATACATATAATGTTAATATGAAACAAAAACACTGTGTGCGTAAACACAAAATGCAACTTTTAAATGATAATTTAATTTAGTGAAGGTAAGTAATTAATCAAAACCTATATCACCCATGTGAAAGGGTACAGTAATTGTCCCCTAAAGTTAATAACTGGTAATTGTCACCCTTTGGCGACAACAGCTGCAATCAAACATTTGCGATAACTGCCAATGAGTCTTTTAGATTTGTGTGGAGGAATTCTGGCCACTCTTTTTAGCAGAATTGTTTTCATTCAGCTACATTGGAGGGTTTCCAAGCATGAACTTCCTTTTTAAGGTCATGTCACAGCATCTTAATCGGATTCAAGTCATGACTTTGACTAGGCCACGCCAAAACTTTTCTTTTTTTGAGCCAGTGAGAGGTGGACTTACTTGTGTGCTTCGGATCACTGTCCTGCTACATAACCCAACTGCCATTGATGCTTAGGTCCTGAACTGATGACTGGGCATTCCCTCTTAGGACTTTCTGGTAGAGAGCAGAATTCATGACAATTATGACAGTTGCCCAGGACCCAGTGGCGTCTCCAGCTTTCATATTTAGGGGGGGCACATGGGGGCCAGGGACCAAAGTAGGGGGGCCAATTATAAAACGGTACATATACACTATATATATATATATACACACGTTAGACGTGCATTTTTAACTACACAATATGTATTTATCTCTTTGAAGTAAAGACTGTGATTAAAATATGATTTCAAAATAACAGCTGAACTGGCAGTTATTTTTCATTCTTTAATATTAGCCCCTGCTGACAATATATATAAATATTAGACCCTGCTGCATATATATAGAAATATTACACCCTGCTTCTGATATATATATATTAATATTAACCCCTGCAGCGGATATATATTAATATTATACCCTGCTGCCGATATACATAAAAATTATACCCTGCTGCCAACATATATTAATATTAGCCCCTACTGCCGATATATATTATTAGTCCCTGCAGCCAATATATATAAATATTAGCCCCTGCAGCCAATATTTATTGATAATAGGCCCTGCAGCCAATATATATTAATATTAGACCCTGCTGCCAATATATTTGCCACACTGACTACAGATCAGGGGAAGACTGTGAGAGTCAGTGCAGTGTTCCCTCCTTCTGACTGCACCGTGACATTGAGAGGTCCTCTCCTCATAATCATCCCCAGAGTCCCTTTGTCCCCTCATTCACTAAACCATACCGCTCTTTTACTTACACCCTGTAGTTCAGGTATAGATCAAATAAACAACACATGGAAACAGCACACGCAACTGAATGAGATTCAGGAAAAAAACCTGTATTTGCAGTTATACATAAATAATGTATGGAAACATAGCAGATACAGATCAACAGAATCTGACACACTATTTGACATCCAAACAACTATAAATCATTCTTTTTTATCACATTATTAAAATCCCAGAAATAAAAAAAGGCCCAAATAAATTAAGGAGATTAGACATAATGGAAACTTCAACAAAACTTTTAGCCATTAATGCATCACAACCATCTTAGCGCTGCTTCACCAAACGAACAAATGAACGCCGCATCACAGATAACAAAATGCCTGCGGATGCATATAACTACGCTGAGTACCACTTGGTCTGTGAAACCAAAGGGGAATAGCGTCCTGTATACTGTAATCAAGAATTGAGTTTTACAAACTCTGAACCAACGTCTAACGTTTAATAATATATTCAGATTGAAATAAGAGTAAATAACACAAAACCTTTACTTTTCCTCTCACTGATTTCTAGGCCTAGAAAGTTTTGTCCTCTGAAGTGACCACAAAATCTGGATAAATAAAAATTACAAAGTTCTATTTAACCCTCTACAGCAAGTAAAGTGCCAGGAAACAGATGACCAAACTCATATCAGGACAGGCTCTGCCACACTGACACCCAAACACATACCCCAGGGCAGGCTCTGCCACACTGACACCCAAACACATACCCCAGGGCAGGCTCTGCTGCCACATGGACCCCCACATCAGGATGGGATAACCATATAAAATGCCTTCCACATTGCTCTGTTGTTTGTGTGTATTGACCCTTGTGTATTTGTGCCCCCCAGCCACCCCCCTTTGTGCATTTTTGCAATACACCCTTGTGTATTGATTTATTTGATGCCCCCAGCCAGCCCCCTCCCTTGTTGTATTGATGCACCAACCCCTTGTACTGGTTAATATAATGGCCCCCATACCCATGTGTATTAACCCCCCCGTTTGTGTATTGATATATGTGACATCCTTCTAACCACCCTGATGTGTAATTATGTCCCCAGCCACCATCTTTGTGTATTATTTAATTTTCCCAATGCAGCCCCCACCTTGTTAATGTCCCTCCTTCTGTCACCTCCACTATTTATTTAAAATAAAATACTTTTTTGCTGGCCTTCATTCTTGCACTGTAACACAGCAGGCTGCTCTTCTCCCTCATGCTCTTCTCCCTGTCAGGCAGTGACAAGCAACTGTTCTGTAAGAGCCCGCCCCCTTCAAAGGGCGGGACGAAGAGCCTCAGTCAGTGATTGGCATGCCGGCAATCCATTAAGCAGCCAGCGGAGGCGGTTTTACAGCCACTTTGAAACTGTCAGCCGCATCGGCTGCAATTGTGTTCAATGGTATAGCGTTTCAATTGGGGGGGCACACTGGGGGGCACAGCATAATGTAGGGGGGGCCATGGCCCCCTCTGGCCCCCCCTGGCGACGCCCCTGGTTTCAGCCACACCCAAAGGTCTATAAAATCAAGCACACATGCATGTCATCTCCATAGACAAAGACTGACAGTCAGGGGAGCCATGCGGCCGTCCCATCACCATAGCCAGGGTCGCGCCGAGGCGGATGCACGGGGTGCACAACACCCAGGGAGCAGAGAGAGGAGGAGAGAAAGCGGCGCCGAGTGGTCTCATATGAAAAAGTTTTCAGCAACCGCTCAGCCCCCTTTATCTCCTCTGCTCCCTACCGCTGCCCTGACTGCGGTGGTAGGAATGCGAGGCCTTGGTCGCGGTGTGGCGCTTCATGATGGGCGCCGGAATATGACGTAATTTCCCGACACTCTGCAGCAGGGCAGCGAGACTGAGGACTCATGCTCCCACCACAGGACTTCACCAGGGTAAGTGAACTGCAAAGGGGAGGGGGTAGGTAGTAGGAAGGGGGGAGAGGGGCTAGATAGTGAGTAGGGGGAGGAGAGGGGTAGATAGTGAGTGGGGGGAGTAGATAGTAAGAAGGTTAGGAGAGGGGGTAGACAGTGAGTAGGGGAGGAGAGGGGGTAGACAGTGAAAAGGAAGAAGAGATTGTGAGAAAGGGAGAAAAGGGGGTAGACAGTAAGAAGGGGAAGTGGGGGTAGATAGTGAGAAGGTGGAAGAGTGGCGTATCCACTGGACCAGGCTGACTTGGCCTAGGATGGCATGTACAGGGAGCAGCAGCTGCCATTAAAAGACGAGGTGAACTGTTAAGACACAACTTGCCAGGCTATGACATCATACCCTGGCGCTGCGTTTCTTAAATGTGTGCAGCACATTTTTTGTACTTGGGACACCGACCATGGAAGGGGAAACAGCTAGGGGCCCTGATCTAAGTCAGGCCAAGGGCGGTCCCAAAGGTAGATATATCACAACATATACACTTCCGATTTCCACTGTATAATATACCGGAAGAGAAGACCTACAGTATGTGGTCTCAAAAGCTGGAGATCAAGTGCCATTTAGTCAGTAAATAAATGTATCACCTTCATCAAATGTGCTCATGTGTAAATCCAGACATATACTTTTGACGCATCATGGTCGGCTGTCTGCTCCATGTTTATTTTTTTTAATGTAACGCTGGCGTTATATACAGGCTCAGCTCAGTCTTTTCACTTGGTATTCTTTAACAAGGGCTCTCCCTCACTGTAGTAAATGTAAAATCCTGAAAAGTTCCTGGAAGATTTTATTAATCACATTAAGGTTTATGATATTATTTGCTAAGTAAAACATTGTGCTGAGTCAATAGTAGCAGACTGTAAATGAAAGGTTAGCCGGGGTAAGTAGGTCCTGGTAGAGGCATTAAGGCTCCTGTCATGCATCCCAGAACAATATTTTTATATACTCCACATTAGCTGGTCTGTGTCACTTTAATATTTCATCTGAATCCAGAATGTGGAGAAACAAGACTGGTAATCCAAAAGTAGAAATCCAATAAACTGGAGAAAACTAAAATGTAATATATACTATATAAAGCAAATAAAAGCAAATGATCAATTTAAGAGGGATGCTATAGTTTAATAGCAGCCCACTTTCTGGAACTGATTAAGAAAAAAACATATATTTAATTAAAAAATGTATTAACCTGACAGGTCTAGAGGAAGATACGAGAACAGTAATAGAGTGTTCTGTTCCAGTCCTGTCGTATCTGCATTTTATAATCAGTGTGTGTTCCTACTCCTTAATAATTACTGCACGTGAAAAAAGCTTGCCAAGCGGTAAAAGACTTTGGAAACATTTGATACTTAGTTGTTTGTTCCAACAATAAATAGGAAAGAACTGGCATCTAACAAATATATATATATATATATATATATATATGTATACAAATAGATATTTTAATTATAAAAATGTAGTAAAAGTAATGTAGCATTTAAATGATATTCTGATTCATGGTAGAGCTTGGAATGAATATTTGGAATGAAAGCTAAATGCCTGATGGCTGATGAAGGGAGCGTTATAGAACAACCTATATAACCCCTTTTTATCAAGCAGATACATTGGACCACCATTTGTTCTTACAAACCTTATGAGCTACTTATCTAATTTTGTTGTTGTAGGCTAGTCCCTATCTTAAATCAGACTTCGCTAGCTACAAGTGGAAACTATTTTTTTTGTGGCTCCATTAGTGCCGAGTGCTAAAGCCATTCTAAGAATTTCAGCACCAAAATAGTTTTGTTGTTATTTGAGCATCAATACGAGATAAATATATAATAGTGCCCATGATAATTATACAATCTCTGTTGCCATTACAGTGGCCCATTCTATAAGTAGTAACGACATAGAACTGAATTACAACCACAAATATGGAGAATGAGTTAGTTCCAACTCTGACTTCACAGAAGGTGGGAAGTTCACACATCTCCTAGGAATACAAAACAGTAACAGCACAAAGTCTGTCTTATTTGTGAAGACTTCGTGAAATATTTGGAATGTTTCACTTTGAAATAATTGATACTATTATTTTTGAAGAATATAAACATGCCCTGTTACTGGCAGTTATACAAACTGCATTTTAGTCTTAAGAAGTACAGCTGGTGGTTACAGGAATGCATATGTTTCTTCAGAAATCAGATAATTTTCATTTTCTCCTGCGTTTACGAGAAACATTTAAAACTCTTGGGAATTGAGGTTAAATAGAAAAATGTGAAATGTTTACTTACAGCTGTAATCCTAAAGTCAAACTTAACTATGAGATATAGAGAATATCTGTAAGTATTGTTTTGTCATAGCTTTTATTATTTTGGTATTTTTCTATTTAACCTCACTTAATAATTCCGTGCTTGTATGCATTGTCATGTGACGACCAGCAATTTGGATTCCTTCTTTTTGCGGTGAACAACAATGTCAGCTTAGACTTTTATTTTTAATTCTCCAGAAAACAAGTTTACAGTATATTGCCAAAAATGTCACTCTCACCCATAGGATCATTGAAAACAATGCAGTAATTAGTTACTGTGTTTCATGCAATCACAAATTCGAAGGGATGTCACTTTTCCATAATGCATCTTTTTATAGTCATCTCAATGGCCTGGTGTATCATTTTAAGGGAATTCAATGGCATGGCAGAATAACTAAATATTTGTTTTCAAAAGAATATGTAATTAAGGGCCAACGTCTTATGAATAAATATATAACCCAATCAGAGGCTTAACTAGAAACCACAGGGCCCTGGTGCAAAAATTGCCCCCTAACCTCAACAACTTGCCTTTGCCCCTTGCCCACACACTCCATCTCACCCCACATGCATGCACACACACACACAAACATACACATGCATGCTCACACACACAAGTACACATTCATGTTCACACACGCAATACACATCCATGTACACACACACACACACACACAAGTACACTTCCATGCTCACACCCATACATACATATATACAAACATATATACATATATCCCACCTCCCGCCCCCACTTACCTCTCACCGCTCCTGCAAGATTCCTCTTTAGCTGCTTGCAGTGAGCAGACTCTGCCTGCAATTATACACCTAAACAAAATGGCCCTGTCTATGAAACAATGTTTCTTCTGCATCATATAAAACTACCCTTCTTCTGGTTTAATTATTCCATCTGATGATTCTTGCCACAGATTGGCAGCTTGAAGTGGACAATTAGTTTCGGAAGAGACCACCCACTGAATACAGAATGTCCTTTTTGCACAGGCCCACGGTGGTGTGTGTCACCTTAGACTCCTGTGACATTAGCTATCCCAGTACTGAAGCTGATTGACAGTAAATACTGCCTATGCACAGTGCGTTATATTGTGCACAGGCAGCATTGTGTTGTAACTGTGTATGTCTAAGACACAAACAGCCTAGACGTTTGTAAATGAGCTCCAAACCAGGGGTGTAACTAGAAGCCTCAGTGCCCGGTGCGAGAACCACCCCAACCCAATGTACCCCCTTCTCACACTATCTACCCTCTCCCTACCCCCCCTTCTCACTATCTACCCTCTCCCTACCCCCCCTTCTCACTATCTATCCTCTCCATACCCCCCTTCTCACTATTTATCCTCTCCCTACCCCCCCCTTTATAGGTCACTTACCGTGCAGTCCTGTGGTGGGGGCGTGAGGCCTCTGTCTCGCTGCTCTGCCACGGTGCTCACGGCTTCACTGTTGAATGCCGGCATATGATGTCATATGCCGGCGCTCAGCGTGAAGCGCCTGCACCCAAGACAGACGCCTCACGCTCCCACCACTGCAGTTGGGGCAGAGCTAAGGCAGGCGGCGACGGCGGCAGGGAGCAGAGGAGACAGAAGGGTGCCGAGCGGTTGCTGTAAGTGACCGCTCGGCACCTCTTGGGCCCCCCTGACTGGCAGAACTCCAGGGCCCGGTCGCAGTCGCGACCCCTGCGACCCCGGTAATTCTGCCACTGCTCCAAACTACTCAGTATCTCTACTGGGTAGACTAGAGCTCAATGCTGTAGGGTCACACAAAGTGGATGACCCCGTCCCCTTTGTCACAGGATTCAGGAAGGTAATATTGGTGAGTATGTAAAGGTTGTAGTGTCCTTTTTAAGCATATTCAAGCGTTACTCTTGCCACTTAATGCCACAGGAGGTTGGCAAACATTTTCATTTTAAAAACCTGGAGCAATCTACTCTAATAGAACTTTTTCTGAAGCCTGCACCCAGGCCTATTTCGACACTGATAGAGTTGCCTTGTAATTAGTCCCAGGGGGATATCTCACTACCTGCTTTAATCTATGGCTTTAACCATTTTTCCTCTGAATTTTTTTTACTATTTATGTCCCTGCCTGTAGGTCACAATTAGTTGGTCTGTTGACAGATTGATACATTTCCCAGACTACAGCTTGAATCGATGAATGCCTTCTAGACAGATATACAATGAGATGAATAACGTCCTTTACTGCGCACATCAACTAAATAACTACCAATAAAGACCTGGGCAGACATGAAGTTTACTATAAGGTTAACACCCTTACATGAGGCCTGCCATCTTTAAATTAGCCTTTCTATGAATTATGGCATTCATCTTAATGGGAGAATGATTTTATCTTTTAAATCTTTCTGTAATTAGTATTCTCATCACCTCTCACAGATGCACACGCTTACAATTCTTGTTTCATTCTCAAAAAATTATAAGATATTTTCTTATAAACGGCAGGTAAAATGAATGTTAATTTTGAATAACAAAACTAAAGACTGAAATAATCTGGGGAAATGAATAGATGACTGTGCTTTCAGGATGGGGTCACTGCTTGGAGGGAAGTTTAAGCAATGATTTTTATTGCCGCCCTCTAAGCATGGATTATATTCAAGCGTACACATTTAATTGCCCTTCCTTGTGGTCAAGACCCAGATTAGTATAAGATCAGCTTTGAAATATTATTTCTGTCCATCAGTGATTTTCCGCAATGATGTGTATTTCATTATAAAAGCACCATGAGTTTTCTGAGGGAAAAACAAGCCTTCTGGCTTGCCTGGTGTCTGTAGATGAGTGTTTAATAATGCTTCTACTACCCCATTATAAAAGCTGTAATTCAGAAATCCAGTGGATTTGGAAAAAGTAATTGACATTAGACATAGTTAACATCAGATCACAGTCTGACAGCTCAGGATACATCTGTTGCATAGATTCAGCAGTTTGACTTTAGCTTTTCTGGTTTTATTCTATTTATTCCATGATAGGGTGGTGGAGAAATTTATTGTAGCCAAGCCTGTGAAAATGTCTAATTTCAGAGCGATTTAAAGAAACAGTTAATTTATTTCCATATGCCATTGGATTTAGTTTTATTTTGATTTGTTGCTGTTATTTCTGTTTTTAGATAATTGAATAAGACATAGGCCAGAAACAGTCGTTTTTTGGTCTAATCATTTCTAACCAGTAGACTATATAGGCCATGGTGCGATGCACGGTAGACAGTTTGCACAGTGCCTCAGTCGAGGAGTTGGATAATAGTGATATGTATCCAACCACTATTATTCTCTTTATTTCACATTTAAATACATTATATATGTATTCAGGATGCATAACATCATCTGATTTGTTGATGTATACTGCTTCCCATGCATTAGTGCCTTTATGTTACTAGCCATTTAAATTATGATTGGGGACCCATTGTTTATCTCTTGTGAACACTGCTCTGTAGATTTAACCAAAGCAACATCAGACCAAAGAACTGGACAAAAATGTGAAACTATGTGTCAATATCACTGGCCCAGCTCTGTAACAGTTGAGGAGGGCTAGTGTTCACAAAAACTTTTGTTATGTTGCAGAAAAATCCAAAAAATAAACTATTTTTTTAATTTGAGAACAAAAAAGGACAAAAAAATACACTAGCTTTTTAATAGCTTTTTAATTCAAAGTTGTTCATTATAGGGGGTGAGTGATTTATATGACACTTTGCAAGCACAGGCAAGCCAGACGTCTACATGAAACACCTTGGTGCTTTCATTGAAGAGCTAATATTAGTTTGTCTTATAGGTACATACTGTGGAGATATACTCTCATGATTATACGCCATACCTCCTTGAATTAAACTCCTTTAAAGAACAGCGTGGCATAAAACAAAGCTTTAAAGGTTTCAGGATGGTAAGTAGATGAGTAGGGTAGTAGAGCGGTACATGGAACACTTCTTCTTTACAGCATTGGGACTCTCCAGCTAGTTGTTCCTCATTGGGGTCTATTTACTAAAGAGTCTGCAGGAGAGTTGACACTGGAGTATTATGAAGGGAAAACGCCAGCAAGATTCTCCTGTATGTAGGGCTGAGCTAGTCCTGTATAATGCATGTAACACGCAGGTGCACTATCCAACTATCCAAAACAGATGCACAAAATACGGGCACAAAATAATGACACTCCACACCTCGAAAGCTTGTAACCAAAATAGGAATTTAATGCTGGAGTAGACGGTGTACACCAAACGTGAACGTTATTAGCCAACATGTCTCACAGAAACACAAATAAGCAGGTGGGTAGAAAATAGTGCCGAAGGTGCATCTGTTCTTCATTGTAACCAGACATGCATAGGCAGTTTTATACTGCCACCTCCTGGTCATAGTTGGTACCTTGATTTTGCAAAGTTTTTGAGCAGCTTTATGTTTTGAAGAATGCTTTTTCTCCTTAAGGACAATGGGCAGTCCCTAAACCCATTGAAAACAATGTATTTTGCCCTGCATTGGGCATGATCAAACCATTAAGTTCTGTGCTGTAGTAACACTGATTGTTCTCTCCGCTAATCCACCAGGCAGGGCCCTGCTTATGCAATTTAAAGGCTCATGGTAGATTATACAGTATAATCACTCTCTTGGTTTACTGCCGTTTGTGAAGCCTTTCAACACATTTCTAAAACCATATGCAAACTCAGGGAATTCATCATGAGTTAACCTTCTCCGAAGATAATATGGCAGCATCTATTTCCTTAACTGATTATTCTGATTATTTGGGCATAGTGACATGTAGAACATCATATGACGTAAATGTCACAATATTTGCAAGAAACATTTCTGCAGAAAGCAGTATTTGTATTGAAACCTTATTTATCAAGGTGTTTATGCAATGCCAGATAATTGTTTGATGCATCACATAAAACACAAAACATCTCAAGACAAGTCATAGGATATATATTTCCTCAAGTAACATACTTTTAATAATTCTGAGAGGAACATATCAGGGGAAGGAATGTTGGTTTATATCCATTATATTACTGAATGGATTGTTCATGCATGCACGCAGCACAGGCATATGCCACTTCTCTGGGTCTCCGGGCCACCGCGGGGAAATTCTCGGTCAGGGGAGCGGACTTGCGGCACACCCCACTTCCTTCCCACTTCCCTATCAACAATGTCTCCCATGATATCAGCAGGATGCCCGCAATGTCAGCGGGACCTCCTACCAGCATTCTGCAAGGGGTGCTCCGGGCAGCCCAGGTATGCGCACAGGGCACCAGAATATGATATGATGTAATGCGTTTTCTCCGAGGACATATTGCTTGGGTACAAGTTCATAATAGGTAGCATTTCTGGCTATTGGTCTATACTAAAATCCGTTTGGTTAAATATAGAGGAGATTAGTGCGTACGTTCAGGAAACATTGATCTTTCATCATGTTGGCCTACAAAGATCAGTTCATCAGCGTAATAATTTCCAGTTTAGGAGCAATACTAAAGACATTGTTATCACCAAAAGCAATAATTAACACCTAGTGCTAAAGGGCTAATGGTCTTAATGTAACACATGTTAAATGAAGCAGTACATGCTAGAACACAAAATTAATAGAATTATTTCGAAATATGATTGTTTAGAGGCCGGCTTTAGCCTATGTCTAAAGGTACTTTTCTACCAACTCTGCTGCATTTAATATTTTCTTAAATAAACGCCGCATCATCATATACATCATCCCCGCTACTATCAAACACACAAACCCTTGCCAGAAATAATTAGACATGTAAAAAATTATTCCATTGATATTTTTCCAGCAACACTTAATTGCCATGTGAACCAAAAGCAGACACTGATAGATTGTTGCCATACTAACTGAAAATATGACATGTTTCTGTATTGTTTTTGTCTGATGAACCTTCAGAGCAAGCAATAAAGTGGCAGATCTGCTAAGATGTATTTGCGTAAAATACTACAGAGTTTTATTAATGTTGTATCTACTCATCAGCAACAACAGAAGAGAGAGATTCGGGAGTAATTATTTCCCAGGTCTTAAAGGTTAGCAGGCAATGTGATAAAATGTTTGAAAAAGCAAGCAGGGTGCTGGGTTGTATATCTAGAGGCATTAGTGGCAGACTTCACAGTGTACTCTGTGTACAGTTCTGGAGACCCCATATCTAGGATTATATTGACATTCTAGAGAAAGTTCACAGGGGGGCTACTAAAATCAGGAAATACTAAGGCAACTAAATATGTATAGCTTGGAGGAAAGAAGAGAGAGGCGAGATGTAATAGAAACATTTAAATACATAAAGTGACTTACAAGATAAAGGAGTATATTTCAAATGTTAGAATAAGACATAAAAATCTACAACTAGAAGGTCAGAGACATAGAAGTAATGGTAAGAAAGTTTTACTTTCCTGAGAGGGTAGTAGATTAGCGGAACAGCTTTCCAGCACATGGGTTAAAGGCTAAAATAGTTAGGAATTTAAACATGAATGAGATAGGCATAAAGCTATCCTGCATCTAAGACGTGTAATAATATACATGTTGAGTATAGCACACAGGCACTAGTCTTAAGTCCAAAAGTGAAGTGTATGCATATAAGTGTATACTAATAATATTCACCAGTCTTCAAGTGTCCCTAGACAGAAGAAATCTAAGTAATTTAGAGTGTATATAATAAGAACCCAATAATATGGCTTTTATTTATCAACGACATGTAAGGGAGTTAAGAACGTGTCCTAAATTAACCCAGAGATATGTATCTGGCTCTCTGCCCAGACGGCAGAAAAGGTTGTATAAATATATCCTTCATTAATAGACATGTGCAAGAACATAAATGACTTAATTAATAGTGCATACCAATTAATTAAAGGGGCAGCTTGTGGCGCAGGCATATCATTTCTAAACAAAGCCATATGGGATTATGTTCCTACAACAACAAATTGTTCAGTTTAATTAGGTGTTATTACCAGATCAAGCACAGCAATGTAAATTAAGCATTATCTTTTTATCTCAGCAAGTTCACCCCATTATAAAAGATATGCAAAGACAGCAATTGAAGGGACGCATCATTAAAAAGTGTTATCGTTATCTTTAACCACAAGATTGCTTGGAGTGGAACAATTTTAGACTCTGTATTAGTCCTGTTGAGATTAATGTGAGTAGCAAGAACCAGTTGCATGTATGCTAGCAAAACATCAGTGTTCACATATATATTGCATATATGTATACTTGGGGATTTGCGGGCCACGGCTACCCGGAGCCTACCCTTGCGGGATGCGACCAGGACCACTAACGTCAGTGGGCAGTCTTGGAGACATCGTAGTTCCTGCAGACATTGCGGGAAACACCCCCCATTTAAAGGGGAATGGGCAGGGATTGGGGAGTGTCAGGACCCCGCGACCCGGAGGATTTGGGCATCGAACCGGAGAAGCAGCGTTCTCTGGGCAATACCCGGAGAGTTCAGATCCATGCAGTAATCCAATTGTCTGCTGCTACTCCCATTGGTTCCAGTGTCAATTGGAATGGAATGGAAATGCTACTGGGCATGTGCAAGAAATGCACGTCCGAAAACATCATGCATTCACTAGATGCAATTGAGGGAGGAATTCATTGAGACAGAAGTATGATTTTTCAATGGGTAAAATGTTTTTGATTCTATTCAAAATGAACTGAAATATACACTTAACGTGAAAACCGGGCTGGGACCTGTCTACAATAAACTTTATTCTGAACATGCTGGACATTACTGTTACATCTATTTACTGATTATAAATGATCTTGGCTCTTCGGTTTTTGTGTGTTTAATCCAAATAGATAAGGATCACATGTGATTTTTTTTTTTGCTTAGTGTTTTTAGAACAGCAGTGCCTTAGATTTGTTTAACCATCTGTCAGCGCGTGCATGGATTTATTTATCAGCCTGCCAAAGCAAGCAGGTGAGATTTACTAGCAAAATAAACATCAATTACATGGTGATATAAGGTTATGCAATCATTCAGCCTATTTATACCTATTTACTGAGTAAAACCTTTAGAAGAAGTAAAAAGTATGTTATTTTTATTGTTTTACATAGCGCCATCATATTCCATAACACTGTACAATGGGTAGAAAGCATATAACAAGTAGTATATCACATAACAACTGGACTTACAGAGACAACCGGTGAGGAGGGCCCGGCTCAAACGAACTTACAATCTAGGGGATAATTATTTTTCTCCCACTTGCCAAGGACCTGAGGGTAAGGGAGGCAGTGATAATGTACAGGGTAGATTCTGAATAATAAAAAATGTACGTGATAAGGTAACACTCAGCTATCATACGGATTAAACGGACAGTTTAATGTCCCATACATACCCAGCAATGAAGAGTGCATATTAATGTATAAGGGTGTGGGAGGAAAAAGTTCAGAACTGCAGCACACCACCTCCTCTAAGATCCCATGTTCCTACCAATTAGCGGCAGGAAAGAGCTCACCCTAAAATCGATGGGAGCCCCTTTTTGTGCATGCTCGCGAGGGGTGTCTCTCACACAAACAAACACAAACAGCTAGAGCTGGCTGTCGGTGAGTGTAAGATGTGAGCCAAGCAAGAACACACACATAACTAATATGCAGCTGCAAGAAAAAATATTTCTAAGAAGAAAACTCTTAATATTTTTTTTTCTAAAAATGTACTTTTAAACTGATGCTATTAATGCAAACACTGGCGAGAGTTCCCATTTAAGGACTGCTGGTCATTTTAAAGATCTTTGCACCTATGGCCTTGTGCATTGCGTATATACAATTTGCTGAATAGATTTCTTTTAAAAAAAGTCTAGTTACAGAACAACTATTTATACAAAATGACTTTCCCAGAAACTTGTTTTTATCCAGAAAAAAAAAACTGGCTGTACTGTAGATCACGATATTCAGAAAGCATACAAACAATCATGGCAAATGTTAAATCCTTTTACTGGAAAGGGGAGCAAGAGAACACAGTGTTAGCTTAACATTCCCAGGCCAAGTGTTTCAAAACTAGATCCTCCGTAGAGTTCTACCATACAGCTCTGGAATCCAGGAGGGAACATCTGTTTGCACTTACATTACACCATTTGAATCAGCAAACACCATGCTTTGTTTTCCGTCAGTATATTCATGCGCCAACAATAAATATCATCAGTAAGGTTTCCAGTTTTAAGCTTACTCCTCGCCACTGAGAAGAGAGACTGGCACACAGAGGTGTATCTTTTTCAGAGGAAGAGGCCATACACCATATAGTTTATCAGCAGCCCATCATTAACACATCAGGAACTCAATACTTATTTTAATAAGAATGCAGAAGAATTAAGAATTAATAAGAATTCATTTCTATATGATATAATGAAATGAACACAATCAAGGCTATGTATGAAAAGCGACAACTTGAATAGTGGTCTTCTCACATCTAACCGGCCTTTCCGCTAATAAGACCCTATTCTTACTTTGAGTCACTTTTTATACCTAACTTCCAATTTTTGGCATAAAGTAGAAAGCTTGTTGAAAATTAAATCAGTGAATGATCAAACACGTTGCCAATGGCTGGTGGGTAATAGTGGGCTATATATGACAGGTAACAGCAGGTCTGAAGAGAAGGTACCTTATGAGAAACTATATTTTAATAAGAGGGGATATGGCAGATAAGCCACTGGGCTGAAGCCATGTTATAGCTTAAATGTTGTGGTCAGATCTGGCCAAAGGCATTAATGATTTGGTTGATTGTCAATCCTTGTAAGGGTTATGAAATCTAATGTTGGTCTCAACACAGTATTTTAGTAACAGCTCCCAAGATCCATGCAAAGTTAGCCCATATGGAGCTCCTATTGAAAAAATAAAATAAAATTATATATTATATATATATATATATATATATATTGACCTGGAAAGGTGCTTTCAGGTCAATTGCTGTCATAGGGAAAAGAAAAAACTGCTGTCATAGCCAGTTAGTAGTGAGCTGATCATTATGACAGCCACCTGATGTCCCCCTCCCGTAAGTGACAGCTGTCACAGAGAGAGAGGTTATTAAGATGAAGAAAAAAAAAACCTACACAAATTATGAATAAAAAAACCCAAATATTTTTTTAAGACATAGTTATTGCAACCTGATAAATTACTAGTGACACTTTAGGTCACTGATTATTGATCAGTCACACCAATCAATGTCAGTTGCCTAAACCTGTCATCTACAAGTGATTGCATTTAAGAAGAAGAAAACAATATTTTGCAATTTGATTAAACACGTTGCATATTAATAATACTGCATATTGTGAATTTTGGGCAGGTTGGGCCATATTTTCTCTCGATGAAAAATGAATGCGGCTCACGCGCACAAATATTACTCATGCAATGGCCCACTGCAGAGAAAACTCGGACCCCTTAGGGCAAAATACAGAACAACAACCCATAGGGAATTGACCATATGTTAACTCCACGTCTCCCACTTTTCACTCCTGCAGCTTTCATAGCCTCCTCACTGCTGTTGGACGTCTACCCACCAGACCCTCTTACGTCTAACAATTTGTCTAGTAATATAATTTAGTTTCAAATTGTTACGTGATGTACTTCTGATTAAGTCCTCTTTACTCATTATACAGCCTTGAGGGATATGATGGTGCTATATAATAATGCATTAAAAGTGCCTGACAAAAGACAGCAAATGAAATAGGCAAATCATAGACACAACGGTGCATAGATGTTCCGATGTAGCAGCAAAAAAAATGGTTCATCTCAGCACTTGGATGAAAGAATCTGCCCATCAAAGCTCGGATCGGTTATCAATAATGTGGGAACAGAATGCCACAACCTTCTACAGAAAAGCAAATAGAGATTATTGAAAATCTTTGAGGCTGTCTTTTGTAACTGATGGCAACAGAATGGATGCACTAATAGTGAATGACCCAATGACAAGGGCAAATTAACACAGCTATGTTCAAGTACCTTTCAAGAATACAACTTTGGAATGAGCGTGAACTACTTACACACCAGACGCTCAGTCCATTACTACTTTCTATGAACAAACAATATGTATGCAGACGTTCATGTTCTCCATTGGCTGGAAGCAGTACATCTTAGTAGGGAGACCTATACATGCACACTATTGATTTACCAACATATGTGGCCTGAGAAAGTCAACAATACATTCCCAGAGCGAAAGGTTTCCCTCTAAATACAACGCAGAAATGAAAGCACAATGACAATACTTTCTGCTGTTGAGACAAGATGAGAAAAGATGCCCCTTTAGGACATACCTGTACATCCTCACTTTAATGTAGCAGCGGGGACATCTCCCTAATTGTGTGTAACAGCGCTCAGTATGGACACAGCTACACCGTTATAATAGGAATGCCCGATCGTGTGTTTGTGCATTGCCTTCTAGCAGGTGTTAATGATGACAATTATCCGAAGGTCATTTGAGGAAAAGAGTGAGTATTTTTTAATGAAATATAAACAAAAAAGAAATATCGTTAATAATAATGTTTTGTGTGTTTCTATGGTTTCAAAGATAGAGTCTTACTTGTCCTGAAAAAAGGATATATGATTTGTGCGGGTACATAAAACACAGAAAAGAGGAATCTTGCTTAAGCCAACATATGGTAAAAAGCACTGGCCATTAAGTTATCGAACCACCTCCACCGCCTTAGTATATCCCTCAGTCCTCCAGTGCATAGAATTCTCTGTGCCCTCCTGAAGAAAGACAAAATAAACAATTCTCAAGTAAATGGACTACACAATTAAGGTAATGTGGGGTTATCATGCTGCAAAGAAGAGGACTCCATTGCAGTCAAAGGGAATTGAGATCTAATATTTGAAATGGCTAAAAAGTTATACTTTGGTTTAGGTGATGTGGTTGTAAATGTGGCTAGGGAGCAGAGCTTTGACCCCTTAAGAATTGGGTATATTTACACTATAGGACCAGATTTATGTTTTTTGTATGTTTATGTGTAAATTATTGGCGCTATATAACTAAAATATTATTGTCTTGCTTCGCCGTTATTTCCCTCTTTCCCTTTTTACCGTACCCACAAAAATTATATTTTTTTTTTCCCAGATTAATTGGGGATTTTTTTTAAATAAAAATATTCGTATATGTAAGACATGACTTTTTTATGAAAGAAAATAATAAAAAAAATAGATTTATAAAAAAAAGTTTTACTGGTATATAAATTATCCATAGTTAGTATAAATGTTAAAAAACTAAAAAGATATTCATTCATAAGTTAAAAAAAAAATTATATTATTTTGTTAACCCCTGACTAACCCTAAAATAACTAATTCCTCACTAACCCCCACCACACTAACTAGACATCATACATTAAGGATTATTTTTTATACGTACTCCTAGAGTAAACAAAATGTATGTGTGTGATATATATCTATATCTATATATATACACACACACACACAAATATATCTGCATCTTGGGAGCCAGAGAATCACATTTTTGATTTTTGAGTTCCGGCTATAAGCACTGCCTTTGTCATTTCACTGTATCCATGCATATGATTGGCTGTAGCGATGGCGTGGGACCTTTCCTATACTTTGTTAGAGACTTTGCCCCGAAACAGTATGGGGTTATGTACAGAAGTACAATGGATCAAATCTCTTCAACCGGCAAATGGTACTGCAGTCTACCATGAGTACCAATCGCCCCACGTAACATTAAGTCAGCTTCTTTTTACCAAATTACTTTGGGCCAATTTCAGCCAATGGACAACACAAAGCAAATACAGGTAACTTAGTACAAAGTATGTCATTGGTTTTAAGACACATTAAATATATGTCTTGTGGTCCAAGATTTGCTGGAGAAGGTTCAGGAGCAATACCTACCAGGATTCCTTTGTTTACTTGGTAGGGAGGAATTAATTAAAACAATGATTTTATTCTGGCATACAAATCATCTATAACGTGGTTGCTCAATTCTCACCAAGCATATTCCCAACAGCACCCCCTTCTGTATTTTAATGTTTATTGACACATATAATATTCCTGTGAGCACGGCCTACGCTGGGGCTTCCAGTTAGCAGAAGTGGTCATGAGTAGGGGGTTCTTTACTCCAAGGGGATAATAGTTAATAAAATGTGCCAATACGGTATATTATATTATACCACGGGACTTCAAGTAAAAAGTAAAATGTGTGTACATTTTGTGCCACTAGATGGCAGCATAAACCTATGGTTCTCTGTATAATGTAGCGTTCAAAAAATAGAACAGGCCATATGCATTAAAATTGAAGAGATTCCGCTGTAGCATGAATGAGCGTGCAAAGCATAAGCATTAAATGTTATTTTTTTTTTTTTTATAACTAGGATGTCACATCTGAAAATATCTAACACATTCCTGGCATGCTTAGTTGATTATCCCAGAAGGTGCCATTGGGTTGCATGTCAGTTCACTTAATTAAAAGCTTTGGTGGTTTTATGCCGTTTTGCATATTTGCTTTTCTTAGTATCATAGAAGATGGTCTTCACACGGTTTTATTTTAAACTTCATTAAGTTGGTGCCACTGTAGAGTGTTATCACTGTGAATTCTCTCCAGGACATAATTGAAAACTACGTCAGAGTATTCTTCCCCGTAAAATGTTTTGTAAAAAAAAAAAATATTAAACACATATAGGGAGTCCAAGAGGCCAACCAAATGGTGCACTGTGGTCAAATTGACTATAAGACTTTTGGTGTAAGGGGAGTAGATGAACAAACACAAATAGAGTTAAAAACAGGAGTTTGGTTTTTAGGTCCACTAAGGTATGTCCTTTCTAGATTTCGACCTGGTGACTCAAAACCATTTGAGCCCAGGAAATTCCCACATTTTCCACCATTATCCCATAAGGAGTTCCTATTGGCATATACACAAACCATGCCCTACTGGCAGGTGGTAACCTTTTATTCTATCAGGAGTGTCTGGTTACCCAAATGTGCAGTCTGTCATCATACCTGGGAACTTTCTGGTTCCAGCTACCCAGACAGCTCCCCTTGTGTGATGCCAGTAAGCAGCCCGGCTGAGGTAAAAGAAGCCATTGTTGTAGGGAAAGTGGACAGGGAATGGGGCAGAGTCTCCATGCAAAACCCGGAGAGTTTCCAGGCATGCCCATCATGATTGACAGATGCAGAGGCATAGTTACCTTAGGTGGTGCCTTAGGCTGCCCCTCCACGGTTATTTACCGCTTTAACACAAGTAAATATTTAGACATACATTAAGGATTGCCATATTTAGGGTGACAAATTTAGTTTAAAAATTAGGAAATTATGATATAACTTTATTGGGAATCAGTGTATGGTAACAAAAGCATGAGAGTGAATGAGAACGTGAATGAGAGTGTGAGAGAGTGATTGAGAATGTGGTCAAGAGTGTGAGCCAGAGTGATAGAGAGAAAGAGCCAACAATATTTTAACATTTCTGAACTCTTTGGTTTGTTTTCATTTGTTGTGTTGGAGGACCCCACATTCACAGGCTTTGACTATCCATCTGGTTCACCGGGCAAATGCTGCCCATGCAACAGTGTGCAGCATCAGCTAGATATGGCTGGTGGCATGCTGCGCAAGCCAAAAAAAACGTAACATGCGTCCTCTCATACCAATCCGCTGACCTTACAGTGTCAGGTCCGCCTTGTCACCCCCAATCTGGTTCTGCCAGTTTTACTGGAACATATAAAGAACATCATAGAGGGAAAAAATTAAATAGAAATAAACAAGTGGCCTCACGTGTATTTTAAACAAGAAGATATGATAAATGATATGCCTAGGAGAAACGCAGCAGCTAGTTATCAGGCACTGTGCATGTGTAACAGGCTCTGGTCAGAAAGAATAATTCATTGGGAACAACAGTAAAAGTTACAGATTAACAGAACAACCTTTTAAGCAGAAGGCTAATCTTATATCAGTGTTTCGGCATTCCGAACATATTGTTATAGAATTTACACCAATTCTATCTATGCAAAACTGCAGAACCTGAACTAAAAAAAAAATAAAAAAAAAAATAGTTCAATCGAGAAGCAATGCACCTTTGTGTTTTGGAAGCCTATACTCACACAGATCGTGCAGATTTCAACATTTTTGGAGTACTTTTATTTATACAAAATCAGAACTATACAGTGCCTTCAAATAAATACAATGGTATTCAACTGAGACCTCCAAAATAAAAACACCTATCGGACATAACTGTAACTGCTGTTACAGCTGGACTAAAGGAGACGCATTCACTTCCTGTGTCAACCTTGTACCAGAATTGCTATCCATGTCATGCAATGAAGGACTATCTAAATCACAGTGCCTATTCATTCAGGGTGCCCAAGGCACTGTGATCTAGATAGTTTGGGGTTAGCTGATGGTTTAAAGAGGTTTATGGTATTTTGTTGTAGACGTTTTACTACTCTACAAAATAGTTTTCTGTAAAATGTACATTCTAATATTATAAACAGAAACAGTGAAGCCAGTTGTTCATCATTAATAAAACAATTGTTTTAATAACCAGGTAAAAACACAAAGGATACAGTATCTACAACATGGGTGGTATATTACAGGTACATATTTTGCTGATTTTTCTGGATCCACATGCATACATACATATCTCTCTCTCTTGATCCATTGGCCTGCACAATTTGTTTTATCCAAAATGTAAAAACAAGCATATACACTATATAGACAAAGCAAGGTCCATAAAGACATGGTTGAATGAGCTTGGTGTGGAAGAAATTGACTGGCCAGGCCTTCTCGTCCAACATCGGTACCTGACCTCACAAATGCTCTACTGGATGAATGGGCAATAATTCCCACCAAAACACTCCAAAATCTTGTGGAAAACCTTCCCAGAAGAGTGAAAGCTGTTATAGCTGCCCAGTGGGGACCAACTACATATCAATCTCTATGTATTTAGAATGCAATGTCATAAAACTACCTGTTGGTGTAATGGTCAGGTGTCCCAATACCTTCGTCTGTGTGGTCTGTTAATACTAGTTCTCTATGGTGCAAGATCCTACAGATTTTTGCTGTTCCTGTGACTTCTTCACATTTTCCGTTTTTTAAGGTAAAGGGATATAAAATCTAGCACTCACTTTTGGTTTATTCACGAAAAATGGAGTTGCAGTTTTATCTCAGACTTGACTATACATTATAAAGGGGCAACCCCAGTGAGCTTCTGCTTCAGCTGGGATGGTCCTTTATAAAGCATATTTAAATCAGTGAGATTTCTTGAATCACCTGACTGATTGGAGTATGCATTACCGGCTCAGCCATAATCCAAAGTGAATTCAGTTGAAACTCCTGCTTTAGTGAGTAAAGCCCCTTGTGTATATAACACAAAGCATGTGTGGTTGTAACAGAGGTAAAGCCTCAACGCTCAATCACATATGGAGGTAGTGAGTCTACAATACTTAAGTTAGAGCAAAAAAGTGAACTGAAAGGAACTTAACTCATTCAAAAAATGAGGAAAAGACTCAATGTGTTAACTACAACAAGGAAGTAAGTGGTAAAAAAGCAATACTCCAAATTCATACTGATTTGCATGACACTATGTGTATAAAGGTCTCATGTCTTAATCTTTAGGAGCCATCTTTGGCTGGTTGACCTTGTTGGATGAATCAGCACCTGTAATCCAACAAAAGATGGAGGGAGATATTGCCCAGCTATGTTAATCCCTTTTCTACATTATGGCCTGATAGGCCCAAGACAGGAAGTCTAAAAGTATAAAACAGGGCAGAATGGTAGTCCCTTTAACGGAATAGCCGAAGTGATCAATTTACAAGCCATATTTATAGACTAATATAATTATAGACTATTAATTAGAATCTTTCACAAACCTATGTTTCATACAACAGGTAGACTGAATGATACTACTACCCACTTCAACCACTTTGACTGATTTATATGCAACCAAGTACTTATAACCCAAAACACAGTCAACAGAAGTACACAAGGGACCTGAAAGTCAAGTACAAGAGAACACAAATTAAGTGCACATTCTGCCAATTTCCTTTTTTGTCTGATATAGCAGATTTTTTGAAAATTTCTGGATATCACATTTGACTGTTGTTCTTGATCGGCAATATCTGTAATGCATGACTATACTACTTTAACTGCACTCATTCAATAAGAAACTGTACAAGCTATGTATGCAGTCTATATACTCTTAGCAGTTAAACCACATAGATCCTCTAGTAAATACACAGTTAATACATTTTATACCCAGCTCAATATCACAAAAGAATCTGAACATTTTTAGGTAAAACCATCAAAAAAACTACTGTAGAATAAAATGGATAGTAACAATACAAAAATGTTCTAGGCTAAAACTACACTAACCTTGCCTTATTCTCAATATTTCTAAAGATTTAGAGGTTTCTGTAGGGCAGTGCAAATACTGTTTAGGGTTATTAAATAGTCTATGGTTTCTCTGTTTAATACTAAGTAAGTCCTTCTCCAAACTGCTAGACATATTACTTAACTGAAAAAAACACTAATTTTTTTATGGAATTTAGTTGTTTCTCAAAAGTACCTCATTAATACAGAATGTTGGTCCAATGCAGGCTCTTGAGAAGTACTTGAGAATACATTGCACTGAGCACATAAGGAATAAGCCATAAAGATGTTGAAACACTTTGAAGCCTGCTGATCAGGTCATGTAATGGAAAGCCAACAATTCTGCTTCTTGTACACCCTAGTTCTGCTCAAAGCCATCTGGGACAAGGGTAGTTTGAAGAATTATAACCCACCACTCTGCATGTGAATTAGCAAGGACTCAAGAGGTAATGAACCACAAGTCTTTAAGACTTTGTCATGGCATAAGAGCAACCAGCTGAACAGTTATCCATGCCTATCTCTGCTTACTTATTTTTTTATACACAGGTTTCACTTTAAATGCCCCTTTTAGAAGCAACTTGTATACTGGGTTTTGCAGTCCTTGGGATATCTGTGCAGCGCACCTTTGTCTTACTTGCTTAAAACAGGACAAATGCAACTGCCAAAATATAACAATAAGCACACATACACACTTTGGCACAGAGGATGGCACTGAAATCTGAGCGTTGGCTTTCATTTTGCTTTCATGTTTGTACCATTATCCAGTGGCTAAATGTGCAAACAGGCCTCTCCTTTCAGCATTGCAGTTATCGCCAACATGGAAGTAGCTTATATCCAAAGATTTATAATGGCAGGATATATATATATATATTATATATATTAAAAAAAAAGCAAAACAAAGATTTGTGATAGGTTACATCAGTTCTTCATTCTTTCTTCTAACTTCTTGTTTGTCAAATTAAGAAGAGGGTTCAGTCAGTATCTTTCCACAGATGATCCATTTTTTCAAAGTTTATTTTGGCAAAGATGGGATGGAGAGTCTGGTGGTTGTGAGCAGTAGTTGTCTGCATCAACAATTAATTCATTTATATTCAGTTATTCACACCTCTGAAAATGACCGAATATGGCACTTTTTGTGAGAAAAGAAAAACGGGGTTTCAGAACAGTAACCATCTCTGCAGTCCAAATCAGGATCTGATATTGCTAGATCTTCTGTCCTGTTTTCTGTAACTGAAAGGATTTGAGTGGATATGATCAGTTTCAAACCAAGAATCCCACAGTGGGGATAGCCTTATACTCAAAGTGCATGATAACCCAGATCAAAGATATGTAAGAAACACTATCTTCTGTGTGACAAAGAAAATAAGAACAAAAAGAGCTTTAATGTATCTTCAGAGAGGAGGCTCATGGCCGGATGTGTTATGCTTCATTTTGTATGGATCCTAGGAATGCATGACAAAATAAAGAGCGAAGCAAGAGATCCATGAGAAGTGTATTCTCAAGACGTAAAAACGGGAGAAGGCCAGAGACAAACCTAAGACATTCTGTCATCTGCTATCAGATGAATAAAGTGCGTAGAAAATACTGTAACAGTCCTAAAATACACATAGGAAATGCAGAAAGTCTCGGTTGGGGTGAAAAATGCTGATCACCCACTGGAACAGCACTCTCTCCTCATATGTACATGTTCAGGAACGGCTATTTCCTTTAAGTGTGTCCTATGGCAAATTAAATGGAATGTGCAGACACCTCCGATTGCTGCCTGATGTAAGTCTGGAAACTCTTGTCACCTATAGGATGTTGTCTGTAGAAGAGAAAAAAGCTGCGCTGAGATTTCACAGAAACAAATAATAATAGCGAAACAGAGCTGCAATTTTAAAGTTACAGTTAATCCAACATTTGTATCTATTTAAAGATATAAATATATAAGTATAGATCTAAATCTATCCAGTCTTCATATAGTAAGATGTAGTGACCAGATGACATCTCCAAGGATTATAAACTTCAGCACATTGTTATACTAAATGTAGATGTTGGCTATGCCTTAACTACGCTATGGAGCACCATATGATTTACTTAAAATCTCTGCAGAATATTCTTGACAAGCAAATAGCATGATGTGATGGCTCTGACTTACTGGCTTCCATATTTAGTCTTCTCAAACTTATCCCTCTTGTACTGTGCATGTTCCTCCTGTAATCGTTTTACAGCTTCAATGATTTGACATAGTGTCTTATAGGTTTCACGGGGGTCCTCGATCAGGAAGCAGCTGTACTCCTCCTGGTCAGATCCAACATACACAGACTTACTTCCGCAGGCCTCTGGAAGGTTAAACAATAAAAATAAACAGTGATTTGCAAAGGAAAAACATCCAGAAAAGACAATTTATAGTATAAATGATATGGTGCTCTGTGTAGAGCAGTGGAAGTTTGAAGATTTACAAAACAAAAATTAAAAAAAAATCATATTTTTTCGGTTGTGAATAAAAAAAAAAGATCTAAATGGCAAAGTTTGTTTTCCCTTTACAAAAAATATAAAGAGAAGATCACATATATTGCTTTCAATAAAAGGGGGTCCTTACCTTGCATTTCCTCCATCTTAGACATATAGGTGTTAAACAGCGAGTAAATGCGTTCTGTTTCCCTGTCGCCATCAATGACAAGCTGTATGTTTGCTGGCAGACCCCTGAAGAAAACCAGCCAATAAAATATATTTAAAAAACCCAACAGAATACATAGCAAGCAATCCTGTTACTCATGTAACCGTGTAGAATGTCATGATACAGGTGATACACTGTTACTGTAACATCTCAACATTCAACTTAAGGCAAGAAAACAAGATCTGTCTATATAATATTTCCACCTTCTGTTGCATCTTTGTTTTTTTGGCATCCACTGCCCTTTCAAGGGATCGCACCATCTGACACAGCAGGACATTACAATTCTGTAATTATGAATTTATAGTCTGGCCTTTGGAAATCTGTGATATAAAAAAAACAAAAACAAATCTGCAGGCACTGATGACCTTATTTTAGGGGCAAGCAAACGAGAAGTGCCTTTCCTGAAAATGGGTGCCATGAACTTCTTGCGTTACTTCTGTTGCCCGACGCTTACTGGTTGGGCATGTAGATGCTGCTCTACCCGTTGCATCCAACAGGCTTCCTCAGGTGCTTCGGAGTTTGTGTTGGTGAGCAGCCGGTCTGCTCGAAAGGGCACTTATATTGCCACTGTTTACAAATGCAGTTACACTATATGTTTTTTTGTATCTTTTTTGTATGAGAATTTTATGCTACAAGGACAAAAGGAGTCAAGCATATACGGAATACAATGATATTTTTGGTTTCTTGCACATTTTGTGTGCACGGCACTTATATTTTCCTTATTTATTAAAAATAATAATCGGGTAAAAAGTAACGGATGGATGTGGCCCTTTAGAAGAAGATAAATTGGGTCCTTATTCAGCAGTGACACCTACTGTGTAGAAGAAATTCTAAGTAAAACTGCAAAACAAATGTGTTCTTTTTTTTTTTTTTACATATATTTTTTTTCACATATTAAAGCTCAATGATGATGATAATAATAGTATAAAATTATATATCATTTCTATAGTTTCAAAAGAAAGCACTACCGGTTTTGAAAAAAACAGGATGTACATTTTTGCGGGTGCATCCAACACGCAGAATCTTGACTAACCCAACCTATGGTACTAAAACCCCTCAGTACTGAAATGGTTTACCGCGATATTGTATTGCTCCAATTTGACCCTTAACCTTTCAGAGGAGAAACATAACCTTGTAATGAATAAAATGCTTCCCCTGAACTCAAGTTTTAGTGTACAAAACATTTTTTTTTTTCAGTAAAGGACGTTTCAAATCTATTACCTGGGATGCCTTTCCCCAAAACTTCATTGTTTGCCATAATCTACGCCCCCATCCTATGACGCACGTCCCCTTTTTCTACATACTGCTTTCCTATGTATACAATCTTGCTGCATTATTCCACTCTACTTTATAACGCAAAAGCTACAGATAGAAATAGACCCTCCTGTTTATGTTTTTGGAAAAGTAATAGAAATGAAAACCATCACCCAATAGTTGAAGACATCTGATCCATGGCAGACTTGTTAGTTCTGAAGTTCCTGGCCGCTAGTCACTTACCCTGTGCAAGGAGTGCATCCTGGTGCATTTTCTGAGGTAGCCTTGCAGCACAACCAGTGGCCATTAAGGAAGGCTGAGGGATGATAAACAGCAAGACGCTTCTTATTGCACTGGCTGACTTTGGTGAGGATGTCTATCCAGTCTTTCGCTTCCACGCAGTTATTTGCTTGGATGTACAGGGTGCGCACTGGCTGGATGACCTGGAACATCTAGTGTTACAAATGAAAAAAAGGAGGCTCTGGTGACCCAATTTTAGGGGCAAGCAAATGAGAAAAGAAGTGCCTAAAAGTGTTGCTCTGGGTGTTAATTATTTAAGGAGGGTCTGATTTGCATCAGCTACGGGTGGGAAATCTGAAGAGTAGTGTCCACTTCCACTTGTAAGATGCCAAACAGCAAGCAAATGGCCTTCTGTATTAGAAATACTATAACCGCACCATCCTGCCATCCGTCACCACTATAGTATAGAGTTAGCGTAAGTATTGCATTGAAAAATACTCACGTTCTTCATCCTGAAAGATTCCTCCTCTAATTTTTCAACTGCTAAAATGTTTTCAATGGGAATGCTGCAGAGAGGATGATCGCCTGCTGGAGATAAAGGAGTGGGGAGAATAATCCTGGTCATTAGTGTTGTTTAAATGGAAACTTGGGGCATTGCCTGCCCAAAGTCTGGCTTTCTAAGCAAATGATTTGGCTAGGGGAAGAGTAATCACCGATAGAATTTAACTCTATATGCTGCTCTATAACCTATGCAGTCTCACATATAGGATCACTGAGGATACAGAATTCCTATCCCTCTACTGAATTTTAGCATTTAATGTTTTTTCTATGTATTTAAAACATAGGTTCAGCTTCTTTTGCTCACCGTCTTCTAGCTGGTACACATTTTGCTCATTTCTGCTTTAATAAACAGCCTTGTAATTGTATTGCGCAGTCTATTATTGCAAAACAGTATTGGTTATGAAATACAGTACCCATGTTTACTGCTTCCCATCTGTTAAATAATACCAAAACTTTATCCGACAGCATTATTGTAAATGATAAAATGTTTGGGTATTTACCTAACAAAAAGTAATACAATAAGCTGTACCCTAAATAAAAGCATTACCAAGATAAACTAGGCAGACTGTACAAACGTATTGCATGTTGTTTTCCTAGATACTGCTATATTCTCATTACATCAATCATTATAAGAGGACAATTTATTGTTCCTGAAATCTTAATAGGCGCACTCTTTTCCAAGTGAATACATGCAGGCTGATGAATGTGACTGCATTGTATACAAAGGGATGCCAAATACGTTACTCATTAAAGTCAAGATCAAGGTCAAAACAAAAGTACTGTGAAGAAGGACATGGTTCTGCCCCTTATGACAAGAAGTTGGCCTAGTTTTTGTTAAATTGGGTTATTGTAACTTAAGAACAATCCTGACACTTTAACAAAGATCTCTGAATGCTTTCAGATGAGATCATATTTAATTGTAGACAAAGCGAGTATCGGAATATGTCACATAGGCACATTGTCCGGGGATAATGCTGAAAAACCAAATGGGGAAACGGTGGACTGAAAACTGATACTTTGTGTATAGGGAACTGGAGAATCTGTTTGGAACGGTCTACCTGGTGTCCTCATGTGAGCCCCACAGACTTGGCTATGGCTCCAGCCTCCCCGGCGGCTTTATTATATGAATCATACCTTCATTTAACAGTCAGGGGCATCGGCACACCTGTCTTTTCATGTGTGGTCACCCTATGAAAATGTCGCTGGTCATCCCTTTGGTGAGAAGTAGGTTGCCCAGTGGTGGTTCTTCAAAATATTATGTTACCAACTTTCAGATGAAAAAGACAAACATACGCCATGTTTCAGAGAGGACAGCATTTGATTGCTTTACCTTTACTTTTCTGATATGTAAATTCATGGTTCGTAAGGCGGAACCATCTCTTCTTGAAATTTTTCATTCCAAAGCGTTTCCTCCCCTGTGCTCTTTTTATCATGAACCTGTTGGAATTAGACAAATGCATTTACTCCGAGCATTTCAATAAAATAAGGCACACAATAATTAGCTCTACTTAGTAATTTCTGGAATAAATACATTCCTTTCTAGTGCCATGTCAGGGTCCTTTATTGTATTTCAATAGGGCTTTTAGCTTGACTATAGGTTTGCAGGAACGTATGCAAGAGGTTTTTTTTTGAAACAATGTTTGCTTTACACTCTTCACCTAAAAGAGGTGACATTCTAATTAGCTACCCAACATACTGAAGTCTGAGAAACTACAAGAGTCCTGTTGCAATCCATTCTTTCTTCAATTTGTCAATATTACATCAGTGTCCCGACATACCCTACACTATTTGGTATTTTTCAAGTGTAGAACCACAGCGCATACTTTTGAAGCGTGTACGATGCAAATGTGGCCGCAGTGTCTACATCAGGAAAAATGGGCAGACTAGATGGTCTGAATGGTTCTTAACTGCAGTCAAATTCTTTGCTTCCAAATACGGGACAGAAACTGTGAGAGGGGCGCCATTAACATATTCGTCACAGAGGTGGGCATGATATTTTTCTATAAGCACCTTTAACATCCCCACTCCCTCTCAGATAAGATTCGGTTCCTTAAAATCACTATCATTCATTTTAAGGACTATTATGGACCTCAAAATCTTGGAAAGAAAATCAAACCCTGTCACCGGAAACGGCCAAGAATGTTCATCAGAAACTGAACTGCTGTTAAAATGATTAAATATTCAACTAACCTATTTAACAGTAAAATGCATTCATTTATCAATACAATATGCTACTTAGCCTGAAACAAATGTAATATAATGGAGCAATGCTGGTTCATAAGAAAAGTGTCATATCTGGCATACCAAGAGTTTTTAGAACTCATTCTTCCTCTTTTGCCTCATCAGAGCTTAACCTGCAGGCTTTTTCAGAGACCTGCTTTGGAACCAAGGACCTCCTTATGATTAGTTAAATAGCGCACTAAAGAGAATGTGATGTTAGGGACATGCAGAGTAAAGAAAATAAGTAGGCAAAAAGTCACAAGTTTGCATAGTTGCTTTGTTTTGCCAGTTTTGCAATAGCATGTTAAGAATGCCATCTTCATTGGCTTGTTTAGCTCAATGTACAGAATTGGGAAGTCACACGATTACTGTTTTTGGGGGTCTTGAGTTTTAAGAGCTGCCCTTTTTTTTAGCAGGGTAACATACAACTACCGTGCTACGTACTTGTACAAAGATTTGTACAGAAAAGTCTTCAGTGAAGACTGTCAAACATGCACTCAGCATTTACATGTAAACACAATATGAGCTGAAGGATAGAAATAACATTTTAAATATTGTATGCGTATTAAAAAATTTGAGAACATGACAATAATTTGAATAGCTGAAAAAAAGCAGGTGAAGTATTTTGTTGTATCTTACCCTTCTTTAAGGAGAATGGGTTGCTCTATGCTTTTATGGTCCCTTCTTCCAGAGGATGAAATCAAATCAAGAAACTGCAAAGACAATATGCACATTACGTATGAACAGCATAGTATAAATGGAGAGAAACTAATAAGCTTTCTCTATTGTGATCAGTAAAAGATAATTGTAAGAATTCAGAACTGCATATAGCCTCTTTTCTAACTAGCTTACCAAGTCTTTGAGAACACTTTTCACAATATTACCCAACAGAATCCCTTGGTGATATATAAATAAATGTAATGTAATGTAAAGGCAGAATAGATAACTTACATTTTTAACAGCATCTGCATATTTCTGTTCATTAAAGTAGTCATAAAAAGCAGCCATATACGTCTCCTTGAAGCTAGCCTGCAACACGAACAGAGGGTTACTGTTAAAATTGCATTAAAACATCTTTAAAACATAGCCTTGTTTCAGGGAGAGACAAGGACTAAAAACACTTACAGACTTAGATTTTGAGAGGCTACCCAAGGTCTGTATAGTTTTGGAGATGAGTGTCAACGTTCTTGATGTCTGAGGGTCCTACAGGGAAGAGTTAATTCAATCATTAAATGGATGTGGGTATATTTCACAGCCAGAGAACAACAGTACAAAAGAAAAGTTACAGCAAAATATTCAACTCTATTCAACAATCTCATCAAAATATTCAACAATAGCGCTAAAGCTACTAGCAAAGCTACTGCTACAAATTGAGCAAGTAACAGCACTGCTACAGTAACATTACAGAAAAGTGGTTTCTTTCTGATGGAAAGGTAACTATGATACATAAAAAAACCAAGTAGGCTGCTGATAATAACGTACACAGAGATCAAAATATGTTCCCAACACCTGCAGCTTGTAATGCATTCGGCACATTAATGTTCAGACTGGCACAGAGTGCTCTCTGCTCGCTGCAGGAGATCCACAGAGTCAGCTGAGAGGTTATTGTTTCCAGTTCTAAGCAAAGAGCCTTTCAAGCACTTACTGGGTGGTGAGGTCTGAGCTGGAAAAGGTTGGGGGACAGGATGGCAGGTGCAAAGAACCGCAGGAAAATGAAGCTGCTCACAGCGGTGTATCTTACATCAGGGTCATCTGAGGCCGACAGGGGAAGAAAAAAAGAAAAAGAAACAGAAACTCGTCACATGCTCAGTGTCTGTACAGATTAATGGCAAGAAGCATTAAATAACTGAAATCGTAAACACTGTTCTGAAGAAAATTGGGAGGCCACAAGTGACTGGCATGTCTTCACATTCATCCGGAGCATCTTTGATTCACAACATCAGATATCTCACATTGCACATATCCCTGCTGCCATACAGCTATGTGCAGCTCGCATCACGTATATATACACTGGCTTTTGTCCAGGTTGTCTCAGGTTAAAAGAAGACAGGGGTATATGTTTACAATACAGCACATCCTATATTTACAGGAGGCATTGAAATGGGTAGATCTGATAACTGAAGTAATAACACTGTATGTATCAAAGATTTAAAAAAAACCCCAGAAAACATACATATACAATATAGAACTATAAAGCTGCTGGTGTGCATGGTGAATGTCCCAAATTCATGACTTCCTAGCAAAATTACTGTAGGTAATATGGCTGGGACTTTGGGGTTATGTATTAAAAGGAATTCACTGATATGTTCCTGCTGGTTGTACCTTTTTCACTGGTTGCTTCAGTTTTTCCCCCAGGGCAAGTGGTTTAAGAGTGGATTGCCAACTGACTGGTAATGGATTAGCTTCATCATTTTATTGAAAGGACACGCTGGTTGCCAGCTGGATATCCTTTTGCACAAAGAAGGCTGTGTTGTGACAGCTTTGCCTTTCCTTTGACAGCAGGCAATAGAATGTAACAGTGCTTGCACATGGCGCTGTTACTGTACATTTAAAGGGACACGCCAGCCATAAGCACTTTAATGCGTATGATAGTTACGGGGTTCCCTTTAAGTTTCCGTTGTGTTCCATTTACACATGCAGAATCCATCATATGCATTTGGCCCTCTGGCCACCCCAGCTACTTTCCATGCTGGAGATGTGTTTGCCCAAACAGATCTCCCTGCATGTGATATACTCAGCTCCAGCTCATTGTGTATAGTTAATGTCTTCAAAAATAAAGTGCAAAACATGTATGTGTGCATATTTAACCTCTTCTATGCTGCAGTGCAAACCTTTCAGTGCGATCACATTACGTAACCATTACACAGGGAACACTTACTAAGGTGCGTTAACGTGATTTTCTTTTTCCAATGTAATTTGGCAAGCCTACTTCTGACAGATATTATATTTCACTCACATGTAAGTTTTCTTATTATTTGTAATATCTACACATTTCCGTGGAATGTTTAAAATGTGTAGCATGTCACATGTCCTGTACCTTTTTCAGCTTGCACTTGTAAAGTGGCTTTGAGTGATCATAAAGCCTTGCTTTCCATGACTGAAAGGAGTCTGGCCGGGCTTGGAAAATTTGCTTTGTAAGGTATACAGAAGGCCGGATAAAAGGCTATATTATTATTATTTCTTAAAACGTGAATATTTGTAAGTTGTTTTTTTTCCCTCCACTTTATCGGTGTTGCGATCAAGTTACTTAAGAAACGTGTTTAAATAAAAGTGAGCTGCAGAAGAGAAATCTAGGTGTGTGATTATTTTTCCTCCATTACACACAACCCCAATTTTTGGCAAACTTTCCAAACTTAGCAAGGGCGATAAACGATAGCAGGTATGTTAAGCAACCACAAATTCCTTTTCCCACTCATGTGAAAATAATAAATGGAGCAAGTACAACACAAATCTCAGCAAAGCCCTTTGATATGATGACACTTTGGTTTTTTTTTTAAATCACTCACATACCTTGTGTTTGTACAGTAAAGTATTTATTTTGTTTGAACATGGGTATTTTATTTATTTATGTTTTTTCTTACCTTGGAAACGTTTGGCAGCTGATTCCCTCAGAGAGAAAAAAATATCACACATGACAGTGGGGCACCTCACTCCGGACTTGGTAATGACGTTAAATATCTGGTCAACGTAACTCTTTAAGTTCTCCTAAAAGAGGGTAGAAAATAATTTATATATTTTAAACAAGACAGGACAGGAATGTGCACGCGGGAAAAAAAAAGGTTGAAAACATCAGTCTGCTAAATTAAAAATATCTGGGTGAAACTTCTTTGGAAAAAATGTATACAACATACATATTGTTGCATTGCACTTTTAGTGACCCAACGTTAAATGCGCAAGATGTAGAGTGTCTTCCTAAGAAGAAGGGAACTTTGAGGAGTGATGGACATGGTTGTTACCTGTCTATTTAAAGTAATTAACAATAGTTTGATTTAGGGTCTGAGGTGGAGGATAAAGAAATATTTTAGATAAGGATTTTTATTTTACAAAAATGAGTAATTAGTTTTATGGATATAGTATGCAGATGTAACACGATGCTAAATAGATATCATTTGATGCACATGTGGTCTTGTGAGACAATCCTAAAAACACACATTAAATGTGTAGTCACATCCATTAGTTATTTGGAGTGGGACAACTAGGATTCTAGATGCAATCTTATAGACCGATTACTGAAAAAGGCTGCTCTGGTCAATCACCAACAGCCAGTGCATTTCCCTCTTGTTGCTGGATCCATGATTAAAACAAGTGGCATCTTAACTGGACCACTGGCACATTAGCCAGCTAAACAAGAACAGGGCTTCCACCTTGCTACACAGTCACATGTTCTTAATTGGTTTCCTGCCCCCAGTTGGTCATGTCACGAGAAGAAGTTTACAATACAACTATAAAGATATAAAAAAAACACTAGGACAGACTGCTGACGTTTGTTATATCTTCTCGTTTGGTCTGGAATTTGGAGGCCAATGCAATGCCCTGGCTAAGCCTTTGGTGCACGCCTTAGAACAGGTAGATATACATCTCAATTGGTTTTAGTTTATTTTAAAGGGAACATTTAATAAAGATTATTACACAACACATAGACAGGTTTTATCTCAGAGCCACCAGTTTTGGTGAGGCTTGCTATAATAATGTGAAAAACATCCGCATTCTTGCAGACTGGACCACACCGACCTATGCGAACAATGCTGTAGCAACTAGTTTTTCTTGAATTCAAACTAGTGTGTGCACTTTCACCACAAACAGTAATCAGTACATAACCTGATGCAAAGTCAATCGGAAAAACAGTTCATCAAAACTGGTAGATGACCAGCTCTAGAATGTTTCTTACTGAAACTAAGAAATGAAAGCTGCACTCTAGCCCTAGGAAGCACACCACAAGAATACTATCTGCACATGCTCAGTAGCCCTCCCATTAAAATCAAAGTGAGTAGAAGGATCATGCGTATGCTCGCTGACCACGGAAATGTGAACTCTGACTCCTACAGAGCATTTGCAGGAAGTGTACTTAAGTATGCATCCCACTTACAGTAAAAGCAACCAAACAGTTAATAAAATGAGACAAAAAATCTCATATTTGCCTCTTTGGGCAACTGATGAAAATTTGAATGATAGCTAAGACCTCAGCAGTTAATGTAGCAAACGTAAACGTTTAAGGCTCCTACAGTAAGGAACTGCCTAAAGATTAAAAAAAACCCACAAATATCTTACCTTGTTGTTCTCCAAATTTTCTCCATCCTTTAACTTCACTGGATCTATCTCGCAAGGCTTATGGAACTCGCAGATCTACATAAAGGTTAATTCATAAAAATTAGCTAGGTTACAGAAAATACATGAATTGGATAGAGTGTCTCCTACTATAGTGGGATTTAAGAGCCAAACAACAATAACAGATGCCTCTAGAGTCTCTATAGATGTTTTTTTAATTTTTATTTTAAAACCCTACAAACTCAGGGACACATCATCTGACGTATATTTAGGGTGTACATGGATAAGCCATCCATGTTTATCCTACTACTTGGGATTCGAAAGGAGTATTTGCCACACTTTTGCAATTCATTTTATATATAACAACATGTAGAATCACATAAAGATGCAGAACATTTCATTTGTATCAACTAACTACGCATTGGAAAATGCCAACCCTGCATGTTTCGTTCACAATAAAGTTGAGTCTCAATAATGCATAATTAATCGGGTAAAATGAAATCCAAACAAATCTCACCAATTATACTATAAATTACTTTGTATATAAGTACAGATATTGCAGGACCAATTCATCACAGAAGTGAAAATAGTATTCTATTGTATGAAAAGAAACCTGGAATTCTTATTATTGCTGTGATTTTACTCCATCTAATCATACATTGGCCATACGTGCTCCTGACACCTCCAGATGTCCAGACGCACAGTGGTCAGGGCACAAAGACAGAACTTAGTGTTTCAGTTTGTTTGATTAATGCCTTTAAATGATGGGTTTCAACTTTAACATTTAGCAAAATTGAAAAAAAACAAAAACCAGCTGTCCCTTTTTATTATTCTTGTAAATTACTAATGGCACATTGCATAATCTTTGATTCTATTTTGTGCACTAAACAAGCAGTGAGAGAAGAGTGAGAACGAGAGCTGAATTGCAAAACAGAGCTTATTTATTTAAACTTGTCCATAAATTTAGGTAACATAAGTAGGCTCGATATGTCATCTGTTTATAAGTCAGTTTATTGATGACTGTTTAAAAAGGCGGTAGCTCTCCAGAGTATGATCCAAGAATCTCGACATGCCACTTTTTATCTAGATAAATTCCCACAAATCTGTAACTATTTCTACGTATAGCGGGTTACAGTGCCAGGGCAGGGTTATCACACCAGCCATTTCTTTAGGGGGGGGGCAAACATGATGGATTTATGCTAGTCATGCCCCAGGACAGCACCCCACATGCCCCCTTGACTCACCTTCATACAGTATGACATCACACCGCAATCTAAAATGACCAATATGGTAACCCTACGCAATGGGTGTGGCTGCCACTTAAAAAAGGGGTTAAATCTGCAGCCTCACAAATGATTTAGGTTCGACTGCATTAAATAACCAACTGCGAGCACTAGAGTGATAAACAGCTATAATTAGTTACATGCACAGTTGGCCAATTCAGCTTACAAATGCTTAAACAACTGCTTCAGGCTTCATAATAAATAATGAATGTTCGCATGAAATTCCTCGTTTTTTGCACAGACCAGATGTAATGGGTTTGGCAAGGAACTTTTGAGATATTTTAATTTATACCCTATGGTTTTTTCCTTCCCTAAGGACTGGTCACTTCAGCCCTCGAGAACACAGAATGATCAAAATGTGTAAGTTACCAAAGAAAAGAAAAAGTGAGGATCGCCTTTAGATAGACAACTTGTTATTTTGGTGAATAAAATACCGTAAAAACATTGAGGGGATACGGAAAATAATCCTGTGAAAAAGTGATAAAGGGATAATTCCTCAAGATTGTAAACTTGCGAGCAGGGCTCTTTCCATCTAATGTATCAGTTTGTTTTCGATTCTCGCCTTGTCATACCCCTTGAATATATGTATTGTATTAAGTGCTGCGTAAATTGTTGGCGCTATATAAATAAAAGATGATAATAATAATCATAATAATAATAAAGGAAATGGAGGTCACATGTAGACTACTTTAAATTTACTCTCACATCCTTCAGTAGGGGATTTCTCCCATCAAAGGTAACATGATAGGATGAATTTGAAGCCACCTCACACCAATGTATGTATGTACTATTCTTGGCAAATGTGAATTAACAATAGCTATGAGAAACTTGCCAGGGAGATAAAACATTCTATCTTATGCCAACTTTAGTAAGGTTAGCGACAACTCACAGACCTGCTAAAAAGTAAATAAAAAAAAATACAAAGAGGACCAAACCACTGACATCCGGTATACCTCAGATTTCACTACAGGTCCCACGTTAAATCCCACTATAAATGGAAGCAATAAGGCTTCTGTGGTTTAGCTTTAAGTGTTATGGTAGAGAAATGTGTATGAATATGGGGCAGGTCCTGTATTATATACACGACAGATAGTTGTGATTACAACCCCAATAGAAATAGTATCAACAGAGAGATTTCCGAGTCATTCCACTGACTCCAATACAATGGTGTCATTTTAGCATAGCAAAACCTAGTATCATGTGCCATGATGAGAAATGCAAGATTATATATATATATAGACACACATGTATACACTATTAAAAACCACAGCTGCCTTGCCTACATCTGATTTAGGTATGCACTTCCTTCTGCTTATTATATTTCGTGTACGCAACACACTGATCTTCCTCAACTGGTGCTGGAATTTCTTTCAGAGTTATGGAAGGCTGGCAGTGCAGCAACCATAGCAAAATGTCAGCTGTAGTATCTTATGAAATATTACCAGAGATCAGAGGACAGGTGGTACGAAGGCTGCAAATTCCTCAATGTAGAGGTTGTTGCACGTAACCCTTGAGACTTCAAAAGTATCCTTAAAATGATGTTCTGATCGCTAATACCTGACTTTATCACTTGTTAAATACAAATTCCATGCTATCTCAGGATGATCAGCTTCTACAGGATGAACGAGTTAACATAAAATCTAAGTAGTTTAGCATTCAAAGTCTCTGCAATTATGAGGAACGGATGAGTAACACCTCAGCTTGCTGCAAGCCCCTCTCTCACTCACGGGGAGAAAATGAACCTCAGACTGACTCACAGATGGCAGGCTACAGGGAGCTGTATTTACCTCATCTATAATTGGCTTTAGCGTAACCTGAAGATAATGCATCCCTGCCAGCTTCATCGTCTCATCGATGCACTTGGATGTTAATGAGTTTCCTCTAAATATGGTGTTTGGATCTCTGAGAAGAAGAAAAAAGCTCTGATTAAGTCAAAGTATTTTAATATCACAAAGTCATGTAAACTAGAGACGGCATATTATAAGAATGTTATTCATTCAGGCCGCATTACCGTAGCCACAAAAGTCCGTTCACCAGTAACGGATAAGAAGCTCTGGTAACCACTAGAATGTTGCTAAAACAATATTCTGGGTGTATGCAATTTCTCATGATTGTAGAACTGAACAGAGTCCTTCTTGCTGGCAGGCATTTGGAGCTAGGTGAACCGCCGTGCCAGGATCCCTTTTTCCTCCCCTTTTTGTACAGCATGAATTATCCAAGCTGCAGATGACAGGGCACGTATTTATATTGGCAGGGAAGAAGATAACCGCATAATAAAACGTAGGGCGAGGCTACAGCAAGACAACTGATACATGGAAGTACAGTGAACAGACTAATAAGCGGCTGCGAATATTGCTATTCAGTCGCAGTGCCAAGATGATTTGGCTGCACCGGAGAGCTAAAAATAGTGTGTTGGGATCTCTGTGACCTTAGCTAGCTTTAAACGCGCAGACAGCTGTGCCGTGTAAAGGCCCACAACCATTCAGCAAGAAGGACAGCTAGCTGCCACATACACAGATGGACTGCATGGCTGTCCGCACCATGGACGTGGTTAAGTAGCAATAATGTTCCAATCAAACGCTCCTTTTAACCATGGGATTATAAAGAGGCCATGCCAACGGCATTCTCAAGTATTAATGTAAACTCCAGCTCCCCGTGTATTTTTATTTACTAATGAAAGCTATCATAACCATGTCTCGGTGTCATGCCATATATTGTATATATTTCCATGGTTTACATAAAAAAGTCATAGCACAAATAATATTACGTTCACATAGAAGCTAGCTAGCCTTAGGGTTATGTTTTCAGGGTCTTGATTTATCAGCAGAAGTAAAATCGAGACGGCTACAATACTAAAAAACGGTAATCATCCCAGGTATAAGTGTGGGTTTAATGTACTTATATACTTATAAATATCTTTATTTCCTCTATTATATTGTAGTAATTAACAACCAAACTTTCCATTTCTGTGACCATTGTGAGTAGTTAGGGGCCTATGGGTGTTTCTTAATAAAGGGATTGAATAGATGGAATAATGTATTCAGGAGCTGGTATTTTTTTTTTTTATAAAATCTAAGGATTTCAGCTACTCACTGTGTTCTGTTCACTTCAGCATTTGCAATTGCGCTGATGAAAGGCACAATCTTGCCATAATGTAAAAAGAGCCGGACCAGAGGTATTGCCGCTTCCTGTTTTTCTCTGCAGATTTCGCCCAACACATGTGCAGCAGATGCTGAAACAGGCTGGAGATAGGCGAGGAGAAAAGGCCCTTATTAGATTTTGCGCTGACAGAATAAAAGCTCAAAGGGAGATAAAAACAAAAAAGATTGTTCTCTAAGTTCTCTAACTTGCAACTTGTTGATCTGTATATGGGACATATACTAGATTTGTGTGAACATGGACAGGGGGAAAACCAATGTGATCCTTTCAGATATAATGATAGGCTAAATACGGTAAGTATATCAAACTGGGTGCTTCTTGCTGTACGATCATGGGGCAAATATCTGTGTACTAAAGAAAGACAAATCCATGCCTGCAATGCCTCATGTACAAATGCATTACAAGAAACACACACATCAGAGGAACACTATGTCCATCAGAAAGACATACATGTTCTAGGAGCTGTGATCTGATCCACAGTGAACTATCCTTTGTCCCATCTATGGGCATCGTTATAAGTGAAGTCCTGGGTTATGTCATTCATGGACTAGTGTACTATCCTTGGAAAATACCACACCCCTGAGGAATCCTGTTGCAAAACCAAATGTTTGTCACAAGCCCATTCAATAATTGACAGACCCATGTGTTTGAAACCACCATGTGCCTTTGCGTAGCCCAACAGGAGGTTGAGAGAAAGCTAATCTGCCAATTAGGAGTAAGGACCATCTCTTGAAGGACTAAGGCAACAGGGGAAAGCTAGCTAGACGATTCATTTAACTTAGGATAGGAATGAGGAATGAGCCTCAGCTTTCTTGCCATAATTCTGATATAAGGTCCGAAACTGGGATAGGTCCTTAGAGGGCACTAACATACCTAAATGCTACAGTCAGTCAGGTGGCTGTACAATGTATGGGGACAAAATGACTCATAAGAATGCATTATATGCAAAATCATAAGCATTTTTGGGAACTTCCCAAAGCCGACTAACATAGAGGTCTTATTTTCCTGCTCCTTAAAAGAAGGGGGTGTAGTTACGAAAATGGAGTGTTAAATATGCACAGAGACAGGGGTGGCCCCAGTTAGACTTTGAAAGGCTGGAGAGTGGGTGGAACCTAGACATGAAGTGGACGTGACACCTAATGGAGATCGAGGACACTAGGTAGAGAGGCTGAGCAAAAACCCATGCAAGAGCATCCAGCTCTGAATATGAGTTAAAATGTATAGCTTGGAGGAAAGGGAAGGTCATAATCTAAAACTGGAGGGTTAGAGATTTAGATGTAAGGAAGTTTTACTTTACTGAGAGGGTGCTAGATAAATGGAGCAGCCTCCCATCACAAACTTGCATGAGATATGCATAAAACAGTGCTGAATCTCATTGTACAGCACTATATAAACCAATAAATAGTAATAATCTAAGACAAGCCAAATACTGAGTAAGGTCTGAGTCTCTGTCAGTAAAAATGGGCAGACTAGATGGGCCGAATGGATCCTATCTGCTATCAAATTCTATGTTTCTGTCTTTCATGTTCGTCGTGGTTATCCACCCACAACAGCCAAGTTAATGGATCAACGTATTTTAATTTTATTAGGATTATATATTTTTTCTCAGGTTAGGGTAAAGTGCTGCATTAAACCCAGCAATGCCCAAACAGGATACATGCCATCTGTTTCTGAAAGTCACATAAGAAGAGCTGGGTGTGTCTTTACATTATCACACAGAAATTAGTGATAATACGCTTTGTGGTAAGCAGGCAAGAAAACCACAAAGGTTCACACTTTACAGGGGTGAGGAAGTAGAAATCATCCCACCCACATTGTGTACACAAAGTACTTTACCTCAACATCTCCAGATTTTAACACAAGGTCTCTGAGAGGGCTGTAGTAGTCGCTGGAAAAAACATGATCCTCTGTGTAAACCACATTTAACCTCAGTGAGCCTAGGTCTTCCGGCTTCCCTGACTTGCCATTGTCTCTGGGCTGGAGTAAGTACCTAAAAAAAAGGAAACAAAAAACAATAAAATATATTTAAATACATATATAACATGGGGGGGGGTGTTATATTTGCACTTTAACAGAATTATGGTTCCAACCAATTTGTGATCTCAGTGTGTCATTAATGAAGTATTTAGGTTGGGTGCTGCCTTAGGCCTGACCCAGGGCAGTGGCTATGCTGTCTACCTCTGTGGCACATTCCTCTTCATGATGTTTTATGCCAGCACTCTGCCAGGTAAAGATATTATGGAGGCTGTGCTAGCACAGATCCTAATAATGTAATGAGCCTGTTACAGGGGAGATCTCTGGTGTTCTGAACGAGTTCATTTAGCACAGGCATACCAGGAGAGCCTGATCACCAAACTGGAGGATCTAGGTGCACGCTAAGGAAGTGCACACGTTATGTGAACATACAGTAGCAGGGCAAAAGCTAGCTGAAGTGAAGACAGAGCTCTGCGTGAAGTAACAGGGAAAGCGTGGTGCTACTTTGTGTTAGTGTAAGGTGTTGGAGAGTGTGTGAGTGTATGACGTTAACATTTGTGTCAGCATCTGGTTAATGTGTGTGTTAGAATTTTGTGTTAGCATGTGTATGTGGGTAGGTGTTAGCTTGAGTGTGTATGTATATTAGTGTATGGTGTTAGCATGAGCGTGTCAGTGTATAGCTCTAGAGTGTCAGTGGTAAGCTTAGGGTTTGTGGAGCAGGGGACATGAGGGATAGTGTTAGAAAGTTTAGGTGTTAGTTTGTGCATCTGTCTTAGTTACGGAGCAACAAAGAAATACTGCGCCCAGCAACCCCTAACTTAGGGCTCACTTCCTGGGAGTATATGTGCCTATTTTGCTAGCTAGCCTAATGTATGCCACTGGGTGCCATAAGCCAAGAAACAGTCCAGTCAGGATTTAGTTGAGGGTCCACCATCTAAAACCATTATTTAAGCCCATACTAAAAACATGTGGTAGTTGAGAGGGTACAGGATGACCCACTCACAAATCCCGTGTAAATTGAACTGTAAATACTCTGTAAACACTGTAAACACTCAGCTGTAAACACTAGCTGAATTTTCACACAATACGGGGTTTTTATATAAAAGGCAATTCTGGTCGAACATGGTAGGAGCAGTACAGTCACCATAGCAAACCGCAGAATATTTATTGTTTTACATTTATCATTTCGCACCTGAATTGTTCATAGAAAACCTGTATGTTTCATATTTTCTTATTCATCAGAGAATGGTAAAAAACAATTAAAATAAAACCAATTGCACTAAATGACAAAAAAAAATAATTCAAATGCCACTACTGAAATAAACACTATTCCTGTTGAAAGCTAGTCGTCTAAGAACACTTTAGTTGTAAATCCCCAAATTACTTAAGCGTAGACTGCACTCAGCAACAAAACACACCACTAATGTGACTGTCACTGGCGACTTCTTCACCAACACCACCATATGTATTGCATCCATCGGTGTGATGGAGCCTTGGTAAACCAGAATGTTAGTCTTAATGCAGCTTTCCACCTTAGACTAGGAATTCTGTTCTGCCACAGTGAGTAGGCAAGCTAAGACAAGAGGGACGGCAGCTGGGTCGGTGCAGAACAGCCATGTATTATGTATAGTAAGCATGCCCAGAAGGTAAGGCACTAAACCAACAAGCGTAGCATTCTATCAGAGATGATAAAGGGTGTACCTTTTGCTACTACCATCTCAACATATCCCAACATGACTACACATGTCATATGAATATTACAAGCTATTCTCCTTAAATCCATTTTATGTTTTATTGTGATACATTGGGGTTTTATAGGCTTTAGGTACATGCTCAACAGTCCCATTTTGTATTTTCTTCAGAGCAGATGATAATATCATGGGAGGGTTCTAAAATCCAGTCATACGGTTCAGAAAGTTTAATGAAGCCTCATCAAAAATATACCTTATAATCAGGACAGTGCTTGTGTCCACATATGTTGTCACTTCGAGTGAGAAAAGGTCCTCACACTGCATATTTTTAATAGGCTGCATTTTGTGATCTTTAGAAATCTGGATACATAGGGGTAATATTTACTTTACCTTGAAGGTTGGATAATGTCCTACTTGAGAACTCACATTAGCATATACAAAATCACCCTCAATCCATATTTGCTCGCCTGCAGGACATTCCATTTGATTCAAGTAGAAGAAAGCAACTTCCAGATTCCCCATTAACCTGTGAGTTGTTTGGCGACTTCTGAGTCAACCCCCCACTTTCCCGTCACAAACATACATTTATTTAATAAAGATTTAATAAATATACACAAAAAAACAGAATGGGGCAGGAGGCTAATTAACTTAACCAAGGAGGTATTAGTCTCTTTGCGCAGGTGGGGGTTAAAAGAAAAAAAATTACAATTTGTGAGGCACAAACCCCATTCTGTGCTTTCCGCTTACAGTTCCATGTATGACAGGTTGAACTAAATGCTCCATTTTATTATTTATTCACTCATTATTCAAATTAATTAAGTGATATTTTAGAGGGGGGGTTACTATATTTTCAGTAGTTTCGGTGAAGGACAGGCAAAACTTACAAAATTTAAAGGAAGAGTTTAATATCCCTAACACCCCCATTAAAGAGGAATGCATTAAAGTACATATGATGGCTGAAGTGTCCCTTTAAAGTCTCTCATTTTTGCTACATACACCTTTGTGTTTTTACACAGTTCAGATGATATACAACACAAAATATTATATATATAATATCTCCTCCCTATGTTAAACGCACTTAAAAGTGTGTACGTGCCGGTTGGAATTAATGGTTACACTGCATAAAAAAGCACTTGAAAGTAATCAACTAAAGTATTAACTTTTCTGTCCATTGATTGTGGGAAAATACTTAATTTTAGGATGGGTCTAAAAGGATTAATGGAAAAGGCGAGGAACAGAATATAACAAATAAACAGTCACAACAGTCATAATCCAGGACATGTATAGACTTTATAACATAATCCACGTGGTTCTTTCTTAACGCATGTTTTATCCCCTAAGTAATTAGCAATGTAAAGAGTGTACAAGTATTATTTCCAAAATAGCATTAACAGCTTCTTAAGAAGTTTGTATATAAATACCGGTATGTCCTAGAGGGACTGGCAGAACCACTATGGATGCAAATGTCAAGAGGAGCAGTCACAAGTAGCTAGGAGTAAGGACATGTAAAGGTATGATGCAATAAGATGACATATTCTAGAAAGTAAGTCTCAGTACTTGAGTACCTACAAGGTCCAAAATGTTGGTAGTTCTTTCATACAATTTAGTATTAAAGTCTGCACATCCAAGCGGTACAAATAACGAAATAGTTACATTAAAAGGAGCGGTTAGATTGCATCAAATGTTTGGACCCCCAAGGCTATCCCCATCTAGGTACTGGCTTGAGTATGATCATATACACAGGCAACTATGACATAATAACATCACACATTTACCATAACATAATTACATTGACATACCAAGCATCATAGCAGTTGGATTGGCGTAGAACTTTCAGCGGAATCTTCAGTTCTCCAAGAAATTCATCACCAAATTTGAGATTACTGGCATTCCACAGGTCAACTCTGAAAAAGAAGTGGTGGTGATTTATTTATTTTTTTATTTATTTAAGCATATGCTTTAGTAGACAGACAAAACACGTGTTTATGTACACCCGTTATAATAGTAAAGCTGTGGAAATTATAGGCATTAAATTATGGCATGGTTTATTATATCGACCAATAAGAGGATGGTGGCTGTTTTGTAGTATATGATACCAACAATAAAAACGGTCATACATCAATCAGTAAAGAGCAAAAAAATTTTTTTTTTTTAACATATGCCAATATAAATATCAGCGCAAATATCCACTCTCCATGCTGTCACTGGCAAGGATGACCACACTCAACAATAACCAATAACTAGTGACACCTGTGCATAACTAAATGTGTGAGGAGACTTTAAAGGCTACACTATGCAGGAACAACCAAGCTCGTCCAACAGAAGAAGCTTTTTGGGGTTAGCCTTTCGTAAGCTATAGCAAAGTCAAAGAGCTGAAACCATAACTCTTCCAAAACTCTCCCGACAGCATTCCCTTTAGTGAATAAACCTATAGGATCTGTAGCAACATCACCCTCAATGGTACTAGCCTAATGATAGGTGGCTTATAAAAGATAGCTCATTGTCTCTAGTGTTGTTCATTTGTCTCTTGTGAATTCATTTTAGTGAAAATTTAATTATAAATAGTTTTGGATGCTATTTACCCAATTCTAGACAGCAACATTATAATGGGGTGTCTGGATAAGATTATAGATCAGTTTGACATTCACATAAAGTATGGATAAAAAAAAAAAAAAAAAAAAATCACTTCTACCAACCTAATCTCCATCTTGTCCACATCATCTTCTTCAATTTCAAAATGGGACTTCTTGTTGTAACTACTTGGCTTGGTCACCTGAGGAGGAAAAAGGTTCTAAGCACCGAAAGCAGTAGAAAACTATCAAGATTTCAACTAAAAAGAAAAAGAGCACTGCTTTGAAAAGTTATCCATTAACAACCTATGAATTTGTTTACGTAGCTGTAATAACATATATGGAACAAAAAAGCAGACGTTCAGATTATGAAGTCTGTGGTTACCAAGCTTGTTTTATCATGTGTATTATCTACTATAGTTTATGTGTCATTCATTCACTCCTCTTATATGATCACAGCTGGCCGTTTCACTAGCATAAGCATCCACAGCCTTCTAATAGGCCAAGGTGGATTTAATCTGCATGTTCTTACCGATATTTGTGATCCCCGTGTATTCGGCAATGCATGCAATTATTATATTTAAAAAGCCTGTGAAGACTGTACACTCTATGGGGCAGAGACAACCTACTCAAATCCACTTGCACCTATTATACCCCCATCACAATATCTGTAACTATTGTTACTATGAGACTGCATTCTATTATACTGTGCTCAGTACGTCTTACTAAAAATATCCATACATATGCACCGTTTGCCATACTTTTCTTCTCTAATACAGTTAAGGATATGGAGAAAGCCGTCAACTGTAAACCAAGAAATTGAAAACAAGCTTTTTAGCTTGTTCTCCATGAGTTAAAAATAGATTTACAGATACATAGCCTACAGAAAGTCCTATTAGAATGGAAATCTACAGCCACATTCAGCTTGTGCCAACACACGGAGCACTTTAGTGTTTACTAACACACGTGCCAATAAACTGGTTGATAAGATGTATTACACATCTTGCAATTAATTATTATTTATTAGCGCTAAAATTGCATTTGGCACATTAACTGCGCTGCAAAAAAAATCAATATTAAAAAGAGAACAAAACAGGGGTGATGCAGATCTTTTCCCCAAAGACTAAAATAATGCTTTCAGGTTTGGGTTGTTTTTTTTTTTTTTAAATGAAACGGTAAAGAAGAGCTTAGTGCACCACACCCAAGACAGGACCCGCAACAAGGTGTTTCAGTGAAAACCGAAACTACAGAAAACCACCGGTCCTTTTGAACTATGGGAAACCATGGTCCTTAACTCGGGTGGAGCTGTGGTTGTTTTTCTCTTATTTGAGTTTATGATGAGCTGCTGATGCAATGACATTTCAATTTTGTTAAAAGTCTCTTCATGCTTAGCCACTGAAGGCAAGGATCTTGATGCCACACATGGCCCCCCTTACTTGTGCTGAACAACATTAGTCACCATCATTCTTACACAATGTATGCCCTCCCCGGTGCCGACCTAAAAGCCATTACCCACAGCCTGCCTTTGGCTTATGGGGGTCCACGTAAAACAGGGGCTGAGACCTGTATGTTGCACTGGCCTTGCTGAAAGGGTCCATGAGTGCTATGGATTCCAGCAGGTAAATGCCAACCAAGAAACAAAAGTATACCGACCTGAAAATAGCAACTAAACCACGAGTTTTCAAGAACATTTCCTGACGTCACTTTCTGCAAAGCGTTAGGCTCTCAAGCTAGATGGGGCAGGAAAGAATGGACTTGCCCTGGCTTTAGCATATGAAAGAGTTTTAGCAATGTGCCTCTAGTTTATGGGTGTTTATAGTGCAGCTCAGCGTATTTGAAAACTTTACTTATTCTCCTTGGCTAAATAAGCCACAATATTAGTTTGTTGGATCCTCCACAGGAGTGTTGGCACCTATGAAACAATGGAGATGAATGCACCAACAATTATATCATTAGCCAAGTTTCTGCTTATTTTGTGGGGTGTACACATTCTAGAATTTTCAGTTTATGTCTTATAAATTATATTATATATAAAAAAATATATAATATATATATATAAAATATATATAAATAAAAAAGTCTTGCCTTTATGACAATCTATAAGCTAAGGTTAGCCTAAGCATCCAACATGCTCTAATAAAGCAGAAAAAAACTTTTTAGCACTATCTACATATGGCTGTGGCTCTCAGATATCAGGCACCTCACATAACCACACTGGACTGAAAGGTAATGTCACGTACCACGTACCACAAGGAATGGAAATATAGTAGTCACCCGATGAAAAGGGAAAGCCTTGATACACTTTAGAATGACAATTACCCAGCAGAAAGCCAGCCTGTCACAAGGCAACTTTGGGGCCATTGCCGATGGCTTATAGTCCAATGGTCTTCCCCATTATTTTGCTATTAATGCACTTACCGGGTGATTATTTTTGTAAACCTACACTTGTTGTTCCTAACATCAAAGGTCTTAAGTCGACAGTTGTTGTATCAGCATGACACACCATCATAACCTGGCAAGGGTAGTGTTAGCATCCTTAAAAGGACAGTAGTGTCCAATGTAGCGTCACCATCAAAGAAAGCATATTTTGTTGAAACTGCATCTGGGAACACTTTCCCCTGCAATATTCACTGAGCCAGCACTGGGCCCAGGCAGCAGATGCTTTTAGCTAAATACACCACCTGCAAGCAAAGTAGCCCGGTGGGGAGGAAAGGTGCAAATGAATATGGGGACCATTCAACTATAATATGTGTACCTTTACATTTCCCTTACAGATACTACTGTTCACTATATTTACCATAGTAAGTGACAAGCACCCATACATTTCATGCTGTGTCATGTTCATGTGGTGAGGGGAGCGGATGGCATACAACACTATGATGACACAGGGTAAAGTGCTGTCCTGTCAAAGGGCTCAGCCGAGGCTTACAGTTTGTTAAGAAGACATCTGGGATGTAAATAAAGGTCCTGTGTAACCTGCCAGATATTCAATAATATTGTGTTTCATTCACTTGCCACACCCAGTGAAATACCTCAAAATAAAACACTTCATCAAACTGTGGGTTGTTGGTCTTCTTCCGGACTTTAGTCTTCTTAGCTTCAGATCTGTCAAAAGAACAGCCAAAAAATGAATCTGATGTAAAATTATGCCACAAAAAGTGGTTAGCTTTCACATGGTTACATTATTCTGCAATCAAAGCACCCTAACTGGAAATCCGGAACAGATCAGGCAATGCACTTGAACAGGGAATGTTGAGAATTTTTAAGGGACGCTTCAGCCAGATACACACTTCGGAGATAGTCAAAGGTCCCATTTAAATTATTGTTTTGTTCCCTTGCAAATATTTCAGCAGAAACCCAACTGTTATTTGCCCAATCTCCTTTGTCCCCCAAGATCCTTCAGCCAAACACATGTTATGCCTGGCTCTGCGCACATGTGCATCACTCATTGCTCTTGGGGCTAGCCAGCTTGTAAATAATACTTTAATACAACTCATATCTTTTATTGGTGATGTTTCAAAGGTAATTAGACTGACATTTTAATGTTAAAAATTGCATTTTTAATTCATGTACTCTGTAAACATTCATCTGAACAAATAAACATTCTGTGTACATACCGCGATGGCCCAATTAACGTGACAGTGGCATAAGGATCACATTGACCATTGACGATAGGCAGTCCCTGGCATTCTAACACTCTAACAAAACAAAAAAAACAAACATTAGTACAAATGTAAATGTAGAATAGAACACATTATAATTAGAAGTAGCATGAACTATACTAGAAAGTATACAAACACAAGCAAGATGGTGCATTCATTGTACATTTAAGTGGTATAAAAAAATTATAAAAACGAATGAAAAAATAATAAGAGCCTAAACAGCTTACTGTAAACTCAAAAATAGACGGCATAGAAAACATTTTAAATTGTCTGTGTGTCAAGAAACCATGTTTAGTTCATTGCACTCTTACCTACATCCTGTAAGCCTTCTATGCTATTATTATATTTTATTTACATATCACTGTCAAGTTACGCAGGGCTTTTCACAATATATATATATATATTCATATTCAAGGTGAATGACGAGATGGGAATGACGAGACGAGAATTGACAGACAGCCAAACCGATACATTAGGTAGAGAGGGCCTCGCTTGCATGCTTATTAATTTGAGGGAATGAGGTGAGAAGATAAGGTGAGAAGGTGAGAAAGATAAATTCTAGCTTCCAAAGATTGTATGCTTCTCTGAAGAGGTGGGTTTTGAGATTTTTCTTGAATATTAAAAGCGAGGCTGTAAGCAGGTTCCAGAGGTATGAGGCAGGAAGAGAGAAGTCTTGTAAGCATGAAAAGGTGAGGTGATAAGTGAGAAGGAAAGCCTTAGCCTACGTGAAGAATTTAAGTATCAGGGAGGGGAGTGTTTTGTATACAGTATATGGAGGAACAGTGTTATGGAGAGCTTTATTTTTATAATGTAATCCTTGATGTCATAAGGAGCCAGTGGAGGGCTTCAGAGAGTCGGGGAAGCAGAAGAAGATGAAGCAGTTTATCGTCTCCTACCATCCAACTAAAAGTAAAAAAATAAACAAATACAAAACCCACATATAATAAACACAACATCAAAGAGAAAAGAATATTCACAATCTTCCAGATTATAAAATACTAGAAGAAAGCTTATCCAAAGTTAATTTCCCTCATGGCACAGCATGACTGTGTGAGGTCTGGGGAAAATGCAAATGGTTGCTCTCCAGAGATTTATGTTATATTTTACTAATACGAATCTACTAATGTTGCCTGTTGTTACATCTCATTTAATGGCTGGTCACATTCAGTTCGCCAGTGCCTTTTCCCCTGTCCCTCTGGTGTATTGCTCATTGTGTGTCCAGGCTAATGCCGATTAAGTCCTTGTGGAAGCATTTTGACAAGTGGGGCCGGGAACTCTCCATTACAAATCGCTGCTATAAATAAAAGAAAAAGCAGCCTTTTTGTTTGATTAACATCTGGAGATACAGAAGAGAAAATCACATCAGAAGCTGATGAGCAGCAAACCTTAAAAGGCAACATTTCTTAGAGGAAGAAAAATAAGCTTTCCGCTTTATAAAGCTTATCTAATAACATTAACTCATACTAGTGAATGCTGTATTAAAAAAATTTCAACCTTTTCTGGAGACCAAAATACTATGCTGTATAACATAATATTTTATTATTTTCATACACTTTAGGGTACAGCGATACAGCCTACAGTAAGTACAGTAAATCTGATACAGTTTATATGGTGCAATGTATAGAACATAAAACCAAATGCCTTGATCCAAACAATACAGTTAATGTATCACAAAGCATTTGTTGCTTTGTGAAGAGAGTACTTAACATGAGTTGCCCCATGCGTGCTAGCGGTCTTTGCTTATCGTTGAAATTCATGACTGATAGGTATTCTGGAAGAGCTGAAGCCTCAAATGCCTGCAGCGGTCCTTACTAGTCTTATAAAACACCCTTAGATCCTTGATTATTACCAGTCGATAATTATTGTGCTAACTCTGCTGGTATGAAGCTGACATGTCATCTTATGGACCAGACATATAATTTAGTCATATCAACTGTTGGGTGCCATTGCATAAATAAAGAGAACAGAACACCGCACAACCAAATCACTCACAGACAAGGGTTGCCCTTCTCTCTGTACAGGTTCAGGAAATCAGTACAGCATAAAGTACCTATTCTGATGAAAGGAGTTAAAAGTGGTGCAACCAATGTAATATCCATGCTGATAATGTATACTACTTGCTCTGCTCTGGGACAGGGAAACAGTGGAAATATGCTGGCTGTCAAGGTTTTATTTGATAGAGCTCAATAACTTTTGTCTGCGTTGTGCATGAATTATGTATCTATTCACTTTTCATCTTCCAAACCAACATAAGTGATTAGAAAGGCCTGAGGTCCATGTTGTCAAAACATCCTCCACTAAGCATGGTCATCGCCAAATCACTTGCCAATCCATTATTTTGGGGCCCTGCTGAAGGCTCAGTTGTTGCCCAGGCCTAGCACTAACAAGGCATCAATTTTCTTTTATTTTTAAGTGTTAACTGTATACAGTCCCCTCTTTAATAATAGGGGCATTTTGAGGAAGATGAAATGAGATGAACATTGAGAATCAGTGGATAAAGCAATAGAATAATAAAACAATGCTATTTTTCTGCAAATAATCACCAAGGTATTTGCAATTTCCAAATCAGTAGAAACTGTCTCGACCCTGTGTGCTATTTCAATAGTACCTTCCTATATGGAAACATACTGTAGCCTGTTTCATTGTCAGGAACCTGTCACCATCTAGGGTTTGAATAGCTCTCAGTGAAATCATATATTCAATTTCTGTTTTGACATCTTAAAGTAAAATATACTTGCTCTGTCATTTATATTTTAGCGTACCAAGATGACAAATCGATGACAAATACTTCCTGGCTGATCGTTCTACGTCAGACCTCCTCCAGAAACATAGTGTATCATGGTGTGTCAAAGCCGTATTGCTGGAGGAGGTAGTCAGCGCAGCCCCCGGGGAAATCAAACACATATAATGTACTGTGTAGGATTTGCAGGTTAAACCGATGGAAGACAAAAGGACTTTGATTCCGCAGAGCAGGAAGCAGCAGGTACTTTAAATCAAGCTGGCAATCTGGGTATGACTCACCAGTCTACGCAAGAACTTACTCAAACATTCACGCATACTAAAAATAAAGAAGAAGAAATGGAATGAAAGGTAAAGTGCCACGAAACCTGTATGACACGGCGATCGAGAGGGAGGATATTTAATTACATCCTTTGACGCCGTACCACTTGCGTCAAACTGATGGTATCCTGGTCATATATTTTTGTCCATGAAAACTTACAACAAACAAAAAAACTTTTCTTCTAACTGTATATTAACACTTCTCACTTGGTGAGTTTTTGCCTTGTGCACACTGCATAGGCCACACACAATAAATTATATTTAGGATGTAGTCCTTTTACTACAATTATCCAACATCAGCATACAGAGCATGAAATAAGAAAGAATTTCAGAGGTGGAACAAAAGGTTGCCAATTTCAGTTAAATATACCGATTCTGACTTAGCATTTGGTACTCTTGAAACTATATCAATACTAGGGACCTAAAAGTCACACTAAAGCCACCGCAGTAAAAACAGCACTGCATGTGCCATGGGTCCAGCTGAAGGCCACACACTTCTGCTTGGTTCATTCACTAGTTATTTTGCTCTTTCTTTTTAATGTATCCAATACGGATTATGGCATTATATTGTACTATAATTGCACTGCATTATAGCCAGATTCACTGTGCCGGAAATGAGATGTTTGCAGGATACCCTTTCTAATGTATCATATCTTTTTTCTAATATATAATATATATATAATACATAATAATTTCTAATATATCATACATCATTATCCCACATGACCCATTTGTCTGATGCCATTTCCAGTCTACTTAGAAGTATGGATACAGTGCCATAACCCAGTTTACGGAGCAGAAGAGTGGGCAATCATCTGTCCAACCCGTTATATACAAATGCAATTCTTTATGTAGCCTCAGAGTATTATGATTAGTCACGGGCGAGTGGAAAATTTCAGGCTTGGTAATGCAATACTTTGTTTTTGTACTCAGTTTAATTTAGACCTCCTATATAAAATAGTTTGGGTGATTATGCGGAACGGGCTGTGGGCCATCAGCCAGTTTTTTTTTTTTCTTCAGAAAAACAAACACATGCATTGTACCTGATCTACATATAAATAGGATTTTTATTAGGTTTAGCTGTATTTGGAAAAGTCAATTTCAAGGAGGCAAGTGCAGAAGGAACAACTTCTTTGAATTAGAATTTTAACAATGTACTTTAAACTTGCAAAATATCTCTTACGTTTTTATGCATTACAAAGGCCAGTATGCATTAGCCAGTGTTTCCTATGATCCTCAGTCAGCAAACAATGATCAGCTTCTTACCCTAGTGATATCTTTTATTGAGCATCCAAAGATCATCTGAGATCTAATTTTTTACAAATCTGTGTCAGAGGCTACGCATTGTTATCATGGGCTACTACATGCACAGTCATATCACTCAATCTCAGAAGCATGTGAACTAGTAGCAGTAATAAACCAACTGACATTTCTGCCTCAGTGCTGCTACTGAGTAATATAACTAGTGTTTGCATCTATAAAACCTTCATCCTATTACCCCCATGCAGGAAGTAATGTTTCACTCCTATACTGCTTTACACAACTGGAAGGGCAATAAAGATCGCATATGAGTGATTCCAAAACAAAAAGCCCATTTAAGTGTGGCTAACAAAAGTGAAGATCACGGGATATGGCGGCATTTGCCAGACCTGTCCGCCCATTCCCATTACTCCCTGTAGCATCACGGTAAGTTTAGTGATGATGTGGTACTTTTGTATTGGTAATTGTAAGTTTCAGAGGTCTGCGATGCCGTACACATGATTGTAGTTCAGTGTGTCTAGTAAATTCCCTTTATGTAAAACAAGACACCTTTTCCCGACATTGTCAATTTAATTATAACAAAAATGCTGTGCAGACACTTTTAAATGCAGTTCACCAAGACTGCCACGTAAGACGCAGAATAATAATAAAAAAGCTAATCACTATTCCCTTTAATATAGACAAGACCAACATTTTGCAGCTCTCTATACCAACCCAAAACTAACATTTCAACCCATTTCTTTCCATGTGACTTTCCCTTTAAGGTCTACAAAATATCTCACTGTTTGGCATACTGACTTGTTTATCATTGAAACATTTCCTCTACCCTACAGCTCCTGCTAAAACTCACTTCTTTTGTGATTTTACTAATAATCTGTCCCAGCACGCCAACAAAACTAATCACTTCATTATACATCACACACACTGCTGAACTTCCCAGCTTCCAGGTTATGTTAACCTCAGTAATAAAAGTCAGTCATCATGACAGTTCAGGTTGGGACCAGTCTGCACACAGTGTTTTTGTCGAACATGCTCTCACCTATAAATACCCTTCAGCAGATGGGGCTGACACTTTGATACCAAGTATTTAGCAAACAAATGTAACACTCATTCACACACTCATTCTAGCCAGGGGGAAAAAAAACATGTGATTTAAAGGGGCACTACAGATGCCATATGCACTTTAATGAAGAAGATAGCCGAGTGGTCCCTTTAAATTTTCACCCTTGCAAATGCACGTGGGGATTCTGCTTGGCTTGCAGTAGATGTGTTGGGCCAAAAACATCCTCTACCACTTGTGCCCACGTGTTAAATCCCCTGCCAGTTAGTGCCTGTGCCGGCACAGTTGGGGGGCTTTTCTTGCTACTCTGCAACCTTTTCTAAGCTTTTTTAGATGGAAAACTACATGTTAAATGATGCATATCAATGTACTCTAACATGCATTATTTGGTATTGTTTGTAACGAAATGCCTTTTGATAAATTCTGCCTCTAAGTAGGAGGGCACCTTTAAGAAAGCGCTGTTGGGACACGAACCACATTTTTATTTTTACATTTTTACACATTCCTTTATGACCATCATGCAAGCTGGGTTTTCTAAGGTCAGGTGCATTTTATGACATAGCAGGTAAAGTGCACCAGAGAACAGGGTAATTCTGGTAAAGGTTGGAACTGTTGCTTTACAAGCTTGAAATTCTAATTTTTAACTAGAAATTAAATTGAGGGTGACATAGACACATTAGGTAAACAGCTAATGCTTCTTATTCACGACTGCAGAATCTGTTGACCTAAATTCTACTACAATTAGCTCTCACTAGCATGTGGTTTTCCCTGGAGGGTTGATGACTTTTGGCACCACAACTGTAGAGGAGGTACTGATCATTACCATGGACACTGGCAGTGTTGGCATTAATTGGTCATTAGGCCATTAATTTATAGGTAGAAACGGTTCAGAAAGCTCTGAAAAGACCCCAGTTGAAGAATCCTTCATTGAATCATTATGAAACTAGCGTTGTGAGAGCAATTATAGTTCCTGAAAGTCTGGCCATTAAGAGGAGAATCACTAGCACCTGGTGGATTAAAATAAACAAAGGTGTTTTATTGAAATGTAACATTTTAATCAGTGATAAGATTGCTAAATAAAAATATTCAACCCCCCCCAAAAGGACGTGATAGCCTTTCAATCAACAAATACTTGGAACACACTTGGCCAGACAGAATAATCAGATGTCTAACAAGGACATGAAGTACAGCTGTCATGACACTCAACTAAAAAGGAACTAAACTAAAGGACTACATTTTCAGATTTTCTGAACCATTACATCTAAAGTAGACAGGTGGATAATCATTACTGTATGTAAGATGCTTTTGCTAATTTTGATTAAGCATGAATGTAAATTTCACTTTTAAGTCAGAGGTCATATTGAGATGCGTGATTATGCGAAGTGATAATTGTCATCTGACATGCTATGGAAGGCTTTACGAGTTTAATATGTATGTGCAGATGATATGATGCATGGCCCCAGGCTCTGCCACTAACAAAGTTAGCGGCACACAGATCTGATTAATGTTCATTTATCACTCATTATGCAGGGATTAACCTTCCAGGAACGTTTGTCTCATTGAGCATTTATGATCACAAGAGAGGAGGGTGAGTTCAGCACTCTAGGAAAATAAGTGGATTAACCCTCAGAGTGATACAGGAACCAAAAAACACTTTCTAAAATAAGCCTTCATAGGGCTCACCTTACAGGTTGAATAAGCTGCATTTCATGATAACCAGCAATCCAGTACATAATCTATACATGGTAGAGCCGCAAAACAGGCAAATGGATAGAAACGGTTTAAAAATACTTAAAAGGGAAGTTCCACGGAAGAAATAGGTATGTTTTATTTCATTTTTTTGAATACACATTTGGCTGCCATTGTTGTCAGTCATGATATTTTGGTTGACTTTCCCTGCTCAAACCCCACACTCATCTGATTATTTATGGAGAAGCTAACAAAGTCTATCACTCCATAGACTTTCATTAGTCCGGGTGTCCGGCTGAGTGATGTCTGAATCATTCTAATGTTTACAACAGGCAGTCAGGGTGTTTGTCTAGAACACAATTGGATGATATTGCATAAAGATGGTGCATGATTGAAAACCAGACATTACATATTTTATTCTTTTATTTATATTTCACTGATTTGAGTATTTTAGTGATTTGAGTCTTTAAATAAATAACTACAAAAATTACTTTTAATAGTTTAAATTGTAATGTGTTTATTATTGGCTGAACGCTCAAGAGTATATATCCAAAGTGGCACAGGATAGTTTTAGTGGACTGAAAGAGAGCATGTCTTACCGTGCTGCAAGCTTGTGACAGATCACACCGGTGTCTGTTATCACTTCACTTAGCCTCAGCTCCAAATGCACTTTCCCCTAAAAGCACAGAGAAACAGTCAAAGCTACAAAACAATTCTGAAATAGCTTGTCAACCATCAGCTTGAAAACAAGGCTCACATGGGAGTTTTCATTATCCAAGCTAATCTGCCAATACAAATCCCACCACCCCAAATGAATGATGTATAAAATGTTACAAAGTGTATTTTTTTTCATCCCATGTTGAAAAACATTACTTAAACCATGCATTCAATGCAGCTACTCGATCTTTGGAAAGATATTCAAAGGATTCTATTGTTTTCTTTCCGTCAAAACCTCATACCGACTGGCACATCGTACGAACACGAAACATATGATGCAGGCGTCATACTGTTCTCTTAACATATAATATTACAGAGCCACCGTGAAGACATGGGGGTAGTTGAGCCTCTATGCATTGCCACCTGAAACTGGTTACTGAATATCCACGTCCCCAAAGATCAAAATATCTCTTTGTTGCCATTAGCAGAGATAGAGATCTGGGCTATACATGTATAACTGTAGACATCCATAGGGTATTTTGTTTTCTGTACTGATTTATGGGTAAGGAAAGCAGGAGAACAGGAAGTATTCAAGTGGAGCTCCTAATTCCTCTTCTTATATTTCATGCCTTCAGGCTGTAGAACAGTGATGGCTCGATGACAAATGAGTGCAAGCATGAATTCTAACATTTCAAGATGTATTGGACATGATACACCATATCTGTCTACCTTTCTTTTTATGCTGTCCTATCTCTGTGGCATTATGCTATTTGGTGACAAAGAAATGACTCAAGATCGAGCTGACAATAACTGACACAAAGATTCTATCAAGCTTTATATTATGAAATTCTAATGGCTTAAGTCCAACATCTGCTTGGTACATGAAATAGGTAGGTTGCCACATGACGATAACAAATCATGTGCATAACTGACAACGGTTTTTTGTTCATGTTTGAAAAGCTTCCATTTGGAATTCTGACAGTTTTAGAAACACAATTGCACTAGAGAGAAAGAGAGACAGAAAGAAAAGAAGAAGGGAGAGATTGAAAAAGATAGAGAATCATTTTGCACACCACAAGTTGTATGAGATTTAAAAAGCACATAGAATAAAAAAATAAATAAAAAACATCCCCAAAATATCACAGATTTTGATGTCCTTTACAGAATATTAATTTAATGTGTTTGTGGATTCAAGTCCCCTTTAAGAGAGCGTCAAATAAAGCATGAACTTCTGTCTGATTAGTATAGTCTCGGAAGATGGCCTCAGCATGCAGCCAGCATTCTAGATGTAATTGTGCTCTTTAAAGCTGAATTAGCTATGCAGTTACACACATCCAAAAGGCTGAAGGGATAATTAAAAGTGAGGTGCTTCGTGACAGAGCAATTTCAGTTCATACAAGTATGAAAACTCAGCAAAGTAGAAAACAAAGAAAGCAAATCCCAGATCAGGCCAAGTAAAAAAATGCATTCTAAAATTGTGAAATAGATTGAACATCATACATAATATATATATATATATATATATATATATATATATATATATATATATATATATATATATATATATATCTTTAGGGGAGAGCCCAATTACCAATATAAAAAACCCCACATCTTTGGCAAGAAGAAGGCATCAAAATGCCCAATAAATATTCTGATTGTGCTGAAACCAGTATGGCAAACATCACAAAAGGGGCCTCTCTAGGATAACAGGGATACTTCACAGGCAACAGATGTTGTAGGAAACCATTTGACCTTACTCAGGAATCATGTGCATTGGTATTACTCATTTCCCGACACTCCAACATTAGCAGTTAAGAATCAGAAAGAAGCACAAAGTAAGAAAAACTGCATCTCTCTGGCTTGTCGTTGGTGAAGCACCATGGGAGCTCTACGTCAAGAAAAAAAAATGGCAGGCCGCACGTTGGCCACCTCTACCAATGTTTGTGCCATGTAATGTAAGTAAAATTGCATGTGGCTGTGGGGACAGGATAATGGGGTCAAGTAAAGGTCAATAATAGGTTTCAATTAAACGTTCATAAGTTCAAAGGCAAAGCTATTTTTTCATTCTGGGTGTGTTCGCGCTAACACTTTGGAGGGAAAATGCTGCATAAAAATAGGGCTTAAACAAGGATTTGTTACTGTATCCCTTTCAACCACATGCCCGCAGCATAATGAAATTAAATAAATCAAAAGAAAACACAACATATCACCAAGGTTTCAATTTACATGACAAAAAGACTGTAATCCTTTTCACGTATATAGTAGATGACAAAAGAGTAAATTTGGACAAAATTATACCTTTATTGGCTAACTGAAGTATAATGGACTGCAAGCTTTCAAGGCTATCTAGTTCTGTTATTCAGGCTCTCCCTTTCTACAGTTAACACTGTAAAATTCCATATCTTCATCAAAAAGTTGAAGTTCTTCCTGCTGATAATGTAAAGTTTTTGGAAGTAAAATCTTTTACATCCTTTTTAGACATGCTCATGTGGGATGATAAGGCCAAGCAACTCATCCTCTGACTAGAGCAAGGGGTCATAGAGGAACATGAGTTTGTGACTAGTTTGTCTGACAAAGGAAACTGGAACAGGAATATACAATGCAGTTAAAACTCATTAACAATGCCCTGGAATAATAGGAAAAGACAATGAAAGATTCTCGTACAAACGAAAAGTGGAAGGAAATTATACAAGGGACGTTTGAAAGGTTTCCGCACTTTTTTTTAAACTATTTATTTCAAAACAAATTACATCAAAAACAAATGACATCACTTTTCCACATAGTCACCTTCCTTTGCGATGCAGTTTTCCCAAAGTCGCACCAACTTTTTCCCAGAAGACGGCCAACATCAACCTTCCTGCCGAGGGTTGCATCTTCAATTTCTTTGCTACAGGAGATGATGGATGCTTCCACTGCATACTCTGCCGCTTGCTTTGGCTCGTAAAGGTGAACCCACATTTCATCACCAGTGACTTCTGCAGAAAATCATCCTCTTCTTCACGATAACGAGACGTGTCGGGAACAAACGTCTAAGCGCTTGCACTTTTGCTCCTCTGTCAGCTGCTTAGGAACTTACCTGGCACACACTTTACTGAACTTAAGGCTGTCATGAATCAGGGCATAGGCAGATCCAACTCTCACATTAAAGTTTCCGGTTCCAGGAAAGGTTTCCAGGGTTCTTTCTTCATTCCCCGTGGCGGTGGCTGTAGATGGACTCTACGAGAGAGAGCTTTATCCCCATACTGAGCACACATGCAAACATGGATTTGTGTTCTTGGCACAAAAAGTGTATGACAGAAGGCTGTTCCTCTTTGGTGCAATTCATACTTTTCTCAGCCATCTTCACCTCAGTGTGAAAACTCCTATACTAAACTACAAGGGCAGCCGGCTTGCCAGACAGAACTAGTCACATGACATGGTAAGACCAATTACTACTCCTCCCACCTTCACCGTTTCCAATGAAAGCATAAAAGTGCAGAAACTTTTCGAACGTCCCTCGTATATTATATTTATCTTTATCTATCCATATGTTGTAATGGTACCGATTGGTAAAAGTTCACAAGCTTGGTATGTCTTGATCATGGAGCTGTGTTATATGTAACCTCAATAAAAATGTGTGGAAGATGCTGATCCAATTTTTTTTAAAAAAACATCAACAAAACAAAACATTCTGTACCTTTTAATCTACTGTATTCTAAAGCATACATACTTTGTCCATCTGTAATAGTCTGCAGGACCTGTAGATAGGCTAGCAGCTAATTAAATCATCTTGAATGCCATGAGAGATCTGGCATCTCACATCTAGTTTTAAAAAATGTGATTTCAAATAGGAGAACTATACTTGGTAAAGCACAATTATTTGGGTGGTACCACATCTGCACAGCACTTAACATACCAAGAATGAATATAATGGACGCTTTTAGGAAAAGATGCCGTAACATGGAAAGAAACTGCAAATTAGCAGGAACATCTGCAGTCATCGAATGCTATGGACACGGGCGTCTGTGGGTAGGTCTAAGACAGGCTTCAAGGGACTATGGGCAGACAAACTCTTTCATCACTAAATGTATCCAGTTAGTCAGCTTAACAATGTACGGTCTGTAACAGCAGAGACTGGTTAGGATATGACTTCACCTATATGGGGAGTAGCCTAGTGGATTGCAAAGGAAGAAATTAAACCAAATTCACAAGTTTTCAACGCTGATATAAACACACAAACTTCATTTCCCTCTACAAGCAGAATGAAATAAAGGGTATGCAAGTCAGAAATGAGGTTCCATATTTTGTAATGTCTACTGGCAGAAACCTTTCTTTGAGGTAAGAAAATGACAGTCTGATAATAAATGAAGGCTCATATTGTTACTACTATGTCCTGTGGCCAATGCAAGGCAATGCAAATGCTGTTAGCCAAGCACGGAGCTGTGTTTGTGCCGTGCACATCCGCTGCTTAGTATATAAATTAAAGAGATGCTTTAGTCTAGCAAGTGAGTTTGAGCTTTGATCTTATTTGCAACGATGAAAGGTAGAAAATGGGTTCCCTCGCAGAGCGCTAATTGGGTGAGGGAAGATTAATCGAAAGAAGTCCTGCTGTTAAGCTGCAGGCATTACTTGACACCGTCTGAAGAATGCTGTTTACACAGACTCTTGAGTGAATTAAACTCCAAGCGCAGTTTAAGCTCATGCAAGGTACACTCCAGCCATCAGCTAAATGTAATCTGGGGCGCTGTGCCTCTAACTAGATTGTTTGTCTGATGAATGACAATCAGCATGGGTGTTCTTTGCTTGACTGGGTTCAAAAGAATACTGTAAAAGCAAACATTAATTTTAAAGTGTTTACGTTCATTCATAGATCTAACATAAAATTGGAAAAACAAATGCATTTAACTGTTAGATAACCGTGACACATGCCATTATATCGGCTAACAGGTCACATAGGGTGTGGGTGTGCAAGGGATAACGATACCAGCTCTTTGGTCACTCACTTAACCCCACAAATATCACACCAGACTGCTAATACGCTGCCACCACAAGTTATGTTTTAAGCTGACTGCAGCTTATGGATGCTTTGGTAAAAAAAAAAAAATGTATTAACCCTAATTTAAGTAAAACAATTCAGTAAAGTGGCTTATTCTGGCTTTTTCGGTAGAGTTTGGTTAGACTATTGGTTGGAACACTGGAGTATACTCACTAAAGAGGGAGCTGGTAACTTTATGCTTTATCATTGATAGATATGTATAAAGCATAATAAAATATGTGAGTCATCTCACTCACAACAAAGAAAGAGTGAATAAACCCAGTTGACTTTTTGGTGAAATGTTTAACTTGGTTTAATACAAAGTAACATACTTAATTGTGTTAACTACGATCAGCATCGTGTTATATTTGTACATCAGCACTTCCTCAAACTCACAGGCAGATCAGTAGACATATAGAACGTTTCTGCGATGAGCAGGACATCCAGGAAGAGATAAACAGCAGACTAGCAGACACAGGTTGGCCTAAAAATATATGCAAAGAACTATATGGCCATAATACAATCGAGGGTTTGTTAATGTCTTAAAAAGGGAACTGTCCCAACTCTTAGCATAACTAAACTCCTTAAATAAAAAATATCTTGTGTGTTCGGTTGGGTAATAACTTTTAGAGCTATTTAGTGTAAGAGTTAACTGTAATTTCCTATCTTCTTCCTTAATAACACAATGGGAAGGATTAATAAGGCAGATCCTTAAAAAAGGAATGTAGATGCAGTTTTCTGTTTTATATATATGAGGAAGGTTTTACTTTAATCTGCATAATAAAACACATAACCTGATTATTTTAATGTGCAGAACTGTAAAATGTAAGCTTTTGAAAAATGAATGGATTTGCTTTCATAAAAAGAATGTGATAGAGAAAAGCCCCAGAAGAATTAGGTCTAAGTAGAAATAATACGACAGCATCCAACCCGCTCAGAGCACACAAGACAACGGGAAATCTCCAGATCATGTTATATATTGAAAGCAGGTTGAAGACGCGTTATTCTGGAAGCAGATGTGTGTGGACCGGAAATTGGCAAATAGCCACGTAATGATGGCCATGCTGATGAAAGGAGTGTAGACTTTCACTTGGTCCTCATCAGTATCATCTGCAGTTGTATAGAATAAATTGGGTCTTTTAAACATTGGTTTCCAAAAATGAAGGGCAGAAGAACTTAAATGAAGATATGTGATGATTGTTAGTGATGAATGACCATGCACTGGAGAGTATGTGAAGAGAGACATTTTCAGTAGTATTTAAGTGAAAAAGCCTTATGACAGAAAGTTCATACTTTTGAGGGGTTTAACAATTCGTAAGACAAGACAAACGCTACCCTGAACATAATCGAAGGCCAGAACTAAAGTTTAGTTACATTTATTCTGTAGCACTATAGCAATAAACAATAAAACAGTATTAGAGTAAAAAAAAATTGGTAGACCTGATGAGCCAAATGGCTCTAATTTCTCAGCAAAATTATGACATTTCTATTGTGTATCTAAGTTCAAGAAAGAACTGGAAACAAGGCAGAACGGGGCATCACTAAAATTAGCTGGATCCTGTTAAATATTATCTCTTACTGTAGAAAGGCGTAACCATTTCAACCGTTGTCAGTTATGAAACTTAAATATTGGCATCCACACTCAACCACTATTTTTATCATTTTATCTGATTACACATCTGTAGAAGCGCCTATTTTTATTCATTTTTATAGCGCTATAAAAAGTATGTGTGGCAACAAACACAGCGGGCGTTAAGGGTGATACCTACCATTGCAGGCTTTCAGTCATATTAACAGAAATGAAAAGGTAAAATCATCTAGGGCTGTCTATTTTTGTACCTTGGTACATTAAAGAATGTGGTAAATTTAAAGTATTTCTTTAAGGGAAGGTGACTGTACAGGCACACCAGTGTCCATGGCAAGATTTGTGAAGGTCCATAGAAGATCATTATATTGTCCATCACAGACCCCAGTAAATGTCCACCATGAGCAATGTTGGTGCCTGTTTTCTGTCATATTATGGGCCTAAGACTTTTTATAGCATAGAACATCAAGAGGTTTGATGCAAAGTTAGAGAAGACCGTTATTCTAATGTAAATGTTCTAATCCTGTAGAGTGGCATGTCTTCATATGTTTTAGTTAATACTCACCACACAATATGGTCAAGACATCTGGATTAATCAAAGGTCTCTTCATACCTCACATGTGCCCTAAGAGAATAGCTGTGCAATTACGGTCAAGCTTAATGTTTCTGTTTGGCTGTACTACTATTTATATACAAAGAAGATTACATAAAAGATATGTGGGTTGCTTGAAGTCTGTAATTACATTTTGGCCTAACACAATCTTGTAATTTCAGGAAACGCTGGACAGTTTGTTCAGTGCTATCACAAAGTCACAAACGCCTGAGGGGTTTAGCGTAAAGAAATTATTTTTGCAGATTGCTGCAGGTGGACAATTGCATGCAGTGAACTTGGAGGTGCCATCCACAAACCATGTCACCTTGTTTGTTAACCCCTTAATGACAAAGCCCGTACATGTACGGCCTCAAAATACATTGTTTTCAATGGGTTTAGGGAGCGCCCATTGTCCTTAAGGGGTTCAGGAGCCAGCACAGATTATTCAGACAATAACATTTGGGATTATATTACTCTGGTAATCACGTATCAGGAACACTTTTCATTACCAGTATGGCTCTGCTGTTAAAAGAGGAACTGGATACTTCTGTATATGGTATTTTGCCAAGTAGAGGGTTATCTTCATCTGCAAGAGTTTTTTCAATTCCTACTCTGTATCAAGCAAGAAGAGACTACAACATGCTTGCATTGTACATGGTAAATAAAAACAAAATTTGACTACTCTCCCTTTTAAATTTAAAAGGACACACCACTCATATGCACTTTCATACTCACCCTCCGCCTATCCCTGGCTCCGGTGAACACTATGTGCGAGGTCTGTTTGGCCAGTTAACAGCAGTACATTTAAGGTAACCCTTGTAAACAGGTATATATTTTCCTCCCCAGGATTCACTGCCATAAGAACTTGGTCTGTCAACATATGTAATGGATATACTATCCATGAGCATCATACATAGAATATACATATAACTAACCTGCACTTCTGAGTCTGCATCCACGTGCTGCATTTGGAACCAGGTATCCCTGTTGTTATATTTAGGCAGGTCTTCCTTTAGTATAGCAACTTTCCCTAAAATTGTAAGGAACAGGCAATGAGCACATCTATTTTAACACAGACAGGTCCCAAAAACTTCACTTGTGCATACACTTGTACTTTCGGACTCAACACGCTTTCCTCTTATTACCAGTTAGTAACCAGTTAAGCAGAACATTATGAATGATGTTGAGAGTCATGGAAACTACTACATTCAAAAAAATGAACAGAAGGTTTGCACATTCTAGTTGGGAAACTCTCGCCCTTTCCATTCTGCTGAAAAATACCCATTTTAAAGCTTATTCATACATAGATATCCCGTCTAGCCTGCCTGTAAAGACAAGCACATTTTTAGGATCTCTCTTAAGGCTTCTTTACATTTCTTTCTAGGGGTCCAAGTATTCTACTTTAATCAACCTAATTACAAATAAGAGCACAGATATAGATAATATATTAAAGGTCAAAAATTCCCAAGGAACACTCCAAAATCTTGTAGAAAGCCTTCTCAGAAGAATGAAAGCTGTTACAGCTGCAAAGTGGGGACCAACTACATATCAATGTCTGTGTATTTAGAATGCAATGTCATAAAAGTCCCTGTTGGTGTAACGGTCAAGTGTTCCAATACTTTTGTCCATATAGTGTGCATGTACACACATATACATAAAGTCCAACAGTTAGCCTCTATTTATTCACAAATTACATCAACGTTTCGGGCTGTAACAAAGATAAAATATTCATCTTGATAAAGGGTCTCGGTAAGAGCCTGAAACAGCATTGTAATTTGTGAATAAAGATTGTTTTTTTTTTCCTGACTTGCCATGTCCCGTGAGTGTGCTTCATTTCTTGGACTTTATATATAGACACATGCAATTTTAATATCAACGCAGTGAAAAAACATCAGGTTGAATACTTTAATGTAAAGCACGTAGGCAGAAGAGTCTTTGGTGCCACGCTGAAGCAGTCGTGGGGAAAATAATTGCATTTGAGATGCTTGAGTACTTGATTAATGCAAAGCCCATGAAAGGGAAACACCATATAAAAAAAAACTAGGTCAGTAGAATTGAAGCCCAATGGGACTGTTATAATCTGTTACAGCACCAGCTGTGTTACATGTAAAGGAAGAGCGGTGAGCACATCTCTGAGAACAGACGATTCTTGCCCATTGTTTGGCACACGGCACATTTGAGATTAACACTGCATTAATATTGTATGACTCCAAACGTAATGCGGTAATTCTCTAATTCTGTGATGCCAATGTGCACTCATGCCTAACAATACCAGGAAATTCTATTATTAGAGTCAATTATGTTAAACATTTTTACCTTCCACAATTACATAGCATTTATTTTTAGATCTCTCATTGAGATTTACATTAGTCGCATTACATTGTGTTTTTAAGCATAGTCTAACTAAACAATGTTTATTGATGAGCACCGTTAATGATAAGACAAATATCCTTCTCTTTTAAAACATCTGGATTACAACATAAGCAGACCTGTCGGGGTTTGTTCTCTAAGTCTTAACATTTTTTATTCCAAACTCAAAAAGAGAACCATATATTTTTTCATATTCAGCTCCATAAAACACTCCATCATCATCCTGCCCTCATCACCTTCTAGGTTTGCAACACTCTTTATAGGACACATCAAATTTTCACAGACTGCTCTTGTACAGCTGTTCACCCAACACACCATTTGTATAGTGACTACATTCACCATTGAAAAAGACTTAAAGTGTTGTTACCAACAACAAAAATTAATGGAGAACTTTCACGCCCCTCCTGAAGCTATCCTTCTCCATCACAATGCCATCCCGTTCATCAGTTATAAACGTTCCCTAACATTCCATTTGATTAATGCAGCTAACGCTGTCCTCCCTAGACACTGGAAATCAGCCACCCCTCCTTCCTTCACGGCTTGGGTTAATCAGGTTGAATTTGTGTATCAGATGGAGGTCTTAGTGTGGTCCGCTAAAGGGTGCTGGACATAATATTGAGCTCAAGTGATTCCATTGGAGGTCTTACGTATCGACTCTGGGTAACCGTCCTTTTTCTACCTCTTTGTATGACTTCCTCAAGGTGTCTCTGGCCATTGTTACGGGTAGCCTTCTGTACACACACTCCTACACTCACCTGATGGGGTTCATATTCTGAACTTATGTGTAAGTGTTGTACGTTGGACCCTGGGACACACATGTTTTGCTTGGTTATACTTTTTATTTGTTTTTCTTTTTTGTCACCATGACACTAGCATACTGGGTACCTCTGCTCTTCCCTGGTTCTCTCCAGTCCTGCCCCCGCGGTGGCTATTTTAGAGCACGTGCGGTATCTGGTCTTGTGGTCTAAGAGCTCTCAACTCTCATTCTACTCGCACTGTACCACTCTGCGTGACCTAGCGCACTTGGTCCCGCTATAGAAGATAGCTTGAAGATAGGTCGATTCTATTGGCTGTACTGTAGGTTGGCCTTTGGGTCGTGCCATGTGGTACCCTGATAGACACAGGGCGCAGAGTGAGGTTGGTCCACTCGTTTCAGTAGCTTTTATTTGGCTTCCTGTGTCCTCTTTGTACGGTTACTGTGTGTTACAATATCTTCTTATCATTTGTTTCTATGCAGTATGTTCCCACATGTAATTGTACACTGTGACTTTATTTGCAAAGCTCTGTTCTGTGTATTGTATATTTCTTACCATACGTGCAATAAACGGAGAATTGAGAAAAAAAAAAATAATGGGGAACAAAATGGAGTTTAACGAAATGCTGCCCAGAAAACCGAATAGGTTTTTCAAAAAGGGAACAAATGAGTGAATTTCATCATATCAGACAAAGGATGAGAGAAGAAAGCAGGGAACATTTGGCAAGCAATGTTGTCCTACTACTCAAAAGAAAAAAAATGTGGTAGCAAAGCGCAGGAAGGGAAAGGGAGAAGACACGCTGCTTATGAGAGAGAGAGAACAGCTCATGTATGATGACAAAAAAGAAGGCAAGAAAACGTCTGAGAACCAGCACAGGCAGCTATGAAAGTTTCTCATCAAAAGATGCAGGAGCGAGGAGGAAAGCAGATTCACTGCCAAAAAAATTAGAAGCCATCTCCCATGTCAGTGTCCTGCTTTAGTTAATGTTATTCTGGGACAAGGGAGCTTTGGAAAGGTCATGTTGGCTTCTGTCACCGGCAAGGATTCTTTCATAACGGTTAAAATGATTTGCAAGAAAGCCAGGAAGGATCTGAGCATATTAAAAGAGAGAAGGATCCTGGAGGTGGCTAGAAAGATCATCTCTCTCTGCTACGTATATGCAACCTTCCAGAGGCCAGTGCGTTCCTTGTCATTGAATATATATGTGTCTGGAGGAAGCATGGAGTCCTAAATGGACAGAGTGGGCTGCTTTTGCTCAGCATAGACAGTGGCATCCAGTTACTCAAAGGCGAGGCGCACATGCAGTTCTGTCATTTTGGTCTTGTTGCAGAAGGTGTTTTTGGAACCACAAAAGAACACCGTTTCTGTACCCCGGAAATAGATCTAATAAAAAAATTGGTTTTGCCATGGATTGGTGGTACTTTGAGGTCATGCTCTTCTGCATGTTTACCGGAGCCTTTCCTGTCTATGACAGCTGCAGCAGAAAGGCAAGAGCCTATATCTATCGCAGTATTAAACACACAAAAAGAGCTCCCTGAAGAAACTGTCTAGAGTCATCTTTTGAAGAACGAACTTCGGCATAACCTGCAAGATCAGGCAGCTACTATGCACTGTGAACATCAAGTGGGGTGACATAGTGAGTTGATGTGTAGGTCACCTGTACTAGAAGGCTACATCATTAAATCTCTGCCTGAAAAATCTCCAGCGGATACAATCAATTTAGGAGATCACAGAGGACATCCCCTTGTCATCTAGTAACCAGGATCTGTGTGGCTTGTCCTTTGTGACTCCAGACTTGACGGACCAAAAGGTTTCTCAGAGCCGTGGTCAGGTGTCTCCTGATTTGCTACCTCCATAAAATTAAATTAAAAAAATATTTGTGGTTAATATTTCCTTCAAGCTGTTGTGATATCATTTACCGCAACTTCGCACATTTAGATGTATTATGTAATGTGGAGACAGAAATGTCTCAAAACATATACCACATGTAAGTAGAAAATCAACACAATTAATTTGATATTGTATACTATAAATGTACATTTTCAAAGGCTTCTTACTCCACATTATTATATTGTTTAATTATTAGTAACCCGTTTATTAATTGAGTTTAGAAATTAAATCATATCCTCTGCGTTTTGTCATCATCTCCAGCTTTATCTCTGCTCTTCACACTAGCCTGCACATGGCCTTGGGTAGCTACTCTAAGTATTAATCCATCACATTCCTCCTCAATGTTATCACCTATTTTTACAAATTATACTTGCATGCCCCCACTATATCTCTTTACATAACAAATACAAAACTGGTCACAGATGCAAAAAACAAACAAAAAACACATTAATGTACAATAATGATAATAAAAAAAAAAGATGATGCCTTGATTTATACACTGTCCTTGAAATAAAGGAGCAGTGGATGATATTAAAAGCCAGACTAGTTATGGTAACAATTCACCCTGGGGCAGAAACCAGCGATCAAATAGATAGATCGATAACCTAGAAGTTTATTTTCTCATAAAATATAAACCAGTTTTTGTTTGAACATTTTACATCAGTTTAGGTAGACAGAACAGAAATAATGAACCCCATGCTTCAGGCCATAAGTATAGGTGTGTACAATAACTATTTTAACAAAAGTGCCATCAGCATAGGTAACATGCTATTTGATACTCTGACAGCAATATACGACACACAACACGTGTCAAACATTCTTCTTAGCTTGAGTGCATGCAGAATAAAATACTGTTCTAGGTAACGCATAAAAGTCATATTGAATACATACACGATTATATATATATATATATATACACACTTCTTAAGTCCTGATGAATTTAGGTTTTTATTCACATGTAAAGAAATGCGAAGCAGATGTCAAAAGTCTAAGAATAGGGTTACACAGCCTTAGCAATTGTGATGGTGTCAACAGCTGCTTGAGTGCATGAGAAACCCCGAGAAAAAAAAGGGTGCAAATGACATCATCTTCCTGTTCATTATGATAGTGTCGGGAGATTCATTAACCATTAGTTTGCCAGCTATGTATGTACACTATGAATGGTGGCATTTCACATACTGTATATAGCAATTGCTACAACTGATTTCTATATAAAAAAAAAAGTTCTAAAGGGTACTGGAGCTGCCCATCTACTTCTTAACTGATGGCCAGATTTCCTTTACTCTCTATGTGTGATTTCCCTTAAAGAAGAAGCCTCTCGTTTATTCTTAAATTAACAATCTTCCTCTAATACTGAAGCAACTAATGCCCCCCCATGTGTGCCCTCTCTAATATATACATATTTTTATGTATTTAAATATAGAAAACAGCTGATGAAACCATTTGATTACCATTTGACACATTTGGGGATTCACTACATATAATGTAGTTCAATGGGCTATTAATGGGTTAATATTTCAAAAGTCTCAGGACCAGCTCATTTAGAATATGTAATGTGTATTACAGGGTTAAAACGTACTCTATGGATACTTTAGCTACTACATTTTTCAAGGCAGATGATGACCAAGTAGGGAACTATGTTTAAAAAAAATAAAAAATGTAAACACTCTTACAAAGAGGGATGGTATCTACCAAATTCTATATGACTAACTATATAACCACTACTGTGTTGTAAAGTATTGTAATAATCATCTTAAAACAGGCCACGTGTCGCTATATTATGATACATCTATTACAGATTTATAGTAGGTACAGAAGAATTCATGTACGTGCGTCATTCAAGCGCTTCAGCTGCAAATATCTTTGATAATCAAGGGGTTAAATCAAAATGTCTTTGTTAGTCTTGGATGAGTATGTTGAGCCTTCCAGGAAGTTTTTAAATGAGGATCTATAATCCGATTTGTTCTGCCTTCATACACATAAAAGAGATGGAAGAAATGTAACCCTGAAGGAGTTAAATAATGATTATTTTTTTTTATTTAAAACCTGTTTACAGAGCACATCAGCTAGGATTAAAAAGATTGCAATCCCTGAAGTAAATAGCATTATAAGCAGTGGAACTATCAGAATGAAATTTGTAAATCTGTAGTCTTCTAATCCACAAAGCAAGCATTAGACTGAGGGATAGGCAACTGAAAACATTCACGTTATTTCCCATATCAAATCAGAACACCATGTTATTTAAAGCCTCCAGAAAGGTAAGCAGTTGTGCAAGCAATTCTGTGATTAATCCTACAGCATGGGGACCGCAGCTGTTAATGTAGTCAAGTCTTAAAGCGGAACTCCCACTATTTCTATTACTAGGATAAGGATTGGCAATACGCTTGCAAGAATATTGTGCCGTTTTCCTTTTGCATACTATGTTTGCAGGCAGCGGCATATTAGCAGTTTGTGTTCTAGCTGTAGTTATCTTGGGCCAGATAAGTGACTAGACAAACACACTGCCTCCTTTTCATACTGCATATAGTAAATAATAGAGTTGTTTGGTTTTAATTCCCCTTTATTCTGATATTATTAAACCCACTTCTATTTTTGGTGCAGAGCAGGCTGTGTCAGCGATACTACATCTCGTCATTTCTGCTTCCTTTCTGGGCCACAGTAATTCAGGGAACTGATGTGTCAACTTGTGTGCCTTCATTAGTAATATTGTGAAGACCATGAAAGGAACAATCTGCTCTGCTAGACGTCTAGGTACTTCAAAGTCAAGTAGGGGGAATGAGAAAAAACTAGTGGTGAGGCTTACAGAAAATGCTCAGTCACAGCGACAACTGCCGCCTGGTCCAACTAAATGGGGTAATCACAACGGCTACAAGTCGTCACCGTTCTCTTTAGTTATTGGTAAGCAAATACTGTTCATGGTAGTTTCCCATTCATGTCTACAAAGTTCTAAGTACTAGACATTTCATCCAGAACAAAAAAGGTTTGCTTTTCCCAAAGTTACTGGGATACCTTTATATGTCCTTTCAGATCTACTTTGAGTGTAAAGCATTGTTTTGCTCACCTTATTTATTATGAAAATAACTTTGACATGATTGTGGAGATGTTAATGATACTTACCCATAATGGAGTCCCTCCGAAAGACATCTCTGTCAAATATGTAAAAGGACAGGTGGCGAAAGTTCCGAGGGATCTCACAATAAAAATCTTCTCCATAAAACGGGCTGTTGGGATGGAGGTAGACAAAGAGAAATTAGCACAAAGTAAATACAGCCCTGAGTAAAATATTACATTTTTGGTTTCTTCGAGAAAAATGAAAACATTTACAATATTGGAATTGGAATGCTAAGTTGTTTAGGAGTATGTGAAACCTATCGTAAATTATATCCAACTAAGTGAATACTTCTATTGACTTAGATACTCTTGGATATGGCAGCTGTGTGAGACAACCTAGGGATATGAAGTACAATAGTGCCGCTATTCACAACACAACTTTTGGAAGGGATGTCACAGAAAACAGAAAAGAGCATTAAGGTTGGCTCCCACTGATGTGCCCCCCCGGGTCAACAACAAAAAACATACTTATGGTGTTACAATGACTTAGCTCTGTTCTGTATTTAGCCAGCTGCACATGCTACTCCCTGAAAGTCCAGCTCAACTGCTGCTTTCAAAAACCTTCACTTTGACGGAGTATCATTAGATCTAAAGTGGGGGGGTCTAAAACTGGAAAAAGTCTAAACATATAGACATAGTCTTGTTTTTGTGTGCCATTATTATTTATTGATTTATATAGCCCCATCATATTCCGTAGCGCTGTACAATACGGTAAGGTCATAACAAGTAGGTCATAACACATCAGTTTTAACCCCTTCCGGACCGCCGATTACATACTGCGTCTTCACTTGAAGACCGCAGCATGTTTTTAAATATTTAAATTCCGTGATCGTGATTCGCTGAAAAGCGATCACGTGCACAGAATTGAGAGGGGGGGGCTGCTTCTGATCGCTGGGAACACCCAGCGGTCAGTAGCAGCCGCCCCTCGCGATCCCAGCGTTCAAAGCGACGCTGGATCGCGTAAAGGCTGTGACGTACCTGGTACGTCCCGGTCTGCCGGTGATCCGTGACCCGGAAGTACCAGGTACGTCCCGGTCTTGAAAGGGTTAATACCAACAGCAGCAGACGTTTATGTATAGGTATATGAATTCTGCTTTGTGCTTTAAACCATTATTGCCTATTAAACGGTTGCTTGAGAACCTGTGTCCTCCAGGTGTACGACTTACACACATCAGTACTGCTCTCTCCATGTTTGTGTTTTAACGCACTGCTTGTATTGTTAATAACTGAAGATAATCTGCTTTTAGCACAGAGAATACCAACAATAGGCAACATTTAAACATCTACACAGGATAGCTTCTGACTGGCATTATGCATTAAATTGTTAATTATAGGATCGGGGGGGGGTTAAAAATGTAGGTAAAGTGGCAGATTCACTACTACAACAGTTTCCATGACTTCCATGACAGTTTTCCATCAGTCGCTATAAGAAGACAAACCAACAGAATGTTTACAGCTAAGTATACATAAAAAAAGCTCCAAGTCATTCATGTAGTAGAATATACTAAAAAACATGATCGTTTACTTTAGTGGGCAAAACACAGACTCCTAGAATAGAAACAACAACATTAAATAGCTGTCTTTATTTGAAGCTTGAAGGGCATCTAATAGAACACAGAGGTATTTTCCACCTCCGACCTGGTCAAACCTGTCAAACAGTAAAATAAATCTTAATCAAACCCAGTCCTCGTCTGGGTGCCAATGTTTCTCAGTCTTGGAACCATTTACCACCTCATGATCCAAGACAGGAATGTGCACCAGGGAACAGTGCTGGCACAGAGTATACTGTAGGGGGAAACATACCTGGCTGAAGAAACCTAAGTATAATACAACAGTGAACTGCTGGTTCATTTTGGGACCTCCAACCTCGTTCCTCAAGGGTTATAAAATTTAAAATGTGGGAGTTGTGTGTCGGTTGCTGTGTGATGGGGTGTTTCAAGTCTAATGTTTGGCAGGGTTATGGATAAGTGAGAAATTCGGTCAAAAGGAAAAAAAAGGGTCAGCTGTGTGTCAAGACATAAATAAGGAATCCAACCAGAAAATAGATAATGTCACAAAATTACAAAAAGAAAAACATAGAAGTGATCCTTTGTGCAGATGTTTACATTATGTCTAATTTTTCATCTTTGACAGCCAGTGCCAAAAACAGGACGTGTATCTAAGTATGCTTCCTGCACATTACTGCAAAGGCTCTCCTTGATATCCATGCAAGCCGAGCAGTGAGGGGGGGTCACTGCAAATTTTTGGATTGGTTTACCCTACTGAGGCAACAGGTTTTCAACATAGTAGCAATGATCTTAATTATTATTATTATTGGGAAACATTTCAGGTCTCTGACTGCTTGTTAAACCTTCTGCACAATATTGATTTATAATCCAGATAATTAACAGAAGCCAGCGAGTTATATGCACGTATCTCTTTCTGCCTACTAAAAATTCAGTTCAGTTGTGGAATAAGTAAAAAAAAAAAATCAAACAGTTAGTAAGAGCATCTTGGGACCAGTCATACGCATTATGCCTCTATGCATCAACGACAGGCGTCCAATTGTACCTTTAGGGCATCGCTTGTGAGCCTTTAATGTTCAAAGGGCTTTATATAACTAGACATGTTAGAGCCGTCAGCTGAAGAGGAGTTAAGAGGCAAGAGAATGTGTGTTACTGCATTAATGTCTTAAACAAAAGATATGGAACCTTGGAGTCTTGAAATGGAAGAAAATATGTAAAGCCTAAAGCCTTTTTTTGACTGGCACTAATAATGAAAAAGAATTAGAAATGAAAAAAGGGATGCAATACCACATTTGCAATAATTAGACATGTCTACATTGAGGATGTCATTGATTAGACATATCATAATAAATCATATAATTGATTAAGCGCTGTATACTATAATATGCAAAAGTATAGACATGCCGGGAGTACAATGTTACTTGCTTTATGTTATATCACTTGGAAAATCCCAAAACTCTTGTCAGAGGGCAGTCTAATACCCATAAAACAAGCTATGTTATTCCACAAGAGTCAATAAAAAAATGTATATAGCCGTATTGGTCCAGGAAAAGATGGAGTCTTCGGTCGAAGTTGGTATTTTTTATTGGGTCTACACAGAAAAAGTTAAGGAGTCACTTATGTCTACCAACCTCAGTATTACTACATGTTTAATACTATTCCAGTTTTACCTTCATAAATACAAATGTAAAAATGGAAGACTCCAGGCATTAATAGTTGTTTACTTGTTCACTCTATGTTCGCAGATATTTAAATTATTTACAAATTTTAATTAAAAAAAAATATCTTTTAGTGTGATTCACAAGTTCCTTTTTTTGTTTATGTTTCCTACGCAGTGGCCGCAGAACTTTTTTCTGTGTTTCTGGTATATAAGATAAGTGAAAGACATATCATGTGCAACTCATTGTGGTCAAGATCCCCCTTTGAGAGGGCTAATCAAATATTATTATGAACAAGCCACGTTCTAGTAGGAAATCTACAACATTCAACCAGGTTCTGGTTAAAAAACACTGGTAAAAAGTAACATGCAAATCCTTATTGTATCACCATTGCAATACATCATACCTCAAAGAAAATGTAAGAAGAAAAAGTAGACAAGGTTGTATAAAGGAACATAAAGCAAAATCCTGACATAATAACTGTGTATGTGTAAGAGAGCCACATACACGCAGTGGCTCTTCCATGTCTCTCACAAGCTGGAGATATAGAGTGGACTTCAATTTCCAGTGCTCTAGGGCTAGTAAGTAATACTGTATAGCTCAATACTCTCCTACTCTTACTACTCCTAAGTAAGTGTTAAACCACCCGTTTTCATTATATGTCCGTGCTTTATAATGTGCAGAAAAATAATGATAATAACTGAAGTCAATATGGCATCCCATAATAGAATTCATACATGGTAAATACGTATGTACTTGCTTTGAACATGATCATTAATTCCATAAATTTTGTAGAAACAAGTGGGAGCCCTTTAAAAAAAAAAAAAAAAAAAAAAAAACCCACAACCCTTTAAAATAATCCAGTTATGGGTCAGAGGGCAACTTGAAGTAACAGGCATAGCATTTGTGGTCTAGTTGTGCTATTCTGTGAGCTACAAGATAATACGAACACTGTAAAAATCCACTAGCTATCTGCAAGTTCATGTTCAATGGGCAGGGGAGAGTCACACTGGTGACCTGTCAAATTATTTCTGGCCATTATTTGGCCAATGAATGGATCAGGAATACTCACAAAATGTTTTCTTATCTATTGTCTCAATTTAGCCCAATAAACCCCTATCAGCAATATACATATTAGCTTACGGCAATTTTACAGAAAATAATCAAGTGTTTAGGGCACATGGACGCAGTGCCTATTGGCTACGGACCACTTGTCCCACTTATCAGTTGCAAAAATCTTGGGATCATGTAACTGTGGACTAATGCCCTTAAAACGCATGGACCATTTTGTATATGCATATCTTATCACACAACACTGATAAAAAAGATATTGGTATCAAATTCAGGTAATGGCAAGCAGCTACCTCAATGAGTGATCTGTGTATTTAACCCCTTGAGAGCAAGCAGCTTGAACATATTTTTATTCTGTGGGAGGTTGGGGTGCTTTTCATATTTGTGCTATAGTTCTATTTAGGCTAAAATGTATTCTTAAAAGCTTGGTAACAGACTGATCAGCAGGAGTCTCTTCTCCCCAGACAAGAGTCAAGCGTTTTAGAGCAATCAGTCTCCACGTAAGTTTTGTGTGCACTCCGCCAGGGGTAGTTAACCTGTCAGACAGTGCAGTCACTCCCTACAGTGGTGCTACATTGAAGTCCACCTTTGCCTGTTTCTGGCACTCTATGGGATTAATATAATTTTGACATGTGGTTATAATGATTATCAAAACTTTATACATCATCCCAAAAATATTCCTAAAAAATAGCCATATTAAACGTATAAACAACAAGGAAAAGTTAGAAAGCTAGGTACAGATTAGGCACCTGTCTGAGTGGAGTACGGACAGAACCCTAACAACAAGGGAGGAACGCTCAGCTACGTGGCTCTCCGCGTGGACAAGTAGTTAAGAAACAGCCACCAAGTGATCACCGCTGCAACAACCTCAACAAGTCTCCCCACCCACACTGCTTCGCTGCTTTGCTCCCACTCACAATAACCTTTCCCCTTCTTAAATATCTCTTATCCGATCCACACTGAATAAAATTAACATCATACAGTTGGCCTTTGCTAAAAATACTTGACAAAAATAGCATCCAGAGTCTGGGAAAAAAGCATCTTTCTTCCAAATGTTAAACGCATTTGCATATGGCTTCCCAACAGGAAATAAGATAATGATATATTAAAAGACACTTTCATATATGAGCGCATACAAATGCAAATAAACTCTTGTTTTATTATTACAGTTAATTCATATACACATTCATCTGGCAGAAATAAGGATTTGTACATTAAAACAATGAGTTGTGTGGTAAACTATTAAAGCCACCATATTGTTTTATGAAAGGCAGAGAAAAGACATGGGACAGGCGTAAAGCTATCCTGAATCTAAGACAAGGTCAGGGACTGATTGATCATATATTCCCTCACTGAACTAGCCTCCACCGCTTCTGCTGGGAGACTGCTCAACTTATTTACCTGATAAGGTAAATATCTGGTAGGTTTGTCAACAGGCGCTTGTTATACTGTAAAAACTAACTAAAAAGTATTCCTATAAAACTCCTATTACCAATACAAACAGACCATAATACAATTTGTGTCTGGCATAAAGCAGCAAGTTCATATTTTTGTGGGAAAGAAGAAAATATTGGATTTTGGAAATAGCGTTAAGAAAATAGACCTCACTAGAGAAACCAGCCTTCAGTTTCACTTACACATGCATGTAATTGCTCAAAAATGTAGGAAAATACCCTTCATAACTATATGTGATATCCATAATCTGATCTTGAATTTGACTCAGGCCCATTTATTTCACAGTCTTGAGGTGACTTTATACATGTAAATATAGAAGGCCAACAAGCTAAACTATATGGCACTGAGAAGGTCCATGAGCTCAGCGTATTGAAAAACAAAAATAGTTTAGAATAGGCCACAACACTTCATATCCGCTTACTGGGCTAAAACACTGGACTGCCCTTGAAGAACTGTAAGCCAAACTGTATTCCCCATGGATATAAAAACGCACTACCTGCCAAATATTTACAAAGGATGAATTTACGATCCCTGGCAGTTTATATCCGAGTGTACACTGTTTTATTTTTGGGCCTGCTTCCTTAAGAAAAATCTCTTAGTAAAGATATTAGCAGAGCCGTCCCTAACCACAAGTCTGGTTCACAGAAATCCGCGTAGACATTCCAGACCGAGAGCAGCTGCTGTGTGCAAATCAGAAGTGCAGGATAGGGTGTTCATCACTGAACCTCACATGAACTTCTGATTGTGCTCTTTTCACCAACCACATAAACACCACTGGAAAATCTCTCACTGAAATATTGTTCTAAAACAAAAAAAGGGTAAGCGCTCCCACCAAAGTCAAAGCACTTCTTGACTTGGCATTAAAGGGGCTGCGTTCCCCTCATCCGCAAAATAACTTCTGTTCTGTGGTACAGGAAAAACTGTAAACTGTATGTGCAGAAGAAAATTTGTTAAACTCATCTTGTGGAATATAAAAGTCTGATTTGGGATTTAATAATGGGATAGATGTTGATGTTGAGTGGGGTGTTGACTGAAAATGTATTGATTAGCAAGGTCCAAGAATGAAGCCTACAATACTTCTCACACTCCCTTCCAGCAGAGCTAAAACTTCACCAGACTCGCCAATGTGTCGTACATGTATTATAATTGCAGATGGATAAACAAGACAAACCATTTTTAACTCTAAGTGTGAGGATGGTGCACTGTACCACACGCACCTCTGGCTTATAACATGATTGTTAAAGAAATAACATTACCAGAGTGACTTCTCCACTATCTTGGTTCTAAACACCTCCTCTTGGTCCAGGTTCACGGTGCAGTAGCAGTCCCGCATCTTGTTCGGCCCAGGATAGGAAGGCAGATTTTTTGCTTCACCTGGTGCAAAGAATACATGATATTACATGATTGCATTTTGATCAAACCTAAGTAAAATTCTAAAATACTGCATGATAAGGACATATCATGCCACATTTACGGTACTTTTACTGTTCAAAGAAGTTATGAAACCAGTGAGTATAACAAATTGCCCACATTCAACATTCAGAGAGTGATGCGTTTATACTATGGTGCTGATCTTCGAGGTCTACTTGGCAAAATATAAACCCATCTCTCAATGCCAAACCCCTCACAACTTCCCAGAAAAAATCTTAAGTTACATTAAAAAAAAAAAATATATATTCTTTATAAGCTTTCTGTACATCATAAGATCATAAATAGTACAATTAAAATTTAACCCAATTGCTATCAGCTAGAAATATATTCAATGGTTGCATATGTACAATATGACAGTTTATATAAGGGAAGGTTGCACAATATCAGACTAGTTCCTATCATAAGTCTGACATGAATAGCAAGTGTCAAGGTAACAACTAATGTAATATACTTATTCTATATCTCCATAGATACATAAAGTCTCTCACTCTGATTTTTAAACACTTACTTTTCTTTAAACACAAACATGCCCCCCTTTACATTTTCTCAATTCTGACACATGCCAACATGTTTTGGAACACGGCTGAGTCAGAAAGACTCACAAATCCCATGATTAGTAAAGAAATCAGACTAAACAAAGGCAGGTAGATTTGTGTCAGCTACGGCACATAAGCTGAGTCAATTTACAGCCAACCTCAAAGAAGGATGTAGATCAACAGGGATTTTGCGAACAATGGAACAGAGCTGTCCGAAGTAAGCAGGGAAAGGATTCAGTAGGATCAGTGTGCCAAGTGTCTTCTGGTGCCAAACAGATCCTGATCAGTCCACTGCACTGGCTAAAATACTGCACACATTCATGCACGTTTGGCAGATCTGTAATGATACATTGTGCATGCACAGTGGCAAGAAAAACTGAACGCTTTGGAGATATCTGGTTTTTGCACTAATTGCTCATAAAATCTGATCTACATCTAAGTCAAAAGTGTAGACTAGCACAGTGTGCTTAAGCTAATGACACAGAAACAATGATAATCTTTCATGCCTTTATTGACCACTCCCATTAAACATTCACAGCACTGGCGGAAAAAGTAAGTGAATCCATGGATTTAGTAACTGGTCGAACCTAGTTTAGCTGCAATAACAAGCTCTTCTGGTACCTGCGTACAAGACCTGCACAACGTTCATCATGTGGAATTTAGAACTGCTTAAGCTCAGCCATACTCCTAGGATGTCTGGTGTGAATTACTCTCGAGGTCAGTCCACAGCATCTCTAATGGGTTCAGGTCTGCTCTCTGACTGGGCCGCTCCAAAAGGCGGATTTTCTTTTTTAAAAACATTCTGTAGATTTACTTTGATTTTTAGGGTACTGCTGCATAACCCAATTTCTAATGAGCTTCAGTTGGAGGACAGCCAAATCCCAGGCGCCAGGTACCCATGGCGACAGAGAATTTTGTACTGGCGCCTAGGTGTTTGTCAGCCTGTTACATCCCCAAGAAATTGTCCCCACGTCACCACAATCGTGGTGATCACTGGGCGCTGCTGTCTACCCAGGAGTCTGCACAGCCCCTCCATGCCCGCCCCCAAGCCTGCGATCACTCCCACTGAGTGATTCTGTAGGCTGAAAACGCAGTTGCAGGAAAATCAGCAATCGCGTTTTCAGCTGCCACAGGCAGCTTCAGGGAAGGAGGTTTAGTGTTGATTGGGTCCCAACACCCCCCCTGCTGCCTGATCGCTCCATGAGAGCGTCAGAGCAGCGTTAACCCCTTCAATGCATTTTAGGGGTTAATTCCCGTTTTCTACGGGGCTCTGCTGCTGGTGGTCTGCCTGGAATAAATTATCAAAAAATAATTTAAAAAAACAAAAAAAACAGCACTGACCTGAAAGTCCAGGGTGCTTCCAGGTCAAATGCTGTGAGTTTAGTAAGTGGGCTGATGATGATCAGATCACTCCTGACCAACTGTTAGTTTAAAAAAAAATCCTGGCTCCTAACTTTTTTAGCTGGCGTCTAGATTCACAACAAATTTGTCAAGCCCTTTATTAACCTGTATAATACATTGATAAACTTGGGAAATCATCGTCCCTGTGATGGGGCAAACTGTCCGGGCAGCAAAGCAGCCCAAAATCATGGAGCTCCCTTCAGCATCAGGATGTTGTTTTTATGTGGGCATGTTGTGCCCTGTTGGCACCATATCTAGTGCTGCGTGTTTTTCCTTAACAAGTTAGCCTTAGTTTCATGAGTCTACAAAAGTAGCGTCGTGGCGTGTCAAGGAGCCTTTCTGCAAATGTCAGGCAAACAGTGATGTTAAATTGGAGAGCCACCGACTCCACGCCTGTTCAAAGGTTTGCAGATGGTAGACTCATGAACAGAGATGTTAACAAGTTCCAATGATTCCTTCAAGCTTTTAAGCTGTTACTCTAGGGTTCTTCTCTACCTCATTGAGCATTCTGCGTTGTGCCATTGGGGCCATCTTGTGAGGGGCGCCCACTACTAGGGAGAGTAGCCACAGTACTAAATCATCTCCATTTATAAATTGTCTGACTGATGAATATGTAAACTATTTGTGATTACTTTGTAACCCTTTCCAGCTTTATGCAAATCAACAATTCTTGATTGTTGGCCTTCTGAGATTTCTTTTATGTCTCACATCACGAGGTATGGCTCACATCAGCAGATGCTGCTTGACAATGTTTTAGTGTCTTTTTATATCAAAGTAGATGTAAACGCAAAGCCAATCCTGTTTCATTGATTGGACTGAATTGATTAGCCTAGGGATTCACATACTTTTTTTTAACCCACACTGTGAATGGACAATATGGGCAATACAATCATTTGTGTTATTTAAAACGGATTGTGTTTGTTAATTGTTTAAACTTAGATAAAGATCATATATGTTAAGACAAATTTATACATAAATGCTGGTAATTTCACTCAATAATATTAACAGCTGCAAAAAAAGTATACGAGAACGGTAACATTTGGCCAACTCTCAAAGGAAGATTATGCAAGACATGGAAAGCAGGGCTGATGGAACTACAATGTTTTTAATAAAATGCACTAGAGGTCTTATTGTTATTATAATGATTATAGGTATCCATTTAAAATTAACATATGAGATTCTGGTAAAGCACTCTAGTTCAACACAAACAATACAAGGTTGTGCTTGACTGTGTTACACTTTGCCCCATTTAGTTTAAGGATGGCTCATATCATAGACCAGAATTACAATATAATCAATCAAAGCTTGTCTACTAAATGCAGACGCCCTTGAAACAAACTGTATGGTCAGAGCACTGTTATTTCCCTGTGTATATGTACTATGCGGACAAACTATACTGGAAAACTATTTTACGAACACATAATCATCCTTCAAAAAATCCAAAACAGCAAAGCAAAAATACAAATCACTAGAAATATTACATTCCAAAACCGAATGCATCTGCTGACTTTCTCTGCTTGTATTTAAACCTTCTCATTGTGTAAGTGACGGAAGCATTCCAAATCACATTTTTGTGGCTGTACATACATTTTATCTCATTTCTTTTAAGGTGGAAGGGCTCAGGAAAGAGGCTTTATCTGAAAGCTAACCTGGCACATAATTTCACTTTTCAGCTCAAATCCTGAACCAGACTACACAGATCATTTGGGAATTAAATTGAGAATAAGGTTCAAGCAGAAGGAGTTTAACATCAATTGTTTCTGCTCCTTTATGACATGATCATGCAGTATAATATGCATATTAACTCATTCAATGAATATATGCATAACATGACACCTAACATATGTTACAAATTCAAATAAAATCATCTATTTTACAATCCCTTTAAATAGTATCAACCATGAAATGTACGCGATACAGATTTTAACAATGTGTGCAATACTATACTAGCAATCACACAAACTCAGTAACTTCACGTTAGTGGTAACCCCATCAGACAATAACTCCGTGGCTGAAAGCCTGATTCTTGCTCATGCAACATGGACATTTTTGTGACTGGTGACTTGCCAACGTAACAGTTCTTAGCACTAAAAACACGGTCATACATCAGCTTATGATGTTTTCCTAAAGACAAAAGGATAAAGGACAACATTACACATCAAATAATCTTACGGCTTCCCTGAGGTGTGGATATAGGAGAAAACATGCAGTTCAAATGGCGTGTTTTGCAGCATGCACAGCTTAAAAGAAACCAACAATCATCTTCTTAGCTTACACTACGTCTCAGTAATTAGTACAGTAAAGCTATACATTAATTAACCAGATTTCATCTAAACTGACCTAAGCCTAGTGCCACTAATTTGGATGCTAACAATCCATAGATCTTGCACTCAAAATACTGCACATTTACTCCGGATATAGGGTTATCGCTACACAGTGGAAAAGGCTAACCCATTCAGGTACTTAGGTCTAGCATAGGTAACATTGATTCTCGTAATAAACAAATGATAAACTGGTTTAACTGCCTGGATTCCATTACACAGTTACTGAAGATATACACAAGGTATAAACTAGAACTGTATAAGAACTTAGAAACTCACATGAACATAACTGCTTCAATGTATACAGATGGAACTCATGTAATTCTCCATGATGAGGTATGCCAAGACCTCCAATGAGCATAAATAGCCTAAAGAACCCACTCAATCCCTTCCACAGTCATCTGCCTATAAGAGACCTGGGGAATGTGGCAGGGTGGTTGCCATCAACAAGAATTTCTTAGGGTTCCTCCACAATACTTAGCATTGATTTCTCCATTCATCTAAACAGAGGGTCACAATATATAGTGTCTAAGCTGATTTGATAAATTGCTGCACTGATAATCAGACATAACAAGTGTTTCCCACATAAAAACTTCTCAACACACTTCCTAACACACTAATATAATGCACAATAATATGCAACATAGCGCTTGGATAACAAGTGCTTGAAGGAGATTGAAATATGTCTGTAGCCATTACCATTAGTGTGGCCTAATAAAAACACAGAGAGAGTCTAAAATCACAGGAGATTTAAAAGAAACTCTTCACACCATGTGATGCAGGAAAAAAGCTCTTCAATTTTCACTTTATTTATAAACCTATTTCTGCATGCATTCTCAAAGAGGTTATTGAGCACTTTCCAAGAAAGTTACACAGGCCAGCGGTCACTTCCACTTATCTTATATCCTCTGTTGCCGTAATAATAGAATACGCAACAAAACAATCACACAAGTCATCTCACATGGTTTCTATATAAAGCATGAACCCGTCGAGTATTCTGCTTTCATGTATAAAAGCATGCAGGTATCAAGCATTTTCAAGGTCAAAAACACAATCATTTCAAAAAGGACTCTGAAAGTGCACATGATGGCTGAAGTATACCTTTAACTATCAAGCTACAGTGCTATGTTACTCAAGTAATAAGGAACTAAAAGACATAAAGATCAGAAAAAGTTAAAGTTGTCCAACTATTAAAAAGCCAGAAGCCTGCTGCTTGTGAGGTTACAATCTAGTCTGTGGTTAAGGGGAGGTGAAACAGTAGGAGAGGACTGTATGAATGGGGATGAGTTGGTCAAATCAGGATGAGCTGTTGAGGTTGTTGGTCATTCAGATGGCTTGAATTGGATGCTGGCTGAGAGTATGAGGAGAAAAGGTTCTATGCTTGTTGCAAATGGTGGGTTTTCAGGGAGCTTTTAAAAGCCCCATAAGAGGGAGATGTCTGATGGAACTGGGAAGGGGATTTCAGAGAAGGGGTGTAGCATGGGTGAAATCCTGCATATGTGAGTGGGAAAAAGGTAATGACGGTAGAAGAGAGACAAAAGTAACGAAAGCAACCAGGAGGGCGGCTTAGTATATAAGAGAGTAAAGCTATAGGGGGTGCAGAGTTTTTAGGGGCTCTGTAGGTCAGAAGTTTGACTTTGATTCTGTATGGGTAGCCAGTGGAGTGATTGGCATAGTGGAGCGGCAGATAAGGGAATGGTGACCAATTGGCCAATGGTGAATGGTGAAGCCATTAGTACAAGTAGTTTTCAGTCTGAGGGCTCCTATTGATGCAGGCAGGATGGTACAAGGGGGCAAGCTGTACCAGTATAGTACATATCACGTAGCAGAACTTTTGTATTTGGTGTTAAATTTAACCTATCATTTATTATATGCCTGGAGCAAGTGATCCTTGAGGTCAAATACCATATTTCCCCATGTATAAGACCTTTTTCAGAAAAATTTGGGGTCTAAAAAACTGGGTGCGTCATACAGGTTGGGTTTTTTTTTTTTTTACTAAAACGGGTACCGGAAAGGTGACCTGCTTACCTGTTTTGCTCAGCAGAGTCTCTTGAACCGCCGCGGGGACACAGGAACCCAGTGGAGTGACGTGAATGCACATCGCATCACATGACTCCGCTCAGTTCCTGTTCGAGCAACGCAAAGGGGAAACAGCGACCCCCACGGAAGTCTGCGAGCGGCAGCAGCAGATCTGCAGTTCCGGTAAGGTGGGGGAGTAAGTGAATGTGTGTGCGTGCGTGCGTGTATGTATATATGTATGTATGTATGTTAGCATGGATCCGTGTAGGGGGCACAGGGAGGCTGAAAGTGATGTGCATATACTGGCTGCCTGAGCATGATAGGAATGTGATTGCTAACAATTGCTAGCAGCTTTAATATAGTAAGAAGACTTAATCATATATACCGTGTTTCCCCGAAAGTAAGACAGTGTCTTACTTTCTTTTTATCCCTAAAAGCCCCACTATGTCTTACTTTCGGGGTATGTCTTATATTGGGAAAAAATCCACACACACATACCAAACCACACATATACCAAACCACATATATACCAAACCACACATATACCAAACCACACATACACCAAACCACACATATATACTAATCCACACATATATACTAATCCACACACATACCAATCCACTCTCACTTAATGCTTTCCTACCTTTCCTTTCTTCTTTCAGCTTCTTTTCCTCTTCTTCTGTTCATCTGTCTTCTCTTCTTCCGGGTTCAGAGGGCAGCGGTGGGCGCGGCTTCAGTGCTGTGCGCCGGGATCTGACAACAGACCCCGGCGCACAGCAGCTGTTGCCGTGTGGATCGCAAGGGAGCAGTATCGGAGGTCTTTAACAGACCTCCGGCTCCCTTGAGTGAGCCGGAGGTCTGTTAAAGACCTCTGATACCGCTCCCTTGCGATCCGCACGATCGCATGGGAGCGGTATCGGAGGTCTTTGCCGGCACCCGGCACCCCTCCAGAGACGGACAGCAATGTCCGCCGCTGGAGGAGCAGGCTCCTCCAGCGGCGGACATTACTGTCCGTCTCTGGAGGGGTGCCGGGTGCCGGCAAATTGGCACCTCCGTGATGAGCGGCACCCGGTGCGGACCGCCCCCCCCGCCCCCCGCTAGGTACGCTACTGAGCTGCAGAGAATCTGCAGGCAAATCCCCCGTGTTTCCCCGAAAGTAAGACATATGTCTTACTTTCGGGGTACGGCTTATATTAGCCGACCCCTCTGAAACCCCCGATACGTCTTACAATCGGGGGTGTCTTACTATCGGGGAAACACGGTATCACATTAGAGATTTCTAATGATCAATTTTCAATTTTAAGTCCTTTGGTGACAGTTCTCTACATAAGAGAACTGACCAGCAATAGATCAATCTCAGTTACTTCACCGGTGTATTCAACAGACAAGGTATACTTTGCGAGTTGCAATAATCAGCCTGTGGCTCACTTATAATCTTTCTGAAATGCACCACTGCCAATGGGACCTTGAGGACAAACTTTGAAAGACTATACTTTACATTTACATAATACCTAAGATTAATAGAATTCTGGAGAAGCTCCAACTGAAGCTGGAATAGATTCTGTCATTTCCCCTCTGGCAACGGCTCTAGATAAGGCACTGAGGGATTGGGTTACTGTCATCTATTCTCAATATCTCAGATTTCATTAACACATTGCAAGATAGTTAGAAGCACTGAATTTTAAACTACGCTCAGTATATAGGAAGATGGACTTGGGTGGACCTGGGTGGATCTCCTGCCCAACTTAACCCCTTAATGAAAAAGCCCGTACATGTACTGGCTCAAAATGCATTGTTTTCAATGGGTTTTGGGACCGCCCATTGTCCTTAAGGGGTTAAAGTCTTTTTGTTTGACATTGAAAAAATATTTATTTACTGTTAAACTGAAATATATCCAACACAGTTACCCTGGGTTGAAACAAAGATCACAATAGGTAATTTTGATATATGGATTTAATTATGTTCAAAGTTCTGAAAATTACAATTCCCGAGACAAATATTTCCAGTTTCTCCCAGGAGTACTATAGATGAACATGAGCTCTGGATATGACATCTGACATCTGACTTGTGATACAGGGTACACCATGCTCTGGATGCTCATAACCTAAATGGACCAGTTGGGTTGATGAAAGATCTCCCTTGGCACTCACTGGGCACCCTGACCACCCTCAGGCATAGAATACCAACACATTGACCCACACCAGATAGGGGCAAGAGAGATCATTTTACTGGGTTTACTAACCTTTTGCATAACCTGGATGATTTGCATCATAACGTCTCAGCCACATGTTTCCCAAAAAGGACAAACTTCTAGACAAGTTGAATAGCTCCAGTAAAGAAGATAAAAGTTTGCTGCGCTAATTAAGGGAGAGTTCTTGCAGGGTTCCACGTGATAAATTTTATAAACACAGAAATAAGAACGCAAAATCGAAGTGATGGGAAACAATTCAAACATATTCTTGAAATTTAAGAAAGTCATTCAAGCAAAAAAGGATTATTATAGACTGTGGGAAATGAGCTGAAACGTGTGTATAATTATCTCCTCTACTTGAGAAAACAAACTGCTATAAGAATTAAGGTATAAAAGGTTTAACCGTTTGTGTGTTGGGGGGGCTGCACCAGATTTTTTGGGATGCATTTTAGGAAAATGTGCAAAACACCTTTGCAAACTTTGCTTTATCTCTATAGTTTGTAATATAAAGATATATTTAAAGTCACATTATGACTTGTGGTTTATTTTATTGCATGATTGCTCCTTCACATCTTATGTAGAATAAAATAATCACACTATGCTCTATAAAACTTGGAAACTTTTGAACTTGAGAAGTATTCATAATCTTGACAGTGCTCCTTTCTGATTACATGCAGGGGGTGGTAGATAGGTGGAACAGCCTTCCAGTTGAACTTCCTTATCACAAAACTATCTTGTCATGTGTATGCATACACTGTAGCCGCCCTTAACCATCAGATCCTGACCAGACAAGCGATGCCTACACACACCAAAGCACCAACTCAGACAGCTATGGTGATCGTGATTCTATAACGAGTTGTAATACCATGTAATAAGATAAAGTCTAGTCTAGTCAAACACAGCTCCCTCTTACTAAAGGTCTGTGCCCAAGTGATTAATACAGACATTCTAAAGCAAACAGCTCTCCACTACAAACTTGATAGGGCCCAGCCAGCCTACAGAATCATCTGATGTTCTATGTAAGCCATGTGTGTGCGCGCTACTCCGGGGACTCCAGTTATCATGAAGGAAACCTAAATGGCAACATCTGCATAACGCATAGACATAAATACGGATATGTTGATGGCCAGTCAGATTCTAGTTCCTGGCAGACTACCACTCTCAGACTCGGGCATCTTGGCTTTGAACGGTCAGAGTTGTAGCTGAACAGCAGCTTTTAAGGAAGGAAGCCTACTTCTTCATATTCAAGAGGCAGTAAAAGTCTTGTCTGAATTTCCTTTATAAAACAGCTGGAAACTTGAGAAAGGGAAGAGTAACAGGAAGATTGTAAACAATGGGGCTCTTGTACAAGCTGGGAAGATGAAGCCCGTTCTGCTTTTCAAGCCCCTGCCTCTGGCATTTCTAATCAGCCACTTGGGCTTTTCCGGCAAGAGAGCCAGTATAGTCCCTTTTTTTACCACATGCTGGGGGGTCAGTGGAAAGAGACATGCTAGTTAAAAAATACGCAAGTGTATTGTGGAACACTTTAAAATCGAAAAACTCGGGGCAGTTACTTTCGGAAAATATATATATATATATATAATAAGCTATACATATTTGTATTAAAAAACAACAGTCTTATCAACGATTTGATTTCATTGATAATTTGTATTAGTTATGTTATCTCTGCCCTGATGTTAAGTTGTTAAATAATTCATTAAGCCTTTGTAAGGGTTGGTTGAAAAGAAATGAAAAAACTTTCATGGTTTTACATTAAACAAAATGTATCCAAACAATTGCATTCATTGGCAAACAAAATGCAAAGGCTATACATATAAACATAATTATGAGTGAGCAACTTTCTTTGAGTGTCTAGAAGCAGTGCGCTTAGTGGCTGAACCTTCTCCATCTGTTGTTATCAATCCTTCTTCCAATGGAACACGCAATCATGTGAAGAAACCCCACCGCTCCACACTGAACAGGTTCATCCACTAAACCCAAATCATATGAAGGCAGCCGAAAGAAGGCTGATGCAAACACTTATTTTGGGTGCTGCCAGAAAAGAAACAAACTGTCTTTGTTTAATACATCACCTGAATGTCCGGGTTATAGAGATGTATTGCGTGCAAATAGGTCCCTGACACCCCTACTATAGAACAATGGTGCACTTTAAATATGAAGTCTCACAAAACCCAATAATAATAATTAAAAAAAAAAAAACTTACCAGACACAGAGTTTGCAGCAGTGCTGCAAAATCTCCATTCTTCCTACATTGATTGACATGTCTTCAATGGCAGGAAAGTGCTCCCATTCAAATCAATAGGAAGCCTTTACCCAGGCATTATGGGACCTTAGCCCTGATGGGCATTTATCTAGGGGGTGGGAAAAAGGGCCAAATGCAGAATCCCCCCATGCATTTCCAATACAGACCACATGAACACTTAATGAGAAGTGTACTTTTAAATGTACTTTAAAATGATTATTTAATTTAGAACCTAAAGTGACTATATTACTTATTTGTACTGTTTTGAAATCATTGAGATTAAAACATAAGTAAAGCCAACCACTTTCAGTTCTGTTTTTAGAGATACTTGCAGTTTCATTATTTACTTCCCTAACACATTCATATAAAAGGGCATGGTGTGTGGCTGTCTGCATGTTGCTTATCAGTTGCTGGCATTAAATCCCCAGTCTGTCCCTGTCCCCAAATATGCTAAAAATCATACATTATGGTCTTATAACCAAATACTTATTGGATATAACGTTAATGTATTTGCATAAGCTGTTGCTTGTTTTACTTTCCAGACAATTCTAAAGAAGCCGCCTTTTTAGCTCTTCATTTTCAGTGAAATTTGTCTTCCTCGTTGTCTCTGTGGACATTTGTGAAGACTTTCCTGATGAAGCAGGCAAACTAGCCAGCTAACCCACTTCTAAAGGTAAGTTGGCCCTTGCAGCGAGAGAAAACATAACACCAATACATTTTAAGAAACTTCCCTCAGTTTCTATGGCAACAAGACATTAGTGTCTGATTTTGGGTTGTATGTCATGACTTACACACAGACCAGTAAGTGGTTTCTTGCACGTGAGCCATGGCACTCCCACCAACATCAAAGGGAGCTCAGCATCAGCCAGTTGCATGGAGTGTTACTGATCATGTGTACCAAGTGTACATGTGAATGCTCACAGCTGCCAGTAGAAGACACTGGGGGTGGAGTTAAGTGGGACAGAAGTCTTATTTGCCAACACTAAGAGCTATAGAATCCACGCATTTGGAAAAATGGAAAAAGGTCTGGCGTTTTGCTTTAAAAAAAAAACAAAAAAAAAAATCAATCCAACTCTGTTTCAGATCATGTTTAAAGTCTTAAGATTTGCCCTTTACATAATATGCTCCTTAGCGTTCTTTCCTTCCCACAACAGATTCTTCCAAATTCAAACAAGCAATAAACTAAATGTGTTTTTACAACGTTTCTAAATATTTTGAATGCACAATCTTTAAAAGCATTACACATTGTAAACATTGTCCTCTGCAGCTCTACTTCGACTGCCCTTGATCGTTTTGGTATTATGAACTGCAATGGAATGCATTTAAAGGGTTAAGAAAATGTCGCGCTCCTTACTGGATGCGGGGTCAGGCTTGGGAGCTCAAGCAGATCTGCGCAGGAGGCCAAAGGGGCTCTCTGTGGGTAGGCAGGAGTTGATTAAAAGTCCATCCAAATTTCAAACAAAGCTGCTGCCTTTTCCCACGTTGCTGGTTCTGCTTATATTATGTAATCCTAAATACCGCACTAGTGACTAGAGAGTCTTCCTGTCAAGAGTTTGCCTTGCTCAAGACAGAATTCAGCATGCGAAGATTAATTGTAGAAATACAAATCGATTGCCAAGTTCTAGTTAGCAGCTTATTTAAGTCGGTGACATTCAACCACTTTGGATAAAATAAGCATATCATTGGCGATTACGGCTGTGAGAGGGGCTCTATTAAAGATGGAATGTCGCAGAACCCATCAGTGTCCAAAAAACAATGCATAAGGAAGTAATTTGTAAGCACTTTGTGTGCATTTCTCAAATGTAAATGCAGCTGCCCTCTTGCTCCTTGGTCCGAAGCCGAGAATCAGTGGCAGAAAAATGTTCCCATTGAAATCAATGGAAGCGCTTCCCACGCATGGGCACAGCAGGCTCAACAGACGGCATTTGCTAAGTCAGTGGTGGAGGTTACTGATGGCAGGTATTTCATATGCATGGCAAATAGCTGGGGAAGCGGAGATGGGGGCAGATACATGTAAAAGTGTCGAAATACATACAAAAAGTGACGTCTCAGGTATTAGATGCATTAAAGTACATATGAAAACGTCTCCATTCAAACCGGCATTAAATGGGCATTTATTTTCTAATAACTCTATGCGGCATCAAAACGGAGGTACTGTCATAATATTAAAAAAATCACCAATTATAAATGCAATCTAGCAGTATACATGTAAATATATTACACACATACATAGTATAAGAGGTTAGGCCAACCTCACGTCACACATATCCTATGTTCTAATCTTAATGAATTCAGTACCATCTGTCCACAACTTTTCTTTTGCCCCCAAACAGTTTTCCGCAGCACTAAATGGAACCAGTTTTTGTTCCTGTTTAAAAACACATTGAGTTACTACATAAATAATGTAAAGCACACAGGAAGTACTGAAAATATTACATTTCCCATAGATGCACGGTGACCCATGGGCTTACACACTGACAGCTATATCTTATGCCGTAGCCCTACAGATTACACGCAGAGATTTTAAATCAATACCAGATTTCAGCAGTTAGCCCGAAAATGTGATATTAGCGCTTTGTAGCTCAAAGCCCAGATGCAAAGTAATGTTTTCTATAATAAAAATACAAAAGTCATGTCCATTATCTCACGTGTTTTTCCCAGAACTATAAGACTGTTACAGTTTACAGATGGTATAAAGGATCACTTAGGAGGTCGGTGAGTCACTCCGTTTAAATGGGTGAACAGGATCGATTCGTACCGTTACACTAACATCCCCTCACCTGCTAGAGGAGCTAAAGATGCAGATTAATGCAAGCAGTGTGACTGTCCCCAGTCTGCATATGGGAGTGACCTACAAAGGGTTAATTTTCTCCCCAACTCAAACGAGCCACAGATTAGGCAACAAATGCTAACATATAGGGAACATAAAGTGAGGAACTATATCAGTTCACAGACATCCGGATAGATAGCATGCACGTCATTTTAGGGGCTTCACATTTAGTTTAATGAACACACAATTAGAGGGTAATTGCACGGTATATCTTTCCATAACACAAGGGTTCCTTAGTGCTAAAATATATAGGTAACCCCTGCTGCTCTGCAAATGCTGAGGAACGACATCTTCTGGAGTCATGGGGACTGCAAGTAACAGCCTCAAGTCTCAGCATGTGTGCATTATAATAATTAGGGCTACAGAGAAACGACACAAAGCTCCATAAGTGTGTAAGCTAGGTAGCTCATGCTTTCTAGTGTGATGATAATGAATGTTCTCCTTTATATTACTTCATTGTATGCATCCAAGAACACCTCTGCTTACGCTGACTTCTATACCGTATGCTGTAGCGCCACACATCGCACGTAAAATAAGAAAAAGCTACAGTGGAATAGATGATGGCCTCATAAGCCTCATGATCATGGCATAGGAAAGCCACAGTTACAATAAAATAGGACATGCTACATTGAATGGATGCTCAAGGGTAAGACTTCTTGATTTAATAACCAAAGCAGACTTGCTCGTTCTGTTTTCCCTTTTCACAATTATTATCAGATAGCACAGAATTGACAAGAGCCCTGTACAGAAGTTGATCCAGATCGTTTAGGTGGTGGAGCACATGAAGATATAGACGAGCATTTGTGGGGTCCTGGACTGGGAAATGCCTAATAAATGGTGCATGAAACAGTATACTTGACTTTATACGTTCAATGTTACTAAGATGTCAAAGATATGATTGTATAAACACAACATTATATACATACACCCGCATGTAAGATCCTGCAAATATAACCTTATTCTTGCCTGTTTACCAGAGGCTTTACAATAGTATGTTTGCACAAAGCAAACTGACACACAATAAGAACAACATCAGTGCCATGTTTTATGGTGACAGACGGCTTCAGAAGGGGTTAAGAGCGCAGGTTCAGCTAGTTATCCAGCAGCCATATGAAAGAAGTCAGATCTCTGTTGAAACCGAATCCCCAGAGTGAGCACTGCATCTGTAAACGTACATGGCATTTCAGTTCAACCACTGATTTATGCAAGAAAAAGTCGGATCAGTGCCAACACTCTATGGGCAGATTTATTTGTCACTCGCAAGATCAACTGAGGATACAGCTGGCCGAAGCAAGTGTGCATTAAGAAGCTCATAAGGTAAAACTGGGACCAGGACCAGTGTGGCAGTGAACAAACCCGGGCCTGGCGCTTTAAGGCCAGTGGCCAATAAATCACAGGCATGTGGCCAACTGTCATATACAAGCCATCCACAAAGTGCAGCCGCATGAATACAGCATGCAGCCCCATGCTAAAGGATCGGCCGCCTCAAGCCAATCTGTGGCAAGTAAAAGGTGCTGTTGGGTACCATCAGTGTGCCAATTAGTCATTCCTAGCGCCTGACTGGGACTAATTACAGCAATGCACTTATGATTGTGAGCCACGACCAGCCAACATTGGGTTAAGGAATACTTAATTGAAATAAGAGCTGCAACAAAAGGTTAACCTGTGAGGTGTCTGGTGTTTCACAAGGCACTTAATACCCAGCAATGAAATGGTTACCATTTTGTAAGATAGATGGGTTAATTACAAGGGTTTCAAATACGTATAGGGCAATGTACACAAAAAAATATAATTTGAAGGGAAACTGTCCCCATTTAAAATATACTAAAATACTTTTACTTTGTCAATTTAGATTTCGTTTAAAAATAAGGTCATACAGTAGACAAATATCTGTGGCTAAAAACTTCCAGTGTTGATGTACAGACCATTCTCTCCCACCCTTGCAAAGGCTTCCAGAATCAGCTGTCACAGAGGGCCAGTAACGTATGCAAAAGGGGGCAACATTAAATGAGGAGGAATAATAATGGCAGCTCCCAGTGTTATATACAGAACATACAATGCCTGTAATAAAAAAAAGCAACTAAAACATCCAATCCAAATACAATCGTAGAACTCTTTATAATAAAAACAAACACATCTTTGTTGGTAAAACCTGGACAGGTTACTACTCAGACTAAGATGAATTATTCTTAAGGAGGCATCAGAAAAAAAAAATTCTTAATGCAGAGAAAGGAAACAGATGGTAAGATGTAATCGTATCATGGGAATGAAAACCCTCCCAGCAGAGCCTTAGTCACGGGTCAGTGTTTATGTCATGGGGAGTTTTGACCAGGTTACTGTCTGAGGTCCGGACCAACTTTCCATTTCGCTGTAGATGCTTCCAGCTTTATGGGTATATCAAGTCACACACGCCGAGACCATCATGTTTCTCACTTAATTGGAAAAATAGTTACAGAAAATATTTGCTTCCCTTCTTGCGATCTGATTTGGTAAAGACCTGTGTGATGAACGCTTGAATTAGCCACTAAATGGTATCATGTCCCAAAAGTGGTGTAAAAATAAGTACTTTGACTCCTATGAGTACATTCTAGCAACAGAAGAGATTGTAAATGACATCTTGCTTTACAATGTTCACAAAATACGGTATGTAAAAGCAGATGGAGGGCCCCTACTGGTCTAAGGGCCCCTTACAGGTTGCTTGTAAGACACTTATAGAAAAGTGACAGCATTTTCCTAAAAATACCCCCGTCATGTATTTTTCAACAAATACATTAATGGCAATCGGCCTAAAATTCAAGGGCCGTCTGGGCTGTGAATATGCGAATAAATAAAAAGAACGATCCTTCTACTCTAAGCTGGGAATTAAAATCATTGAGAGGTCCGACCTTTACCAGCAGGTGGGCCACATACTATTTCCCGAAGCTACAGGTGAATACGGAAAAGAAACCTCCACTGGGTTTGTGGCTGACTCTAAATACTGCAAGATGCTCGGAAATCCTGGATCTGAACAGAATCTTGGGTTTGTTCCATGTACAAGGAATACATGCGGGGTTTGGTTTACATGTATCATACAGAAATGACAAGGATGCACTTTAAAAATACCTTCTTAAGCCACATAACTAGCATCAAAACATCACTTAAGTGACGGCTTTCTGTTTAGGTTGCAAACATATAGAAAAACTGCAATTTGTACAACAGGAAACAAAATTGCAATTTAACAATTAAAGGAATTCATTTGCATTTAATTGTGTAACGTAAACCACAGAACTTTAAAAGAAACATTTTTTAACTGGCATTTTACTTATCTTTTGGGCTGCCATGCTTACATGACCTCATCTTCCTGGCTGTCCATTTACTATCTTTAGATCGGTCATACGAGGAGATGGTTAAACACATTCACTAAATACAACTTTAATCCCAAATTATTTTAAGTCTATTAAAAAAATAACACAAACAAGGTTCCTTTTAAAACATAAAACGGCAGATTCACACAATTGGATTAACATATTAACATGTAAAGACACTATGCATCTATACGCTGCCTGACAGAAAAGGCACAGAAGCGGCACTGCACCACAACAGCCAAATCAATGCTCCTGGTTTTTCATTGTGAAAAGAGAACGCGGTACTAAGGGTAACATTGTAGCCCTCAGTATAACAAGAGCATATACGCGGAACAAAGTGCATATTGATGAGATGATGGTATCAAGGTCAGATCCTTCATGCCGATTTCCAAAAAGGACAATCTGAAGAAATCACCCAAATCCTTCCATGGAGTCCGCTACGGAATACGTTGGATGTTAGGTTTTTACGCTCTCGCAGCGTGCGGTTGGGCATATTCAGCTGGTGCCCGCACTACTCAGCACTGTGCAGGTGATTATGTAGGCTTTCTGATGCATACATATATACATAATGTAACTTTGATAAACATTTAAATTAATTGACGCAAATGGACTGTCTCACCTGAAACGGTTAAATGAAATTACGGCTTAAATCTTATTTCCCTATGAAAATACCATGTTGTTAGAACTGTAATGAAAATGTGAAAGCTAGGGCCACGTGGATACGCAGCAAGAATGGGGGGAATCTGATAATTTTGGATTTATTAGTATTCACAAGAATACTAATTATAGCAAAAAAGGTCAACACAATAATTGTAGGCATTGCGAAAGGGACTGTGAAAAGATGATAATTTGAAAATGGAGACTGAAGAAGTTTATTATTTAGCAACAGAGATTTTCTCAGACAGTATTTATGATTGATGTTGGCTCCGCTAGACACAGCTGTATTACTTAAAGCAATATGAAACCGTTGCCACTTTTTGGGAGGGACTCACAGTAAGTGACCAGTGTCCAGTCTATGTAATCCTGCCCGTGTCACGACATTGTGCAACTAGGCCTAAAGTTCTGTTTTTTCTTCCAGTAAACAAAAAAAGTCTGGAAATGTGCATAAATCACAAATGTATAAGTTGAGCACAGTCCCAGGAGGCAAAGCTATACCGTCGCTCTTATGTCCTTTTCATCTCTGAAGCTCCATGCTGCTGAGGCAGCGGTTACATTAACCCAGTGCCTTCAAGTTGGATCAGGCAGCAATATATCTTTAAGACTCACATACTTGTTGACCACAGACTGTTTAAAAGATGTAATAAAACCAAATGTGTGGGTACGAGGGGCATAGTAAAGCGCTAGAGGAAGACATCTGGTTCACATGACTTTGTCTGGACATACTGTTCCTAATCGCAGAACCCGATTCCATTAAAGCTGTGCTCCCATAATCAGAAAGTTACAAAAAAGAAAAAACTGCATTGTCCCCGAAAGTACAGCTTCGAGAAAAAAAGCTAATGTTACAAGTAGATAATGCTGGGTTTGTGTGATGGGAGTTGTTTTTTTTCTATGGCTTTTTGGTGCTCATGCAAGCTGTTCATTCTCCTTGGTGTCCTTTATCATCTTTCGCCTTGCTTTACTGGTTTCTTGGCACACAGCCATAGTGTTTGCGTATTGTGCTTGCTGGATCTTGGACCACTGTCCCCTCAGAGAAGACTGCGCTGCTATCTAGAGAGTATTAAAAGATCTGTGCCCATTTATTTAAGCGAAGCTCTCCTAGAACTTCCGACTGTGTATGCGCATCCAGCCTTTTTGTACTCTCAATCGTGGGTGTTGGCTGATGCTGAAAACGGGCTTCCCCCACATTTGTTGCACTAACCGAAGCTACGTAAATTATTTTGGTATCTTTTGCCATAAGAAATCACATTTAATTGAGTGAACATGTGTGCGGTGTTTTGCCATTTTGGGGTCGGATTTGGTTTGCTGATGTAAGGTATTTTCCGTTGGCTTACATTTTGTTACCCCTGCGGGATCCAGATGACTGCACCACCTATTTGTATTGCTTTTTTGCCTAATTTTCCAATGGTTAACCTTAAAAGTAGTGTGAATTTATACTAGTTTCTAAATGTAGGTAATCTACCGCTTCCATCGCTTTCCTGCAAGCGGGATACAGACCACAGTGGTCTAAAACAGGAAGCAGGAAAGACATTTTCGACTACCCCACTGGCTAAAGGAAACATGGGGAACATAATGCATCTTGCAGATAACACAGGACATAGTTAAAGGGAACCTCAAAAGTTTCATGCAAACGGAATAACTATTAAAGCATTTCAACATGGCTGTGCAGCCATCTAAATAAGTTGTGTGCATTATAGATTGCCATGATTCCACCTGGAACCTGAACGTCATTCTTATTTCTTTGGTAACCAGGAGGCTTTGTCTTTTGCACAATTTTGTTACGTGGTTCCTACATTATTCTGTATATTAACAGCTTACTTGCTTATATCACACCTGACCCCATTCTGTCATTTGGAACCCCTTTATAAATATGCCCCTTCCTCATGAGAGAGAGGAGAAAGAGAGATGGAAGAGGAGAGAGAGAGAAAAGAAGAGAGGGAGAGATAGAATATGACATTTATATTGCTAAATATGTCTGTTTGTTGTTGTTTAAGTATTGGCAACCTGGTGAACTATTTGGTATATTAGAAATGTGTGGTTGAAGAACAGGAAGGTCGGCAGGTGTTGTCCATGCCTTGTAAGGTCTGTCAGACATTGCTGTGGTATTTGGGTGAAGGTTGCTTTCACAAGGTTATGGGAAATGGGATGCTGGAGGGACAGGAAAGTCACATAATTTGGCTATCACACTTTTTGTCTTTGAGTTTGCGTCGGTAAATTTTCTGCCCTTGACCGTACAGAACAACAAAACTATCGAGCATTTGCTGTTTATCCATAGACAGAGGACGCAGGGAGTGAAGTTCCACTCACTGACTAATAACAAGCCCTGACTAACTGGTTACAGCTCACACACCTCAATAAAATCCATTATTTCGGCAGCGATGATGAATAAAGGTGATGTTTATTGCAGTAGATGTCTGTTAACCTGTTAATCTCAAGTTCCCAAAAACTGACACGTGGAGGCTTGGCAGGAGAGCTGTAACTCCCCTACTTCACTATTCATTACAAAGGGTCAACATTACCAAGTTTCTCCAACATTAAGGGCTGAGCTGTGCCTGCTAAATGTATAATTCAATATGTAAAGAGACCTTGAAAGAATATCTTTGATTTAACCATGGATCCTAGAGGGCCAGCCAAGCTCACTCGGTTTAGCGCTCCATAATACATAGAGAAGTCCCTGAACCGAAATAACACATCTCCTTTTAGTAAATAGATCTCCCTGATTATTATATGATGTGTGTAGTAATAGCTTTACAGGGTCGTTCACATGCACTCTTTTTACTTGGGTTGACAATAAAATTCCAGTGTCATCTGCACTGAGGAATCATGGGAAATAAATATGTTATATTTGAAGTCTGACTGAAGTAGAAATCCAGATTACTTAATAATGGAAAATACAAACAAAAATAATAATGGTAGTTTTCAACGTTGGAATTTTACCTAAAACGCTTAACATTTTTTAAGTAAACGCTGATTTAGCCATCTGTTTTTACGAAGGGATTTCATCTATGAACAAAGCTTAATGCTTACACAAAATAATGAGAAACGCAATTCTGGGTCAATTAGTATATCTGCTTTTTAAAACTTCCATTATTGTTCAACATCTGTTATTGTTTTAGTTTGTTCAATATTTGCAAACGCTACAATTTCGGGTATTATATGTACAAATTGCCTACCCGAGCATATATTTGATGAAATACACGATCACAGCTTGTGCACTGTTAACCCCGGGATAACCAGTTTAACACGCACAAACATTAATAAGAATAAACATTTTATTATATTTCAATTTTTATGACATAACTGATTACTATCTGATCGTTTAGTGATAAGTGACATTTTAGGTCACCGATTCATTGGTTTCACAGGTCAACGTCAGTGGCCTAAAGGTGTCACTCAGAAGGGATCCAACACTGGTTACAGATTTTTTCCTACAATTTCTTATTTTCAACCTAATAAATTGCTATCTGATCGATGATTAATGACTTTTTAGGTCATTGATTAATCAGTCTCACCGTTCGTCAGCAAGACACCTAATCTGGCACAGCTACTTGATTTTTACCCTACAAAACTGAGGGCAAAAGTATACCTGATATTTTACAGTATTATTTTAAACCACTTAAGCATCACTGACAAACACAAAAATGTTATGTAAATGTATCACAAATTCACTTTGAAACAAAAGGTAAATTCAATAATTTGTATTATTATTATGAATAGTGAAACAAATAAAGTAAATAGTGATGCAAGTTTTCAACCACATTTTTTCTTTATGACCGCAAGATTGAGACATTTTTGGAGTTCTATTAATTGTAACAGATGATCTAGGAGACTGAAGTGCCATTAGGCATAATAGTGTATGGAGAATGCAAAGCTGTAGTGAAATGTAAGCACCACAACGCAGCTATGCCCTGCTTACAAACCCACAGAGCATCATTTACGGACAGGGCTGTCCTTTGTATACGGCAAACTGGACCACAAGCATTTTCTCTTGGTGGGTTTGCAGCAAGGCATACTTAGGTACAACTAGTCCAATTAGGTGAATTAGCTCTAGAGCTGGACACGTCAATATATATATATAAATATATATATATATAATCCAGGATCCTTTCTGGGATCACAGGACTAAGTGAGCTGCTCACTGGCACCCTCAAAAATGAGTGACCTGTTTAAGTACGGCTTGAAGATGGATACCCAAGAGGGGGGTTACTTTACGATCCCTTTAGAAGAAGAGAAAAAAACGAAAAGGCAGATCGGCTTTTGTTTCTTCACATGCTGGAGTACATAATTAATGTTTTGTCCATATGAAATAGCATTTTTAATACGTTGAGACACAAAGCAAGCACATCAATAACGATCAATGAAGACTTTCTATTGTTTTACTCCTTTTATACATTATTATTATCAAACAGATTGGACTATAGCTTCTGGCAAAAACAAGCAACGTGCACGGGATAGTGCCTCTATTGTTTATGCGGCACTGCCAGATACAGATGATTCAATATGCACTGCAGGAATGGCCTCCAGGAGCATTTTAAAGAGGGACACAATGGAGGGGTGCTCTGTGACTACTATTCGTGGCTAAATAAAACCACATGGGAGTATCCTGGATTGGAGAAAGCGGCACTTTTTTCCCACGCTGTCTAAACGGACTGACAAAACTGCCAGTGTCTTCAGCATCAACACAAACAAGACCACCACTTATTAAGGCCGACAAGTGTGTACGGAAAGCTAAAGACTGCGATTCTAGCACGGAAAAGGTCAGTGTGTACTAATAAAGATGTTTTACAAGAGAGAACTGTTTCAAGGCTAGGGGTTCTAGCACTGAGTCGTACAGGAAATGATAAATACGGAAAGGAATTTCATAGAATCCAGATGTACTGATGCAAAAAGGAAGCACGGGAGGGAATACCAAAAACTGTCATGAAAGACAGAGACCTGAAAGGAAAACAAAAATTTATATATATATATATATCTATCTATATCTATATTGAACCCTTTGAAATTACTAGCATTTATGTATACATTTGTCTTAAAATATATGATCTTCATCTAAGTTGCAATAATTAAAACACAACACATAGAAATTATTGTATTGTACTTGTCTATAATGAATGCATCATTCAAACATTCACAGTGTGGGTCGGAAAAAGTATGTGAACTCCTAAGCTACTCAATTCAGTCAAATCAATGAAATTGGATTGGATTTTGTGTTTTAGAGTTACTTTGACATTTAAAAAAGATTTTGAGCTTGCTATTTTAAAAAAACATCTTATGATGTGAGCCATGGCTCACAGAAAAAATCTTAGATCTACACTCAAGAATTGTTGATTTGCATAAAGCTGGAAAGGGTTCCAAATGAATCTCAAAGAGTTTAAATATTATATTGTTTATTATGGAGACAATTTAGTACTGCGGCTGCTCTCCTTAGAAGTGGGCAGACGACCCCACGGGCACAACGCTGAATGCTCAACAAGGCAAAAAAAGAATCCTAGAGTAAGGGCTAAAAGGCTTGAAGAAATCATTGGAACTCATCTCTGTTCATGAGTCTACCATCTACAAAACACTGAACAGGCATGGAGTGAATGGCAGGACACCCCAAATGAAGTCGCTGCTCTCCAAGAAAAACATTGCTGCACACCTGCAATGCAAGTTTCTTCTGGGAAAATGTTTTGTGTACTAATGAAACTTCTCTGTTTATCAGATTTTATAAACAATTAATGTAGAAAATCGGATTATTCCAAAATAACCTTTTCTTGTCAATGTGTATATATATAATCTAATTTATTATTCTGTAATAGCAATGTGTTTCCTGTTTATAAGAATAACAACCAAATAGATTTTAATACCTAGTGACTTACTCCAGCTCTAGACAGAATTTATTCACTTTTGCACATACTATATACTTTTGGGTCACTGGAAAAGAAGAGACATGGAATGGATATATATATATATATATGTTTAATTGGCAAGGCTGCATAGTACAGTAAACTTTCCCTTCAAGCTGTGATTGAATTAGGAAAGGGGGTTTACAATGACCCATTCTTGACTGTGACCAATTTCCCTTGGGGTCTCTTATTTTTCTGTTTTGAAAACTAAATAGTTCTTAGCAATCTAATGCCCTAGGGAAATTAAGTCATATCATCTTTTAGCATTGCAATAACACTGAAAAGTTATTTTGGAAGGAAACTAAACAATTTTTAGAACTATCTACATTCCATGCACAAGGCTAAAAGATTAATTACATGTACGTTTTATGTACCTATACCCTGTAAGGCTCTGCACAGATCATTGAAACTTTAAAAGAAAAATAACTACAAACTATGGAAATTGATAAATGGCCATAATTTTTTTTAGGATAAAGCTTGAGATAAAATGTTCTCCCTAACTTTTTACATATCTAGCTACAATTCTAATTCTCAGGTCTTACATTCCCTATATTGCTGCTGCTAAACGCCGCTGAAAGCCTGCAATAGAAGCGCCTGGACTCTCAAGCCGATATGTCATTTGTTTACCGTGGGTTGCTGCCGCACGTCAGTTTTATTTCTCGGCCTGTGCACAGAAGAAGTTTTATCTGAAGCCGCACAGTTTATCTGTTAGCTCCATTCTCCTCCTGCTAATCAGAAAGAAAACAAGGATGTCATAAGCCTGGGGACGTTCTTCCGGCTGAAAGACAGTCTCACAATCATCTGCTCAGTATATACTTCCTACAAGCCAAGGCTTCCCCCAACACATGCTAGTGCAGAGTATAACACGTCCAGCAAGGCCTGCCACGCGCTTATACATATATACTGCGTACATTCCTTACGTTTATTGGCTTCTAACAGCTACTCTATACATAGCACTCAAAAGGGTGCTATAAATTTAAGATGAATACATTTGCTTTTCAATAGGTAAGCTTCATTAATGAATCTAAACAAAGACTGCACTGTAATTTGGGTGAGCCACCCCAATATAAAAAGCATTTACACTCGGGGAGGATAATGTCCCGAGAAAATCCAGAAGAGGAGATTAAGGAGGAGAGAGAGGGCAGTAAATGCAATTGATCGTTAAAATCCAGATTGATCCAGATAAACAAGACATTAGCAGACTGTGCCCCCTTTTGGGGTAATTGTATTCTACAGACCAGAGTTACATTTACAGAATGTGGTTGACTCGTGCCACATAATATTAACAAATTAATCCAACACATGCATGTTTGCAATGTAACATATAGGTGCTCCACGGTCCCATGATGGATGCATCTAAAAAAACCTCTAACTTCTAGGTACGCAGCTGACAAAAGGTTTCCTATTTAGTCTGAAGATTAACCAAGCTCATCATGTTATTAATAATTATAACTGCCACTGCATTTCTAAATGCAGATGAGGTTTTGTGAAAGTCGCCATATGGTGGATATCTTACATTATCATTTTTTTTTTTCAGAAATACCCATACCAAAGTCTGACAGTGGCGAGTCTGAATAGGTTCTCAAGTTAAAAATGTAATGTACTTGCAGAGTGAATCTTTCCGTATTGAAAAAATATAGTGTTATGAGTGATTCAATACTGTTGTCAACAGACATTCAAGATACGGAGATTGGGAAAAATTCCACTGATCCGTTGTCATGATTGTCGCTCCTTTAGGCACTTGTGCTCCCTGCAACCACATGAAGCAGTCAATGTAGCTGATACCATGTGCATTTATGAGACGTTTATTTCACATAATGGTGGTAAATGTGGGGTCACTCAACGACGCGTCCTCATTGTAAAATAAAACTCATCCATTCACTACAGAACTGTAAGGAAAAACAACAGCCAAAAGAAAGCTGCAGAGAATTCAACCGAATCCCAGAACCTTGACCAAGGACATAGAACGTTAGTAAAACTCTCCCAGGCAATCGGTGTGAGAGCCGCACCTCACCCCCTACACTATATAAAGCACATAGTCTTATCTACATTTCAAATGAATATTGATTTTCTGAAGGCGAAATTGGCAAACGCATTCGTCAAAGCTGTAAAAAGAAGAAAAAAGAATCAATCAAGTAAAGTGGGCAAATTTACAAGGCACATAAAGCAGCATTTTACTTCATGGTCTGCTTTTCCACACTCGGTCCATTACAGAAAGCCATTACTTCAAACTAAATGACAGCCCAGCCAGAAATAAGGATTTGTAGGGGGGTATACCAGACTCAGGAGAAGTTAATATACAGAAAGATATTTATATATAGTATTTATAGATGCCAATATCTCCAAGTCAATAACTGTAGCTTACAGCAGATTCCTGATCGCAGTTGGTGTGAAAAAGAGTTGAAATGGAAAAGCAATGTTGTAACTAGAGCTGGATATTTAAAATTGCTTCCAAGGGAGTTACCACAAAAAGCTGGCTTTTTCACCTGCTTTTGCAGTAACTCCCATGGAAGCAATGACAGAAGCAAAACTGTGTGGAAACCACTGTTTTCTGCCCGGCAATGCCACGCTGCACGCGATGCTCGTGAAACATAAACGTCCAAGAGAAAGGATTGCGCCCACGTCTGCTGTCATATATATGAACCAATGCTCAGAAAACTACATGCCGGTGAGAAGTTGGCATTGCAGAAGTGCCATTTACTTTATTCTGCAATGGGAGAATTTTTGTAAAGCAATCTCTAGTTGTACGTTATTATACTTAGGGGAGATAGCGCTCGGGTCATGTCAAGCCCTGAGCTACATCGATATATATCGGGGTGGATCAATCATGTCTCAAAGGTCCGCTTGTCTGCAGCATCCCAGAGGTCCAGCTAAGGGAACATTTTCGCGGGCATGTTGGGTCAGAGAACTATTGTTTGCTTATGTAAAAATCAAGCAGAGATCAATTAACTGCCTACACTGAATTGATTTATCAGACGCACAGGAGAAGCAGCACAGAGGACTGACGCTACAATACGATAACATACCGTATGTAATCCTCTTTCATCTTTGCTGTTCACAATCCTAGAAGTCGTGTGATAAAACCTAACCACAATGAGAGTTCCTCTACCTCGTTCTCCTCTAATATCGAGTCTTTCGTATTCTAATTAGTCATGCTAAAACACAAAACACACTAATTTACGCGCTTGCGGAGGCCTACAACTCATCTGGTTGCATAATATCACCCGATCCAAGAGTCATAAACAAAAAACGAGTGGCCTTAAAAATTCAGATATTAGCTATTCAACATTCTCAGGAATTGTGCTTCTAACCCATTAATAGGCACAGACATTTCACATTGCAAAACGCTTTAAGAAAGCTATGATTGGTGTCCGAGACTCTGAAGTTGTACCAGCGTAATGTGGTATGATTTCTCTTGTCCACATCTATTAATATTCCATCTGAATTTTCCTTGCAGTTCCCTTACTAGGCATTTGCAGGCTCGGCCATACTGTTCCCCTTATTTTCACTCTGTATGGCAGATATTTTAATGCAGTTGTGCAGTATTAATTCCAAACACAGATTTAGAGAGAAGGGTGAATTATGGCCGCCCACCACAGGAATATTCCAAAGCCTACCTGCAGTATAGTTACTGGCGACTCGGAGTTGGCTGCCACTTCCCCTCTTTATTCAGGGGTGACTCATAGGAATGTCAGCACGGGAAGCTTCCTGAAAGCAGAAACGTAGAGGAAGCGCGGTCTGGGTTTCTCGACCCCTGTGAAATATATTCTAGCAGTGCCTATTAATCAGAAAATAAGGAATACATGCAGTGCCAGTCCGTAGCAGCACATGTTATCGCTTTCTCTTTTCCGAATGCCCAACGGCTTTAAAACCTTATGACGTCTACTGTTTAACTGCAATAAATTCATTTACCCTATCTCAATTCTAACGATCATCACAATTTATCCGAGTGTCCGCACTTACTAGGGTCGCGCTATACTGCTTTTAAAACTGGAGAGCTATGTAAAGGCAGATTTTGGCAAGTTATCGCTGGCAGTATCTAAGTGTGAGAGAAATCAGAATTCGCCGCAAGCTTAATGGTTACTTATTGCACAGAAGTAAGCGTTATAAACTACATACAATCACAACTCCATAGTCCCTTTTTATTTATTTTTTTTAGTCCTGCTGCGTGAGAGCTGCATTATGTTTAAAGATGCTGCTCTACCATAACTTCCAAGTATCCCTGTTCAGGAGGGGCAGTCCCTTCTTGGACCGCAAATCTATGCACCCCCTTTCCTCAGCGCTCCAAATGTTCGGTACACATGGGTGTATTGCAATTTTCTACAGCCCTAAAAGCCACAATGTATATATATATACACAGCAGAAATGTGTTTATTTGTATATTTACACTATTTAATTTATAAACAAATAAAGTAAAACACTCTCTTTTTTAAACGCTTACTCAATTACACAAACTGTTATCATCAATAGGTTACAAAGTCACTTAACGTGTCTTGGCAAAGCCCTGTCCCTAGTTCGGCAACACTAATAGAACAAAAGGGCACCTCTTGGGCCATTTGAATTGTTGAGAAATATGTTCTACTTTACTAATAGTGGTGAGAATTATAGAGAAACTGCAATTTTGTAAACAATCTGTAGTGCTAATGCCTCATGCGCAGTGTGCTAAAACATTGCAGGAAGAGTCTGGGATGTGCGGAATATATATGTTTCAATATAGTCTTCCCAGTGGAAATTAAGAACGATTTGCACAAATACCCCATGCTTTTGGTTCAAGTGATTAAGTGAGCTTAAAAATACGAATTTCAGTAAATTTAATTTTAAAAAAACAAAACACCACAGCCGACAGAATGACATAATTCCTGCTTTAATTTTTTGCACTTTTTTCAGCAAAAAAGAAAAAAAGGCTAGAAGAATGCATAGGTGAACATTTTTAAAAGGCAGGTGAACCTCAAAAGCTGATGCAAGAGCCATTTTTGTTAAAAGTGTACTTAGTTTCTGTAAAAAGCACAAAGTCAGGGCCAAACCCGGCTTCAGCTCTGCAATCAAACATTCCTACATGCTTCTGAAAGAATATTTGGAAAAACCACAGCAAGAAATTGAATTATTAAATTGGTTGCACTTGATCCTGTCGTAAGCCCAACTAGTTCTGTGCGTCATAGCACTCAGCTTTCGTCTGTACCAACACAAAAAGGCTGATGCGCTTATCAGCAAAAAGCCAGAAGTCTGCAGGAAGATCTGAATTTATAATCCTATGTGTTCACGATAAGCAAAAAGACAAAACAATTGTGAACAGGCTTAGGAAAAGAGCGCATTTCCCACCAACAAAAGTTGTCCGAGAGAGGTTTGCAGAAGCTCAATAGCTACTAAGGATTAGCAAACTAAACACGTAGACTATCGCTGGGTGGAAAAGACCACTGGAGTCCGGAAAGAAGCAGTCACTGGTCAAGCCAGTGTTACATTAAGATAATACAAAACAGGTTTGCCTTGTCATGGTTCGAGATGAATAATATAAATACATCAGGGCTGGACAAATCTATAGAGCCACACAGAACGTTTTAGGAGCCTCAGCCATAAAACTTCAGAGAACATTGATACCTGGCTCCTGGGATTAGTCCAGCTCTGAAGGTCAACCTAGAGGGTAGTAGGAGGGGGAGACAAGGTCCCTTCCTAGTTATAACTATTTCCATACAGCCAAGAAAGGGTTTACAGGGAGAGAATCATACCTACATAACAGTGGCTGCCCATAAACACGTTAACCATTAACCATGAATTGAGCAAATCTAAACAAAACATTAAAATAGGCTTCTACAGAATGTGTCAGGTGCCAGAAATTCCTGACAAACATGGGGACAGGCAAGGTGGAGAGAAGTCCGCAATGCACACAACGTTAGAGGGAGCAACCTAAGAGAATTTGCAAAACATCTACAAGCACACACAGGAACGAGAAAGGTGACAAAATCCAAAAGCAAAGGAAACCATTATCCCATATAAACACAATACACTGATATATGCAGTAAACCAGCTCCTCTCTAGTCTCTTCTCATGCCGAAAACATGGGAGAAAAGAAATGTAATGAATGTTTAATAAACTGCTGGCATCATCTTCAAACTACAGTTTGGGTATAACTGCAGACTGTGATACTGACACTAGGAGTAAATGTATGGAAAGTATGCTCTGTATGTGGTGACCATGGACACAAGTTTGAGCTCACCTCTGAAGGCTCCTAGAATATGAAGAACAGTGACAAACTTTGTTTGCTCTATTGATCCCTTTAATAGCGGACTGTCACTAGCTTTACTCTGAAACAAAGTGAATTTCACCAAAAGGGGACTGCAATGGAGCGTCATTATCCCAATCAATGCTGCTGTTTGTACAGCTTTAGAGGACACAGATGTGTCCCTGAAGAAGCAAATAGTTGAGAAGAAGCCATATATGGGAGCTGGAAGTTGAGAAATAAACAGGAATTGCAGATCATATCAGTCCATCAGAAAGTCTGGCAGATTGAGCATTTACCATTGGCTATTTATTTAAGATCATCAAAAAAAATCCAAATACGACCACATTTAGCCAACGATAACGCGCTAACAAAGCTTTCCTGTTAAAAAGAAAATACATTTTTTTCTGGATGTAGGGGCTCCATTCACTTTAAGTCAAAGCTTACAAGGTGTGTACTGTGCTCCCCACAGGATAAGACTGCCCAAGCAGCCCCATTACTCTACGGAGCTTAGTCACTAAAGGGGGAGTTGTCAGGAGAGTTGGTTTCAAGGGTTAGGCTTTGATCTCAGGTTGCCCAAATTAATTTTGTGGTGTTGAGTATTGAGTTTCTACCTGAAATCAGTACAGACAAAATAAAACATTTTCGCATAAATCCAGATATTTTCACAACTGGCACCAAACCTTTTTAGACATTTCCAGTGCTGTGGAATATGATGGTGCTATATAAAACAATAATAATAATAATATTACATAGACACATGCATTGATTAGAAATATTGATTGATCCAAGTTTGGGCTGACCCTAATAGGGTTATGCTGCCAAACGCAAAAAACGAGACCGACATTTTGTGGTTTGGCTTAGTGGAACTCCACCCTTAGGTGACACAGCTTCTAACAAGATTTGACACTTGATGCAAAACCACAATCAACCTGTCAGTTTCACTAAACTTGTGAAAGCATTACAGTGTGTGTAAAAACACTCCAATAAATATAGCATGTCAATTCCTGGAAACTAGCTACATCATTGGCTGATGCGTGAAATGATATTTATGAATATGAAACAGATCAGTGGAATCTATGCAAGAAATGTGTTGGAGGGTAAAGCTGCCTTTTTGTATGAAATCCCAGAATGCTGCTGCAAACTTTGATGAAGAACCCATTTTGAGTTGATGAGGTCCACCAAAAACCCGGGGATAACCCTGTGCTGCAGCACCCTTCATGGGAAAGTAAAGCAGATCATCAGTGACAATGGGGTTGAGTAACTAAAGCTGGAGATGGCCCGCCACTGATTTCGCTATGTTTTCCCCTTCGAGAAAGTGTGAGCTGGCCCTGAACAATGCAAAGCATAGCAAGTGACTTAAAGGGCCAGTCCAATGCCCCCTCTAAAGAAGTACTCTTGAAGCAGCCGATCAGCAGCAGGAAAGTGCTCTGATTGAAATTAACGGGAACGCTTTCCACACGGGTTCTGATAACACGGTAAGTGCATATGGGGGGATTCTGCAGAAGCTCCATAATACTATCATATGCATTAAAGTGCACGATGGCTACAATGTCCATTTAAAGGTGATGTCACTGATGTACGCATCATACTTGAGCAAAAGCTCTTACAGCAGGGAATCTCACCGAGCTCGGCCCTTCATAATTCACGGTGAGTGTGAATTCAAACCACAGCTCCATCAAACTAATTTATTAACCCTGTAAACACAATACATCACATTTATTTATAAAGCGCCGGCAGATTCCACAGCACGCGGACCATATGTACTCCGAGGCCAAAGCTATATGTATACGTGTGCATGTAGAGAAATCAGACTGCATCGCCATAAATGGGATGACAAAATCACGACTACATTTGCTATAAGTCCTAAAATTGGCCAGTAAAGTTTTAACCTAACTAAAACATCAATTAGCCATGCAACGCAACCAGAAACATGCGCATAGTTTTTCCTCCCCATGTCTCCATGAATGGGACTTAACCGAGAAGATGTTAAGAGTTTATAATGCAACACAAGTTCTGGTCAAACGACAAGCTGACATCAGTTAGCGTCCCCGTCACCGAGGGCCTCCCTTTACCCAGATTTTCCACCGAGATAGAAGAATGAGGGCTTTGTTGCATATAAAAAAGCCTTTTGGTGTCCCGAGAGAGAAGGTTTTTTGCCAGGAGGCGAGTCGCACAGACGTGGGCACCGACATGCCGTGACAATCAGCCACACACATCACCCCCACGTATGTTACAAAGGAAGTGAACTGAATGCGGTTCACATGACATAGGAAGCCCAGTACACCGCGAGGACCGTGGTCATTAAAACATACATGTCATTGATAAGGTACAGCGCGTGTTGTGCGTGGGCGCAGATTGCCACCATGACAACACCGTTATTTCTGAGCATACTACTATAAGGATGGGAAAAGCCACTGTACCTCCACCAACACTGCTCCCGGCACGCAAGAGGTCTATTCGCTAAACGCAGAGCTGGGGTTTAACCCCTTCATTCCCATTTACTTTACCACCAAACAAGGCATATAATGTATAGTCACCGTAACCCACTGAATTAGACATTATTCAGAGCCACCTCAGTCCTTTTTGTTGGGCAAGTTCAAATCACAGCTCTACTCCCAACTCTATATTTAGCGAATAAACCCCTAACCCCCATCATATCCCATGCTGCTGCAGAGCCGGTCCGTTGAGCAGCTCATGCCCGAGACAGTACGATGTCCAGTCCAGCTGACAAACTTCTGGAGCGATCGGGGCCCGCAGGGCAAGTGGCAGCAGCTGGCAGCACATGGGCAGGGATGGCAGAGGGGGTAACGGTAAACTTAGTGATGTACAGCAACATCCATCACTCTTAGCCAACTCCAACCCCTACCGGCTTTCGGACGGCAGGATGCACTTTCCGAAACAGTCGGAGGCTGGTACCTGGCCAGCGGCGAGCTGAATAAACTGCTGTTAGCTGATATGTGCAAGCGACGGCGGCTTTACAGACAGGAGGGGCTGGCGGCGTAGGGGTTAATGCGTAGTAAACTATCAGTTCGTGGACCCCAGGAAATACACAGCATGCACACTAACGGCGCCCGGTGCTCAGGCTCCAGCGAGTTACTAACTTACTCTGCAGCCCTGGCGGGTAACAGCGCAGCGGGAGCCCCTGACAATAACGTTCACCGCGCTCACTCACCTATCTTAATCCTCACGCTCTGAAAGACCCGGATACCCTCTTCCTCCACTGCCATGATGCCGGTGCTGCTTGAGGGTGCTACCGAGCCAGTGCCCCACTACCTCAGTTGCTGCCTGCCGCTTGCACAGAGCGCCAAGCGGCAAGAGATGTCATTCTCCAACCCCGCAGCTCCGGAGCCAGTACGGGGGCTGTGCACACACGCCTCCCGCGCTGCTGATTGGTTTATGTTGACATAAGAGGCGGCCACAGAATGAGTGCGATTCGCACTGGTATTGGTCGAGGCGCGCGGTCTGGAGGTGGGATTTTCTGTGAGACAATGGGGATTGTTTTTGAGTCTGTGAATGGGGTGTCTGCTCTGTGACAACGGAAGGCAACGGGGTGTGAACCACGGTGCTACCTGACCGCTCTGACCGATAACGCGCCTGCCAGCGCCTCGGGGTTCTTATTAATAATGGGCAGAAGAAAAGAGGAAGTCCCAGTAACCGCTGAGTGCCCACCCCCTCCGGTCTAGAGTTTTTTTTTTGTAAGCGCTCGCAATGCCCGTTGGGTGAGTGTATGCCGGGCAGTGGGGTCGGAAATAATAGTGTAACTCAGTACAGCATTGTTCCTCTAAACACTGCGTGTATTTACATAAAGAACTATCAACACTCAGTAGGTCAGACAGGCCACATGGAAAGTCTTGTAAGGTCCCGCCCATGGCTACGCCCCCAAGCGCGCTCATTTATATATAAATACCCCCCTTTAGCCGTTACTTTACTTGTAGTTGCGCTGAGGCGCGGGCTGCGCGTTATAGTGAAGGAAACCCCCAATATTTCTGCTTTATATAGACGGGCTTGTGCTGAGCCCACACTTTGCTCTATGTGCATGTTCGTAATTTCTGCAGCACCCCAAAATCTGTATTTATATATTTTATTTTACAATGTACTTCCGGTTTTTTGAGCATATTTGCAGGACTGGGGGGTGGGAATCTATGGGGTTATTGCTTCCCTTTCATAAGGTTATACATTAGGGCTGCAATAACGAATCGATAATGAAAATCATTGCCAACAAATTTAATTATTTATTAGTTTAATCGACTTTATCAAATATAAGATATACAAATTCAATGAAAAATAGCCCTCACCTTATAATCCGACCTCAAATAGAGGTTGGATAATAACTCTTAAGATCCAGATGCCCCGCAGCGCTGCAGGAGACATTGATCCTCCTCTCTGGCAGCCGGAGTGCGTCTGTGTGATGCGCGCAGGCATCCTCTGCTACTGTCCTCCGCTTCTACCGGGGCTTCTATGATGGAGCACCAGCGTGACATGGCCTTCCAGTGCTTCAGCATAGAAGCCCTGGTGGAGTACCGGCCAGCAGCGGCGGAGGTGGTCACATTGCGCAACGTTCGCCGGCTGCAGGAGGGGTGGATCTCCCGCAGCGCTACAAGGGGACCTGGATCCTCCTCTCTGGCAGCGGGTGGGGCATCTGTGCAACGTGCGCAGACAACCTCCGCAACACTTCCGCTGGGGCTTCTATGATGGAGCACCGGCGTCGCATGACCTGTGCTCAGTCATAGATGCTCCAGCGAAAGTGCCGGTCAGCAGCTGAGGTGTGTCTGTGCAGATCACGCAGACGTTCACCGGCTGCCCATACTAGACACCAAGGGACACCGAGTTATAAGGCATATCAGGGGCACGGTGGCATATAGGGGGTATAAGGCATATTTGGGGTCGGGCAGAGTGGCATATCGGGGGTTATGAGGCATATCAGGGGGGCACAGTGGCATATAAGGGGTATAAGGCATATCTGGGAGGCAGAGCGGCATATCTGTGGTATAAGGCATATCAGAGGGCACTTTGACATACAGGGGGTATAGGGTATATAGGGGATATAAGGCATATCTGTGAGTATAAGGCATACAGGGGGTATGCGGTTTTGCGCAAAACCGCAGTCTCGGTAATCTCGCAAGGCTGCCTTCTCGCTGCTCCCTTGCGGTGTCTCCTCTCTTGCTCCGCCCAGGAACAAAACGAGGTCATGTGACGTGACGTCACTTCTCGTCACTCCGCCTTGTCCCTGGGCAGAGCAAGAGAAGAGACGCTGTGAGGGAGCAACTCGAGGGCAGCCTTGCCGGACTGCGCGGGAAATCTGCGGTTCAGGTAAGGAGGTGGGCTTAATTGGCCACAAATGTGGCGGGACCGGGTAGGATTGGCCACCGGGAGCGTGCAGGAGTGGAACACCCACATTGCGGGATCGGACAGGATTGGGCAAAAAATCAGGGGGAGCTGGACTAAAAAAGCAGTCCCGCGCAGGGCTCTAATCCCCGGCTTCATTTTTGGACGTAAACCTTTCTTGCCTAACCTTAAGGAACTACTGAATAATGTCTAGGGATCACACGTCAGCTCCTGCATGGTGTAATGTGAGCTTTTTCTGAGGATACTGTAATTTTGCACACACATATATTGTAAGCATTAACCAAATTATATGAGAGAGACAGTATAATGCATATAGGAGATCTCTCTAGGCCACCCGGAACTATTACATGAGACAGACATGACAAGGTCAAGTATATTGTCCATCCATACTGCTAAACAGGAGATCCTGCAATAGCAGAACTGGGTTAGAGTCAATTTAAATAATGCAGGCACTGGAGACAATTCAGGTTTGGCAAAAGGCTGCAACAAACAAATCTTTTTTTTTTTGGTAACAATGGCAAAAAGATCCATGGCATTTCGCTGTTGGTGGAAAAAAGGGGCAAACGCATGTAGGAGGATTCTGCAGATTCTGCATTTGACTGGAAGGTCCCTTTCAAGGGAATCTTTACGTGAAGTGTATACATTTTTATTGGGCAAAGCTGTAATAAAGTTAATTTCAGGATCTCCAAGGTCTACGAGACCTCCCAAGGGCATGCCTAGAAAGCTGACAAAAGTAGTGCTAATAGTGAAATGCAGAGGTGGCAGTGCGCCCCCCTCTCTGGAGCTGTAGCTTCTCCAAAACATGGTGGTGTATTAAAATACTTAATATCATCTACATTGGTGGGGCTGCATGGGACAGTGTTTCCTTCATACATTGTACATGCTTTCTAGATAGTAGGAAATAAAAAGTAATAACACATGAAAGTAATAGTCAATGATTTTTCCTTATACTTATAGGTTTGAAAAATTAGATTCTCCAGCAGCTGACCTGAGATCCACTTTATCTTGCCCTGAGATCCACTTTATCTTGCATGGGAGGAAAGCTTTAGAAGTAACAAGAACATGAACATTTTGAAAATCAAATTTCATGCAAGGGGTTACAGCAAATAAACTCCTCCATTTATTTGATTGATTTATGTGATTCAGCCCAGGATAAAAGCCCAGGATAAAATGTAATAAGCAAAACGTTTGAATATGTTGACGCTCAATAGGTCTATGTGTGTGACTAGAAGGCCCCCTGGTGATGGTAAAAGAATATAACAATATTTCAACACACTGGCCTTTCACCCCAATTCAGTGGCATCTCCAGCTTTCATATTTAGGGGGGCACATGGGGGGGCAGGGACCATAGTAGAGGGGGTACTTAAAAAAAGCTACATATATATATG
>VKOC01000004.1:32044793-32058832 GCA_009364415.1 Spea multiplicata
ATATATATATATTCTATTATGCAGCCTACAATGGACAAGGAGTGTGTTGCTTATTTATTAGAAATGCAGAATTTGGCGACCATTGGTCCCATTTACTCTGCCCATTTTTCTTGACGTAGAGACTTCAATCCTTGGTCTTGTCTTAGATTTGGGATAGCTGTATGTCTATCCCATGTATGTTTACATTCATTCACTGTATTAGTCTTTGCTACTTCTGTGGGGGGGGGCTGTTCCTTTTAATTTCACTGTATTTACCGTATTTATCCACATTGTATTTATCCACACAATGGAAAAAACCTTATTGCGATTGCCCTGCTTGTCAACATAGGAAAAACAGAAACATTTACGGCCGCAACAGGCACAACTAAAGCTTGTTTTGCAAAGTACATTCTCTAGGGAAATTAAGGTCCTGAAGTAGACCAAATCTGTGAAACGAATCGCTCCCATTAACGCGGCTCAGCAAAAAGTCTGGGCAGGACTCAACATGGTATATCTCGCTGGATGTAGAATTAATCCTAGAACGCACCTAGTAAACCGTGTTGCTAACTCAGACTCACACTGGCGCTCTGGGGTTCTATTAGTCCCAACAATTAGAAACTTGGTTCTACTTCTTTATAAACATGCTTGATGAGCATAAGTCATTAAAGTAAATATATAAAAGGCTTAGGGTGTCTGTGACTTTCACCACTAGGGGCAGGACAACAGCAATTGTGTGAATTTGTATTATTATTATTATCTTTAATGATCTTACATCATCACATGTCTGCCAGCCTTGAAGAGCGACGGCTGCTTCGTCATTGCCAGCATGGACCCAAGTTAGATAGCGGTGGCCATTTCTCATTTTCCCAATGTTACACGATGGGCACCAATGTTAATCCTCATTCTACATTAAATATACACAACGCCTAGGTGACTGTCCCACTTTATCGTTTATTTTCTAGATGCAAGTAAAGTGGTTAACCTTATGACTTTTCTAAACTATATCATAACTGGAAAACAGCGGGATGGTTTTTTTGCAGGATAAGCTAATCTTGATTTTGGCATCAATCTGTTATTTGACAGCCCGGTCTATTAAAAACCTTTAAATACATACAATTATTTATAGGCTGTATGATATGCTCAATTTCTGGCACACTCGCAATAATCGATTCAGCCTAATCAAAATAATGGCCGCAGAAATGTATGCGCTTTAACTCTTTCAACACCTCCTTTGATGATTCTATATGTTTTTCAAGATTCCCAGTTGATGTTCAAACTTACTGACAAACACCATAGAAATATGTCAAGTGCTTAATTTATATTAATCAATAGACATTTCTCCATAAATCCATCAGGAAACATCATTATGCTTCAATTTCAAAGATCTGACAATGTTCTCTAACCCTACGCTTTAGAGATCTATACACCAAATTAACAAGTGTAATGATATTCCTTATTAAAAATAAGCAGTATGTATTTACTAAAATCACCTATATACATATGCCATGGGAAAATGCATCTTAAATTTCTTTTCTCTGGATCTACACGATTATTCCTCCCCATTAAGTTATCTCTCACCTATTCTTAAATTGTCCAGAACTGGCAATAACATGGCGGCCTTGGCAGTGTCAGGCAACGAGCCTCCTGGCATTTGCCCGGTGTGCCAGATGGCTAGCCTGACTCGTGCTAAACACTTTAAATAGCTCCTTTTTAAGGTGCCATTCCACCTGCTCTCCAGAATTTAACCCTTTCATACCTCAATGAATAATTAGAAATCCTGCCCCTCGTTCCATTGAAGGTCCAAACCCTATTCAGAAATAATTATTTGTTCATGTAAAATTTGGTCTTGTTCATATTCTTGCCAGGAGTGTAACTGCACTGACAGGTTGTTGCCATAGAAACTGAAAAAGCTGCTTAAAAGGTTTCTGTGTTGTTTTTTTATATGATTAAAACTTCAGAGGAAAGAATAAAATGACAGACCTGCTAAGGTTTATTTGCACAGCATACTACAGAACTCAACTAATATTTGATCTAAGTGGAACGGCAGCTTTAAGTGCCTGCCATAAATCTGGAACTCATGTACCTACTTAGTAGCTAAAATGCCTTTAATTGTGATTTTTTTTGTAGTGGGTTTATTATTATTCACTCTTGGACTTTATTTTGTTAATTTGCACAACTACTTTTTGTTTTTCACATATATTATTGTAAATTTTGCACTTTACAATATTAATGTATTTTTTTAGTCTTCCCATAGTGTTTATTTGCAGGTTTTGCACTTTTTTGAGCCCAGTGTAGCGTGTATATAATTCACTACACAGTTCACCATCTCCAATATATTAGTAGCACACCATTATTACTATTTATTTTTATTTTGTAGTGTGTTTATTAATATTTATTATTGCACTTTATAGCGCGCTCACCAGATCTTTAGACGCAGAGCCTGCTTCGTATTGTTATTTTGTGACAATTTAGATCTTTTCACTTCACTATTGTGTGTGTTCAGCGGGCTGGGCGCTGGAGTTTACTTTCTTTGCAGCTTGCATGGTTCTTATTGCAGTGGCTCCATTGCACGCTGCACGTCACAAAGTGGGAAGATGTGCAGAACACACGTGACATATAGAACCTTTTCCAATTGTTCTAGCATATTGGGTGGTAATGTTATATATGTTGCCGTTCCATGTTCCGAAGTAGTGAGTAGGTAAAGTAACTAAGCCTCTTTATTAATATCACTGCTCCCCAACACTCTGAACCCTCAATAGTTACATAGTCATTGAGTCTTCAAGATCACAAGAGCCCATCAAAGACAACCTTCCCAAGATAGTCCACTTTTCATTGAGCTAGAGGAGTACACACAACCTCTACTGTTAGGCTTTTGCCGGTTTGCCCTAAAAAAGGGTAAAACCGTCTATTACAACTCCAAGGCAACTCATAGAAATGTTTAAATTAAACATTCGGCCAATCTAGTCTGCCATTTTGTTTTAATGTAAAGACTCGGACTTTAATAGGTCCTTAGGATTGCCTTAAATTCATAATAGCCATATGCCTACCCCATACATGTTTAAATCCCCTTACTGTATGAGCCTCTATCACTTCTGCAGGGAGGCTGTTTCACTTACCTACTACCCTCTCAGTACAGTAAAACTTTTCATAACATCTGATATAGAGAGTGCCCTGATCCAGATGTCAAGAGCCCAAAACTCATCTCTGCGACTCTATAACAATATTTTCCAGCAAGAACACCGCACAAAAAACAAACCTCAGACTCCAGTGCTATTACTAAGCACTTCATGTGGCACAGATAATGAGCGGTATTTTGATTGAAACGTTATATAAACTGAAATTATACTCCAGAATATTAAAGAATGTGCCCTTCACAAATAATAAACACTTACATTAGCTCCTTTAATCAAAGAGATGACTGTTGTTTTCCAGCAAATAAATATACAATTATAACATTTTTATTAAAGCAGACGGAACAGAGTATAGTACTCATTTGTCTCTGTGTGCTTCTTCTGCACGAGTGTGAACATTAATAGGGAAACATTTTATAATGAATCGTCAAATTAGGGATGGCAGCCGGCAGCTCTCCGCCAGATAAGTGAGGCAATATTCCTTCTGATCCTCTTTTATTTTCAGTGTTGTTACATCGTTGCTTATTCATCCAGCCATGATATCAGATAACTTCTTCTTGAGACCAGGGCTGTTGAAATGAATGCTGGGAATCTGGCATAGTCGGTCTGGTAGTCACCTACCACAAATCCCATCATGTCCCACTAGCCTGTATGGACTTGTAGGACCAGTGTGTTTCACAGACGATGGACAATTGGAGATTACGAGGAGAGTGGCTGTGACTGAATCCCCAATATTTCTATCTGAGATACATATTATTTATAGCATTTGTAGCACACATTTAATGTATCTATACTGATCCTCTATTTTGTTGAGTACACATTTGTCATGTGTCATTTGTCATCCCTGTGCTTCCCTATCTGTACTGTTTGTGAAACATGATGTTCTTGCTATTAAGGAGACAGTCTAGTCCTCTTAACAAGGAAGTGTAGGTATGAAGCATACTTAAGTATGCTTCCTGCTCATACCCTATAGCACTCCCATTGAGTGTGTGCAGGAGGCATATTTTTTCCCCCCTAACTCCAATAACTAAGTAATGCATGCAATGGTTTGTATGCAATAAATGGATTACAGTCCATGCAAAATTCACTCCAACATTCATTTAACATAGAAAGACCGCCGTGTTCCTCTAGTTGGGCTCTCCCTAAACCTTTGGTGTCATGAGCGCGTGACTAGATCACCCACTTGGAAATTTGAGGTCTCAATCATTTACAAGTAAGATTTGAAGCTTTTCTTCTATGGCCCTGTGGTATTCTTCTATACTTAAAATAAACTGAATCCCACCAAGATGGCATCGTCATGATCTGTACCATTATCCTTAATTTCTGCAAATGGATAAATGAGACATTTCAAATAGTGTATGATATGATTTGACTTGAAACAAAATGTGAGGAGGACCCAGCTCAAACATGCTTATATATCGAGTATCTATGTACTTTGCCAACAGTTATGTTTATGGGCAGTGATCTTATTGGTATTCACTCTCCAAAATGAATTGTTAAAAAAAAAAAAATGGTTAGATTCCAAGAAGCGTTACAGTTAAGGGATCTTTTGCACAGCAAAGATTGTATGACTTTATCTATCCTCCCTGAATCAAAGTTCCTCAGAGCTGATTGGCATCACGTGGGCACAGATGGCTCATGTAAGGACAAGTCTGCATTTGCACAGGTGTTTCAATTACCGGCTCGGTTATTTTGATCATTTCGAGGAGCACTTTTCCGCTGTGTAGTCAAATCTCAGCGTGACACTAGGTGCTTATATTACCGTGCAGCGTGGAGACAATCAGAAATCTTGCAGAACAGAAATCGAAAGCTTTGCAGAATGAAAGAAATCACATCAATATAATTGTATAACTGCTTAAAATAATATAGGAACATCTTTAAAAAAGCAGGAATAGGCCATATCCAGGGGTTCTCTCAAACCTTTTAAGGATGGAACATTGTTTCTAGTGACTGGTATCCAGTGACATATCCTGGCCTAGGCTGACTGCCTATGGGGTGTAAAAATACTGCTGATGGTACCTGTTTAGCTTGACATGTACTGCTTGGTATGTTATAATATTTTGTTACATCGTGTCTAAATATGTAACATGAGCAAGAGGTTCCATTTTCCAACTTTTTTCAGGAACTATTTGTCCAGTTTCTCCTATATCTTCAGTTTTCTGGTGGATTGTCACAGCTTGACACCGTTCAAACCCATAACTGGCACTGTTTGGCTGAAACCTTCACGGATCTGCCTTCATGGGGATTGAGGACCTAGGTTCTGCTGACAGCTGAGGAGGTCTCAGGAGGAAAACCCAATGGAAAATGTTAAATAGTATCTCTCAGAAGTCCTTAATGGCTCTGCAGTTAATCTAGGTTGGGTTATGATTATTACATATTATTAAATATTACACAAAGCTGAGCTTTTCACAAATTGATGGATGCTTGAATGAATAAGTGGCAAATATGTTGTAAATTTGGTGGGCATTTTATCCACCACTTAATTTCCTTTATACAAGATAGACAACTATGCATGATTAATTTCTGGCCACCTTGAGAAGCAGTTATATCCAATTTCAGAATATAAATTTTCAGAAGGAAAAATCCTTTTTCCCTGGTTTTTCATCTTTTCTTCTTGAAGCAATATGTGGTGTGTATCACAGTTCTCTCATTCCTCTGCCAACATACCTAGCCACACTTCTCAAACCCACATGTGTCTCTATTCTGCAGTCTGAACTGTTGTGGGCACAATGTATCCTACTGATTTGCTTCTCTGGCCTCCTATACTGTTAATTGCAAAAAGCATGTTGGAACAAATCTCAGATGGCTTAAGTTCCAGGAAACTCTTCTTTATTGCTCCTTCATTTTGTTCTGCTGACCATTTAAATAATAAATTTATAATAACTTAGTAATTTATAATAACAAGGCATCACTTCACTACTGGAGTTGAATGCACCTATGTTGGCTTGATAGGAGAGTGGAAACATGAATCCATTCAGATAAACTTATTTTAGGTCTGTGTCCTTCTGACCACATGAAAGGACTTTCCCTGGCAGATATCGGGTCTACCATTCCACCGAGTGGTTTTCTCATCTTAAATTTCTACATTTTACAGAGAAATATGGACAAAACATTGCTCCATCTTAAAACACTAGAAAAATGTCATTTTAAGTGGGTTTTTCGATAAGCTGCTCCCACTTTTGGAAGCAAAAACTGCTTTAAAATGGTGAGAATTTGCTCCTTGACAATTCAAATGTGTTGTATGTTTTTCTTACAAAAATAGATATTTATAATTTACACAGTGCTAACACACCTTGGCTATGCCTCAAACTGAATAATTTGTTTCTACTCTTTATTGTAATAACAGTCCCTTGGGGGAATGATAAGAGATTACAGAAGAAAGAGTAGATGTTTAACTTTAAATATATTTGCAACATTTATGGGTCAGACACATCAATTGAGGAGACAATCTTATTTCTTTAGGTACCGTCAAGGTCTGCATACAACAATAAAAAAGTTAAGGTGGTGGCTGTTGCCACGATAAATGACGGGTCTCTGTATTGCGAGATTTGCACTACTGACCTACTTCAGTAGAGTGATGGAAGTAACCAGCGAAAGGGTCTGAATGAACCATCAATGTGTGTTTTCAGTAGTGGACTGGCAGAGTAAAATAAAGCCTGGCACTTCAAGGCATGTGGTCATAAAACACACTTACACTGTGATATTGCACAATAAAAGTCTGAGACTTTGTATGCTACGGAGTTTTGTGCAGTTCCCTGCTTTTGGCACTTGATGGATTAATGTCAGTATTGGAGGAGAGTGGGGCACACCATGTAGTGTAACCCTTTAAATTTCTAAAGCATTAAGACATGAAGCCCACAGAGGCCAATAATGGGCTATAGTGTACCCTGAGCAGGGCTTGACTAAGGTGCCAATTGTGGGATTTGTGGGAGATGTTGTTGGTAGGAGGATATTTAAGGTTGGTGGGCACAAAGATAAATATCCATTTCGTGTGGTGTTTGTCCCACCTTCCCAGTGGCGTAACTACAGGGGTTGGTGGTTTCCGGGCCCACTCGAACATTGGGACCACTCGTTCAGAAAGGGCCCTTCAGACCTGGCCCATTTTGGCTTTATTTTCGTTGAATAAATCATTATATGGTGTAATATGTCATGTGTTGTTGTTTATTTGTGGGTGTATTTAGCTAATTTCTAGACCTGCTAAGGATCAGATGATTGTTATTATGTCCTGATATCTACAGCCATAGAATTCAACAAGGGTGTATTTTCTTTTTCACACGACTGTATATATACTTGTTTGTGTGTTGGTAGTCGTTGTCTCTGTTAACACATTTATGTTTATGACTTCAGGTTTTACGCAACAACGACTGTGTTAAATAAAAAATATAATTTGGTGGTGGAGTTCTTATTACTTGGGTAACTGGGCTGAGCATGGGCCATAAGTCTACATCTGTCATGAGTTAACTTCTTGGCATTCAAGTGATAAAGGTTCTTCCAACTGGTGGGCTTCTCTAAATACAAACTTTGTCTGTTTAGTATAGCCTTGTGTTTGCCTCACTGATGATTTTCTTTGAAGCACCGGGACACATGGTTGAACCCTTATGGGATCCATCCTGTGTTCAGGGGTCAAACAAAGACCTGACTGTTCATGTAAATTCCCTCGCTGTATTGCCCACCAACATTTCTGATGGAGACTATTCCACATCCACCATTCTTTCAAGGTAGATCTACAGTACTTTCTAACACTACAGCCGACCCTCTGACCTTCTAGTGCTAGACAATAATAATGTTTGATTAACACAGTCCCACTACAGTTATGTGATAAGGCTATCGGGTCATTTAAGGTGTCTTTTAACAGAAAGAGGAGGCAAACACTTTTAAAGCAGTATTTGATTTAGTAAATCCCTTCTGCGCTCTGTGACCCGGCATTCACACAGAAGTAGAAGTGACATTGGGAATTGATTTCTTTATTTTGAGTTTTGCTACCCAAGCCTTGCGGATCCACAGGAGGTGATCTCATTAGTGTCTGCTGGTCTTTACCAATGATTAATTTGCAGCGATGGAAATATGGTGCGGCGCGGCGAATGCATAGCGTATTCAAGCAAAAAAATGCATTTATTTTTCTCCGTGTCAAAAAGGGAATCGCAATAAAGAAGATAGATTATTCTTATGAACATACATAGAGAACATCAAAAATTGTATATTCACTAAAGGCAAGAAATTCTTCAAAAAAACGCTAGAAAAGCAGTGATCTATTTAACTCTTTCAATACCAGTGGTGTGCATTGGCATCCATCAAGGCAACACAAAATTAAAGTATTTCCTTCACCATCCTTTCACCCCTTCTTCATATAACTTCTCCCCTGTATATTTCTGCCCTAAATGCACAATGTCACGTTCTTTAATTCAACATAGCATCTATTTTTGCCCCTGTAGCAGCATTGCTAGTGCTGGAAACATGTACATGTACCCTGTCTTACACTTCTCTTGTCTAGAAGGTTTATACAAGTTCTGTACAAAGCATGGTTTGACCTGGAGTCTCCATATGTGTTAATATAATCATGGCTAGTCCTGGCCCATAATGAAGTCACTTTCCCCCCACCGAGAGCCACATGTAGCCTACCCTGGGAAGTTTCCAAGTATGTATGCATCTCTGTAATATCATTTTGACAATGTGACCATCAGGCATAGTGTGACATAGGGTTAGTTTCTATTATTTTCCATAATCATGGGATTTGTATTGTCGGTCCAAAATAGTAAAATGCACATAAATATTTTTCACTTTAACGTTCTTTGAGAATACATTCCAGATATTTCGGTAACTTTCCTACTGGATGAATTAGCAGGCGCTCCTGGCCACAGTGTAGAAGGCTTCTAAAATGTATTATCATTTGGGGTGGCAATCATTTTAATGCAGTCTACCAGTATATAGTGACGATACATGTCTTTAATGTATGAATCCGAACACTCTATATTCCTAAAAAAACAAAGAATTCAAAGTGGAAAGACTTTCCTGCCTTTGCGTGTCTTCTGTAATTCTGAACACATCCTCACTATTATGGATCTCTTTCAAACCTGCAGTAATTTGGGTTTACCCAATAAAAATGTCTTGAAGACTATAAATTCTGTCCTACGACACCCCCTGCTGTTTAAATACCGACAGAGCTATCAGTGCATGTGGAAATGTTTTGTATAGTTCTTAGTAGTGACTATGGAGGTTTTGAACCATGTAGAAATGCCCATCTGGGCATATATATTTAATAAGACACACTGAACCTTTACAAGTGCAAATGGTGTGTATATGCACCAGTATGGGGTCCCAGCCCTGCCCAGGTACCCTAAGTAAATTATGAGTCCACCTATGTCCCCGCATGTACCTTTTAACCCAAGGAAGAGCCTGGTGCAAGCTCTTAGCATGCTTATCTGGAGTAAAGCCTATTACGCATGTGCACCATCTCTCATTTAATGAATACATGCAAAGTAAGGCTCTTCCACATGTAGTTTCAGAGAAAAAGCTGAGAAAAATTATAGATAGCATAAACCCAGGCCTTTCAATCAATATTCTTTCCGGGGTAGAATCCATGAGGAACACTTGGCCAAACTGGCACACGCTCAATAACTCTGATCACTCTTAACCACACTGACCATTCTAAGACCCGCTGAGCTAAACCCACTCACACTGACTAATCTCAGCCTCATCCTCATGCACTCATACTGAACACGCTTTTCCCCAGTGATGAAAACTCAGACCCACTGACGACTAAATCATACTCACTCAACAACACCACTCTCATTTTACACCAGCATACATTCACATATATACTCAACCAAATACACACAATATTCTCAAGCACACACACAACATACACATCTCAACTTCCACCTCAGCTATATTCATACATGCCTACATACTACATACTGACACGTACTGAGTACCTTAATTACCTAGCCTGAGCACCTCATTCAACAGAAACATCCATGCTGCCAGCGTGCAGTCACGTGACATCACGTGACCTCACTGAGCGCTGCTTCACAGTATAATGATAGGAGAGTGATCCCTTACAGCGAGACCTGTCACCGAGCACATGGTACTCTTGCCTTTATTTTGTTGGAAGGATTAGAGAGAAAATTGCAATTGTGACGCCAAGTTCATGCCCCGAAAACACTCAATCTTTTGGGTATTTCTTCAAGGTCAATGTAACACTGTAGTACAGAAGAGTAATTTAGTCCAGTGATGTGTGAGATGCCCGTGTTTTCAAATAATAATAATAAAAGTCCTATAGCGCCACTCTATAAAAGGCTGCCCAGACCTTATAGATAACTTTAAAAGGAATAATTTATTTAATTTTAAAGTGGTGATCAATGCATGGTTTAGGGTTTCAGTGAATATGGACTCTTGATACCTTTTATTGGACCAACATCAGCTAGTTTAGCAGACAAGAACGTATTTATTCTGCTGTTGTCTCCATCATGGAGAGCTAAAGATCTAGCTGTCCCAATCAAGTGTGCCCCACCTCAGAGAGTAATTGGTAAAAAAGATTATTTAACAGCAATTTGAGATGAGTATATTTACTTGATATATAAACATATTGTGTATTTGTAGACTTGCATAGGTTTTGTCATGTCTTGTATGCATTTTAATATGATTTTTTTATCTATCTGTAGATAGATTATGGTCCCAATGAGATTTGCTGTGTCCTGCAGATTCTAGGCAATGCTCGCAGTCTCTTTGGCTTCTACGCAACTAAAAATCAATCTTGTATTATTACATCTCGCCTCATTAGGTGACCTCAGGCCTCTCCACAACATGTTCCACTCTCAATGCCTCAGCCCAATTACCCAGGACCAATAACTAATAAATGAGTTTAAGCCGTAGCAATATTTTTAATGATTTAGATCTAACACGGGGTCACACGACAGAAAGAGGAGCCCCGGCGCAACTCCCTGAAAGGTAAATGCCCATTTCTCAATAGACAAAAGCACAGAGTTAGCGGATTGAAGTGAGAGATGTACCATGTCACTTCATACATCTAATGCAGCACTGGAAACCCTCGGCTTTGAGCAATGAGCTGTGTCAGTCGTTCAGGGAATATTCTCCATAAGGTCACTGGTGATAGATCTTTAGCTGCTGTATAGGAGATGAATGCTCGTAGTACGGCAGGGTACGGCATAGAGACGGATTGGCAGAGGCACCCCTTGCTCCGTTCTGAAAGGTGGCAGATTTCAGGAGGGGAGGGAAACCCCTAATAGAAAGCCATTTGTTTTTGGCTAGACAATCATGATCGCATATAGCTCAATAATTCTAAGTCAGCCTGAGATGTAGTAGTCTCCGAAGACAGAAAAGCTTTCTTTAGAACACTGCCTCTTTGCTATAAAGCCAGAGATGTCATGGTGATTATCAAGCTCGCTGCATTTAAAAGCAAGCTACCGGGGAAAAATGCTATTGTGTGCTTCAAAATATTTGTCAGTGATCACGTATATTGAACGCTGAAGTAGCTGAGGTTTGTTTTTTTTTTTCCCCCTTGTTTTGAGCATTTCACTGATCGAGAATCTCTGCACGTACCGACTCGTTTAGTCTTTAAAAGCAATTCTTCTTTCTAAACAATCAATTCTTCCTCCTGAAATTATCACCCTTCTGTACTGGTTGTTGATATTCCTGGCTCAACTGAGGCTATAGGTCAATATGCAAGACAGCTAAAGATCCGTAGAAAATGATATTATCAACACTTTAAGCAGGTTGGGTTCATTTGAAACCTCCTGGTTTGTTTGAGCTCTGTAAGAGGTGTTTTGGATGTCTGGGTATTAAAATGAGCAGTACTACATGTTACAGTTCACAGTTAACTCAAGAAGTATCATGGGTATGAAGTATATATATACTGTATATACTGTACTGGTTTTTATGGTTTCTAAACAGAGGTGGAAGGGTAGATTTTGCTTTGTGAGAAGTTGTGGGAGATGTTTGATGGTTGCTCCACCTCGCCACCTTTGATGAGTTTGATGAGGTTACTAATGCACAATGCGGGAGGAGAGATGAGAGAGGAAGGGTGAAGAATAGAGGTTGGCACGTCATTTAAATGAAGGGCATATACACTAGGACGTATAAGAAACCTTAATTATATGTACTTTAAAATAGTAACCATAATAATATGTCCTCTCAAACCCCATAATCACTTTTCGCCTGCTTTTTGGTTTTGAGATTCTCGTGACCCTATTGGGAGCTTTAACCAAACATTTTTTTAAATAAGTATATTGCCTAAAAAGAAAACATATGTTACAGAGGGTTTTGATACATTTAACACTTTTACAAAATATTTGGAGATAAGATACAATAAATGTTTCTAAAAAAACAGGCCTATGGATATTCCAGTGTCAACAAAAGAATGCATATAAAAGTACTTTAACATGCATTCTTCAACCGGTTAAAAAAAACTCAACTTTTGGAGAAGCAGCAGCAGTACAGCTGCAGTGCAACACTCTATCTATGGTCACATGTTTGTGCCACTGATTGATAGCTTTAAACAGCCAATCAGTAGCAGGAAATCATTCCCATTCGCCAGCACAGGAACTGACTGTCAGTATTTATACCACGTGGACACAGACAGCAGGAGATGTGTCCAGCCAAGCATGTCTTCTGCAAGCCTAGCAGCTGGCGGGGGGCAAATGTACATGGGGGGATTCTGTAGAACCCACTCCATGCATTTGGGAACCTATTAAATGTAAAGGTGAAACTCACATATCAAATGCATTAAATTGCTTATGAAAGCAAGACTCTTTAAAGCATAGTCTTTCCTTTTCTCATCTTTCTCCATGACCCTTCATAATAAATATTTACATTGGTGAGATATATTTGATTTCACCTTAATTCACTGATTAGTGAATAAACTCTTACAAGTTGTTTATATAGTAAGTTACTGTGATCTAATATACCAATGGCAACCTGGCTCCCATTCGTTACATTCAGGTTTCATATCAAAAGGTTGAAAGAAATATATTTCACAGGTATCAACAGAACAAGGGATTTTGGAACATCTTCTGCTCAAGGACCTCTAGAGAAAGAAAGAGCATTTGTGATAAACCAGAAAGCGTTCCATTTCCTCCATTTCCAGGGTGCCTGCATCTGCAGTCTGAAGGTTACGTAGAAAAAAAAATGGAAGTAACAATGCAGGTAATATATGAGAGCTCTAAATGGTTACAACTACAGCCAAAGAAACCTTCCTGGCAGCTACAGAGGCTGATCACGGTTATATTGCGGCATTTCATTAACGTAGAGGTGAGCCCGAGGTGAACTGTATGTAATATTTGTACAATGGGAAGACAAACAGAATAAGACCATCTCTCCGTTAGCTATCCTAATAAACGCCAAGCTCTCGGATTATTTGTTTTTTCTATCTGCCACTTACTGTAGGATATTTTCTTCAAATCCACCCTATCTGCAGGACATCACTGCTGTCTTGGGATTTCAGGCTAATATACACAAGGTGTTACAGAGTCTCTTTGTTTTCTTGCAATCCCTCAAGTAACGTTTGCTTTGTCATATTCACTGCTAACTAAATTGTGGAGTTTTATTTTCTAGGGTATCTTTCCTAGTTCTATTCAGTCCATTCACTAGTGACAAGTGGTACAGCTTTGAGGGCTTTAGATGTCCACAAGGACCCTTTTGCCCATGAGTATAAGTAACAAAGCACTAAATAGGATTTCTTTTCACTATATCCAAAACATGCTTTAAAGCAGACTCGAGGAACTAAAAGTAACAGTGCAGTCTGTTTTTTATACCACCCTTCTTCAAAGTTATTTCATTCTGTCATATCCCTCAAATAAAGAACGCTTGGCAATGTCGGATGTGGGGAACCCTACTCAGGGGACACAGCAAAACCTTCAAGATCTCATTGACCCTTTCTTCAGAGATATTGCAGAATAAGTTGAAAGCTGGGGA
>VKOC01000004.1:32058932-32132025 GCA_009364415.1 Spea multiplicata
TCTATACAACATGAACCTTATAATTGTTTTTTTTTTTTTTATATGGAAGCCATATTCCAACTGTGTAGCCAATGAAAAACGAGTATAAGTTTAACTTGCTATTGATGGCATACATGCTACCATTTAATTATATCTTATTTAGTTTTCAGCGTATACATAGTATACATATTAACCAAAAAAATAAAAATACATTATTTAAACATCAAGCAATGATGTAGAAAAATGTATTAATCAATATAAGATACAAAAAGTATTCCTTTATATTAAGTCTCCTACATTACTTAGATTTTATTTTTCCAGATTATGTATGGGCATTTTATATATGTTTTTTTTTACTTAAAGAAAATAATGTAATATATTGCTATCATATAGGCAAAAAGGCTTTACTTTCATATAAGTCAGGAAATGGTGTTTTTTTTAGTATTAAGAAAATAATTAATAGGAAGAAAAACAATTTTAAAAAAGTACCATATGGTTCTGTTCCCAAAGTGAAATCTCATCACTACTACTAATATCATCTCATGTTTGCTCCCTTCTGACTTCCTTCTATGAAAACACTTTAGCAGATGAAATGGGACCTTATGTGGCAAAGTATTAACACAATTATTTAGACTTTGGTAACAAATCAGTGTACCCTACTTATGACAGAGACAGGACAATCGATGACTTCCCCTCTACCACAGCTATTACATAAATTTATTACATTAATTAAATATGAAAATTAAATAGTTAATAATCTTCATAGTTTTCATAACGGGTGACCATTAAACTAAATATTGTCAACATAATCACACTGATTGACAAATAAAATGATGAGCTATTGGTACAGTAGGTTCAATAATTGGCTATGGTCGTGACGGTTTCTTTCCATTTAAAATATGTGTCTGCAACATGCTTCTATACAATTCTTTCTGAGTTCGCCAGCACCCTGTCAGAGGCCATGACAATAACCTCTTTTGTGTTATGGTTATGGAGCCCTAGCTTCAGCCAAGGTCATGGCTCCAGATTGAGTATACAGCTGCACACCTTTTCGGGAGCCTTTGGATGTTTGGAACCCTTGGAATGTATAATTAAACTACAATTAGCTGGTAGTGAAGCATACCGATTCCGACAATCAATGGGAAATCAATGGTACCTTTTAAGTAATAACAAAGCAGTAAATAACCCATACAGACAAACATATCATAGTAGCTCAATAACACAGTCATGGCCAAAGAGATAATATCTCCAATATGGAAAGTGTCAATCACTTTATCTACTCCCACATAACAAATCCCAGCAATGGCATTGCAGTCCTGACATTTATTGGGATTGTTGCCAGTTGATCGCCTCCATTCATGTAACATTGGTGGTACAATATTGAGACATGTTCCTCTACCCTTCAAGCTGTGTTGATGGGACCATGTCCACATATACATACTGTATTTTTAATCAAAATAGCTGTCCCCGGGAACAGTAATTGTTGTCAGAGATCATTAGTTTCACCTTCAAAGGACCTTACCTGTGCACAACGAGAGTTTAAAGCATAGGACCCTGCGCCCCACTGCATCACAGAAGCTGAAGGTACCTGCATCGTCCCCTGAATCATGAGCATTACTTCACTACAACAGAATTTAAAAATCACATTTAACATCAAAAAATAAATCATATATTGTACAATGTAAATCCTTTGCAAGAGGCGTTAACCATAAACAATACAAAAAGCATGAAATATTCTATAAAGTCTTACGTCTGTCTGAGATTATGGCAATTTTCTCGACATTTTGTAACCCAGCACTGAAAAAAGAACAAAGCATAAACCATCAGATCACTTTAGATGGTGCAAAGTGCTTAAAATAGCTCCTTTTTAATTATCTGTAAGCTGTAAGGATATTAGAGGTGTCTTTACAAGGTCTCTGCTAATAGCAAGGCTCATAATGGCACAATGTAAGGCTGTATAGATTCCATTATTAAGCACTGTTATCCATTAAGAATGCTGCACCTACCTGCAGACGGAATGTTTATGACATCAAGAAGATTTACATCAATCCATATCCTCGGTATATATTCTGGCACCAGGTAGACCTTTCCTTTTTTTTACTAGTTAGCTCATGTAAAAAGTACATGATTTGAAATTCTTCAAATCTTTTGTAGCTATGATCCAGTCTTAAAGAAACAGCTTGTTTTTCAGTTATATTGCTGAAATTTTTATCATAGGTATAACCGGTTTCTGGCCTTAAAGTCACTTCTCCGGTACAATATGCATATATCGGAACTTGCCAGCTTTGCTCCCAGGCTCCAGTTATGGCAGATGGTTACAAGACCTCAGAGGCAGTCTTTTTTTGTGTTCGTTTTCATGTTCGTCTTTTAACAATGTTTCATCTTACCCCATTGTATTTCCTTGCCCATATTAGCCTTGATACATGACTTTGTTCTAAATATAATTTTACCATAGTCCCTCTACCTTTTGTACTCGTTACACTGCTTTCCTGTACACGGCTTACACATACCACGGCACCACGGACATACACGGCTTTTCCTGCCACCATCTGCACCTGTCGAAAAAGGGCAGCTATAATAGCGCAGAACAGGAACAATGTGATTTATTTAAAGATAAAGCCAAGTTAAGCCACACAAATGTCATGCAATTTCAGGAGCGAATGTATGTCTTTCTAACCCAGCTGTTTCCTTGTTACTTAACAGTACATTTCATTTTAGTATTTTAGTCTTTGTGTAGCGTTGGTCTCAGGTGTACGTTGCAAGGAGGATATCTGAGTGCTTCAAGTAACAAAATGTTCCCGGTACGTGTAATGTTTTTCTATGAAATGCGCATCTGTTCTTTTTTCTGTGACGGTAAATATGCATTCATCTATTCCAACAATTATTCACAGCACCCACCCATAGTACAAATTGTTTTAATGAATGCATAAGAGTGAAATACCTTATTTATTTGACACATTTTCTGCTTTTTATATGCATGTTCCTAAATGTGATGGGCATCAAGGAGGAACTGGTCCTTGCTACCAGTTATGTGTATCCATGCCCGTGTTCAGATCTCTTCTGGTTGCCTGTACTCCTTCAGGTTGAAGCTAATTCTGTTCCTTGTCGTACATGGAGCTGCCACCATCTGGATCACCTCTACCACCTATTCTTGGCCTTTCTATGGATCCTGCAGGTATAGTTTCCCTCCTGTAGTTTCTTCTTACTCATGGCTGCATGTAAACCCAGAAATGTGAGGGTCTAACCTTTATAGGTGTGTAGATGCCCCGTGCAACACTTTCTGTGGGCCTATGTCTGCCAATGGACTCACTTTCTTTTGTAGCTTGCAAGGACACCAAGAGGCTTGTCGGAGACACAAACACAGCTGTCATATTCGTTAGTTCATCTACTAATTAATATAAAGCCTATTCTATTGATTAAGAAGTGTGATGATATTCAATATTCCCTAATTTCAAGTAGCTTTATAATCAATTTCTAGAATCAATCTAGTTATTGCTATGTGGGCTATGCATACCAAGTAAGACCCACGGTAATAACGGAAAATGATTGTCACCATTTTAATTATACTTTAAATATATCGACTTTCATTAGTCAAAAGAAAATCTATTATTTAATGCACAAATTGAAAATATTACAACCTGAAGCCTCCCCCCCATTGTTAACTCTATAAGCCATACGGGTATTGATACATACCCTTCCCATTTCATACCAGTCCTTTACAATAATGGCTATTTTTTTTATACACTGCTGGTTAAAGGAGTAAGAAATACATTCCAAAGTAAAGCAGAATTCCACAAAATATTTGTTCAATATTACACAAAAAAAACCTTGTAATTTGCCATGATGTACTGTATGTTACAAAGCCCATTTTCTCGTTTAAGCAAATATCCAAAGGCAATTTTTCGGTAACTGGATGAGAAATAGTACTAAAAGCTTATGATGACAGAGTGATGGCAGATAAATACAGTATTCCCAACTTTGCATTAAAGGGAAAAGATGACATTTGTCTGTCTGTCTGTCTATCTATCTCTTACTGATCTACCGAGAAGGAATAAATGTCTCTATTTTAGTACAGGATGAGTATCCTTTATCCAAAATGATCTGAATTCAGATATGGCGAGTTCAGATAATGGATAAAAGGGACAAGAAAGAGGTGTCTGACCTCTTCTGTAGTCAGTAGATGCGAGAGATGCACCTCTTTTTCGGCTTATTCCTGCCATCCGGTCTATCGTTCAGGCTTCTCCCCAAGGTCCCAGAGCACTTCCGTCCATTGTTCAGGCTTCCCCAGAGCACTTCTGCTTCCTCTTTTTTACTTTCCATACATTTTTTTCCAGTACGGTGATCTCTGTGTGGAAAAAATTGTCCCTCATTTCCACTAAGTGCACCTACCATGGCCTTCTATAATAAACGATTATGATAGACCTCTGGGCCAGCATACTGAGAGGGAAATTCCCTGAAAGGTACAGGCATGACCATACTATGCCCAAAGGAGCAACCTTTTTTTGATCTTATCCTTCTGTCCCTCTTTCCTCTTCTGATGTCCCTCTTTTCTAGGAGCTCAAAATGTTTCCTATTGTATCATGGGGTTCTACAGCCCTACAAGTTACAACAATTTATTTAGAACTAAACAAATAAATAAAATGGATTTGTTTTGTATATAGAATGCATTATTCTTCATCTTAATTCCATAAGACAAAAAAACTATTAATAGTTAACAAAGTAAGATTAAAAGTAAATTTCCTCCCCCCAGGCATATCACTTAAAATAACACAGCGCAATACATAGGTGTAAAAAGTGATCATATGTAAAAAAAATATTTTCTGCTGACAATTTAGAGTTCATTAATAAGTTAATTAAAAAAAAACAGCAATACATTTTAATTGAACTTCTTTTTGAGAAAATTCTATTCCGTTCTGTAGCTTAAAGTCAGTTTTCTCTCCAAGAATGAAAGTTATCCCTACGGCCTATTTACCTTATTTTATGGACCATCCTCCTGTGTGGCACGATATCAAATTATTTTGTAAAATCTAAATAGACTAAACATTTCATGTACTGTGCGGTAAGTTATTATTTATTATGGAGGAAACTTGTTTCATTTCTATAAATGTTTAAATATTAGGAAGCTTTATTCCGCATAAAAGCTGATTTATAAGCAAAGTCTAGAGAATAGAAGAACACGGCAACAACAGTAACTTACCGAGGAATACAAAATAAATCAACTCAAAATAAACCTTTTTTTATGTAACATTTAAATCTAATTTTATTGCATAGTGTTGCCTATTATGTTGGTGCTTTAAAATAACGGATTATAATTTTGGATACTTTCCTACTGATTACAACTTTCAGTTATGAAATATTGATCTATTCTGAATGTTATACATTTCACAACATTCGTGTTGCATGCACAACCTCTAAATGCATACATCAGATGTGGGAAGCCACCGATTTGCCACCATCATTTACGTCATGTACCGGTCTTTGAGATGAATCTATTATTGTGTTCATTGTGGATTTGTGTTGGCTTTTGGTAGTTTCCAGGACTCAGGGGCACTATTTGAAAATAAAAAAATCTGATTAAAAAATTACTGATTAAGCATCAAGAGGGTACGCTAGGCGTAGGGAACTCCCTTAACAAAGACTTAAGTGCTGAAAAGTTGGCGGGGGGCGTCACGATGACCATATGCCCATACCTGGGAACTTCTAGATAAGCGGACCCTGAGTCTCTTGGAATAATAAAACTAGATTAGTGCACTGAAATTCGTACAAACTTCCTTCTTAATGAAATTTGACAATTTTGTTTGCTTGACGGAATCTTCTACAACAAGGAGGGCAACCAACAAAACAAAAAAAAAAACTAATCTCAAAATATCTGATATTTTATTAAGATTCATTACTTTGTTCATTACCACGTTTTTGTGCCTTTATAACCCATTTTGATGCTTTTTGATGAGGTAAAGTGGGAAGGACTGTGTGTAGGATGGTGCATATAAATGACAGGTAGAAGCAGTAGAAATTAGGGGGGCTCTCATTGATGGGTATGGCGGCGATTGACAACCTGCGGGGGGGGGGTTTCCCCTACTTTTTTCACTCTGGCCATTTAGCGTTCACCCCCAAGCAGTGAACTGGGTTCAAGTTATAAGTTTACACAACCAGCAAAGCCTCTTTAGTTTGGAGAACGCAATAATAAATTCATTCTTCTTAGTGGGGAATTATTCAGGGCAGGGGACTGTGCAATGCGCGTAGTTTTAGTTCTTGAACTGGGTTTAATTTGAAAATTTACACCACCAGCAAATCCTCTTGCTTTTGGACAACGCAAATCATAAATCAGATAATATTCGTGATATATTAGGCAAGGTACGGGACTGTTTGTGTGCGCTGTATGTTTTTAGTTTTTGAAATACTGGTCCTGAATCGGATTTAAAACAGCTGCACATGTACGCTACCAGAAAAACCTCTAGTTTGTGGACAACGTAAAACAATACATTATTAATATTGGTGACAAATTATTCAGGGCCGGGGACTGTGCGTTGTGTGTTTTAGTTATTGAAATACCATTCCTGAATTCCGTTTAAGTTGCGCGTTTACACTACAAGCACAATGATTTATTGTTTTGTGTTGTCTACAAACTAGAGGCTTTGCTGGTAGCGTAAACGTGCAATTGTCTTAAATGGGAACATACTTATTGGCTTCTAAATTTATTTTGACATTGAAAAACTGCCCCCAAAAAACTATTGCACACAAATAATGTATTTAAACGGATTTATTTGACGTGCAAGACTCTTTTCTACCTTTTATATGCTTTGTTGGGTGGGGAGGGGGCAAGGAGTAGCCAGAAAGTGGGTGAGCACTAACTAGACACTCACATTAACACACACACCCGCAGACACTCATACTAACACACACAGATTCCTTTGTTAAGCCTCAGCCCGTCTTCAGTGTAGCCACACAGAGCGACCCGTGATGTAACTACCACAGGTGTCACACAACGCGAGGTTAAGTGACACAGCTGAACCCTGCCTCCAACTCCATGTGGAAACCAACACCAACCCGGTGGTTTCCAGGACATAAAGAGGTAAGTCCAGGACTCAGGACTTAACTCTTTATTCTGGGATTGCCCCAGTCAAACCGGGGCAGGTGGCAACCTAGGTGGGCAGAGGCATGTTTTCTGTTGGCAACCCTTTATAGGAGCTTTGAAAACACGAGTAATTTGTTTTAAGGTGGTCATGGTATACCAGAAAGACAAATAGCCCCTTCACAAAAGAAGCACTGTTAATAGAAGATAATGATTATACAGAGACTGGTTGGTTAGATATACACTGGATCATTAAACATTGACCGACGCAAAGTGCTAGTAGTGACACAGGCAGTGTTAATATAAATGGCAGAGCACATCGGTGGACTATGTAACAAGATGAGCTTACACACTCTAAAGAGCTGATCAGCTCTGCTACTAATACAATCCAGAGTAAGAGAGCAGAGAGGCCAGAATGGCCGTCGGTAATTAGATGTAAAGGAGAATAAGTTGTGTGAATGAAGCATAATGTATTGAGTTCTGCACCATGCTTTGTTACCGCACAGTTCTTCACAAGATACTGAAAAAGGCTGTATTTCTACAGAGATCTCACTAATGTACCAGGGAATTGTAGGTTCCTGCTTAAGTCTGGATTACTGCACAGTTATCAACAGTGTGTAAGACAATAGTACTTATTTAACAACCAAACAATACTAATGATTTTATGCAAAGTAATACAATTTTCATAAAAATACAATTGTAGCAATATTCGCCCGAAGAGAAGACAGGAACGGGCTAATATTCGCGGAATCCAAAGATTTTTTTTGCCGAAGACGAACACGAAGACCTCCCTGGTGACCAACTCTAGTAAAAATTTATAATGCTGGCTGTTGATTTTGATATTATTGACTTTTTGTTCATGGACGTTCTTCGTGTTTGTTTTTTCTTCATTTTTTTGTTTTTTTTAAAGGTGGTTAATACGCGGTTAATGTGTACCGTACAGATTTCCGCTTCCTTAAACTCCTGCGATGCCGCGAAGATAAGGTAGGCTAGATGGGGAAGGGACCGGGGAGATTAGTAGACGAAGACGATCGTGAAGATCTTCGTGGTGTGTGTCTTCGACTTTGTCTATGTTTTACTGCCGCTGTCTTCTCTTCTCCGTGTCTTCGGAACGAACACGAAAACTTTTTCATGTTGACCCGAAGACGAATGCACAAGTCTCGTTTTTACACATATCAACTGTGACATCCTTGCAAGAAAAGTATCAAGGAGATCTCCCTTTGAACCAAACCATTGAGTAGCAGTACAAAAGGCTATCTACCATTAACGTGGCAGAGGGGCTATTGCCACCCAGACCTACTAAAATAGGTTTTGTCGGCTAAAATATACTACTGTATCTTTATTACCCTTATGACTTCATATATCTTTCCATGTGACCGGTTCCCAGTGTGTGAAAGACTTTACACAATAACGAGGATTTCTAGCACTGATTCACATGGCAGGCCTTGAGGCCAACTTCATTAAGTGAAAGATGAAACAACAGTAATAACACTGATACAAAACAGGTAATGGTTGACATGTGGCTATAATCATCATATCTCATGAATCAAATTAGACACTGTTATTTCATATTTAGATGACCAAATGTAGTTCCTTGGAGAAAGCAAGGATCCTGGACAGATGCCCCCTTTGTCTTGCCTTAAGGACAGCACTTGGGTTGATAACTTCATACTTTTTGTCATTGTTTGTTTAGCAAAGGTTGCTTTTCAGGTCAGAGTATGCTAGTTTCATGTTCTCAGATCTCAGTTGTCCAACATTTTATCACTTCTTATTCTACAATAGATGTAGTATCTGTTTCATTATCTACATTCACACTGATTATTCATATCCTGGATTAATAGTCCTGTCATATTTTAATAACATTAGTTCCAAAATAATTAGATAATTACATTTGCGGTTATTCGTCATATGAAGGTAATCTGCCAAAACTAATTACGTCTTCACCTCATTTATGTGTTTGCCAACTTCTTTTATCAGTGACAAGAAACAAAAGTATCGCAAGCAGCGGACTCATTTTCAGTGTGAAGAAAGAAAAAAGGAAATTTGATGTTCTCTGTAATACCGTGTAAGACTGTGATTACATATAATACTGTATACATTACCGTATAGGGACCTGCTGTTTACATATTGCGAAGAAAAGACCCTGTCAGTCAAACATCTTTGATCAACCCAGAAGGTAGTTCTTCTAGAATGTGCTCTGTTGAGTTCCTTAGAAATGTCTTGCTCATTTGCTGTATCCTCTCTTGCCCCTTCCGGTCGTAAAGTGCAGAAGGTTAGGATGGGGTGAATGGGATCATGGTTTGGCTCAACTCCAGCAATGCTCTGGCCAGCTGTCGTACCAATAGAGCCTTTACATAAATTGCATAAATTATCTATTCTCAACATGTCATTGAACTCGGGCCAACCGCTCCTGCATTGACTTAGATCTGTTTATTTTATTAGATACATTGTGTCATGTTGTAGATGCTTCTAAATCAGTTGTTTATTGAAGATATTCATCTAACACCATATTACAGAAAAAAGGCACAATGGGACATCTTGCAATTGAGTTCTATATAATATAATTGCAAACGTTACAGGAGGTCAGTTGGAACACCTTTATACATGTCCACGATTCTCCTGACTGAATAAATCGGCCTAAATTTGTGTTTATTCAAACCTTTATTGCTTTTTCTGATTTCTCAGACCCTTCATTTTTGCCAGTGTCCCCCAAGATCCACTACCTATTAATCTAACACTTTCTTCTTCTCTGGAGAGTCTAAATTGCACCACATTCACTCTCTGCTTTCATGGTTGTCCCAACCTTTGGTAACCCATCATATGAAACAATAACATTTCTTTATTGTTATGTATTTTCGTACTACTGAAAATCACGTTTGACACCATTAGGTGAACATTGCTAGAAAAACACGTGTAGCCTCTGGATTTTAACTTTCTGGACTATTCCGTTTCCTTAAATTTTTTTACTTGATCATTTTTTGAGGTGTTATCTCCTTTATCTTTTGCCCCCCTATGCTCTGTATATACATAGGATTTCAACTAATATCATGACTGATGGATTGTCTAAGGACCTCAAGTAAGACACAGAAACCCATAATATTATTTAAATATTTTATTCGGCTGGATAAATAATTGGTCACGGCGGGTTGATTAACTCTCGCTGTGAAACACCAAGCAATTTTAATAATACATACTCAAACTTGAAAAATAACAATTAGCATATTATATACATAACACATTATCATAATGCATCACCTTATGAATATTAACCAACCAACGCTCATCCAAGCACAAAAATAACCGGAACATATGATAACCAAACCAACCTGGCATAGGCATACTGCTGCAACAGTTTCAACGTTGAAGCCACTGGCGTCCTTCACTAGCACAGTGGCTACAAACTGCTATCACTGTGGCCCAGAGCTCAGGGAGTGTCCTGCACATGCGCCACAAACAAGGCCATTCCTAAAATAGCCTGCTACTGCACTATACCAGGGCAACTAAAACAGCCATCCTACTAATTACCCCAAATAGAGAGGGCGGACGTGATACATTTCTGTCATATAATTTCTGACAAGGCAGGGTGCCCATTGACCCTTTCTATAAGTAGATCCCTTACCCTTTTGAACTTGGTCCTATTCAACCCCAGCCATGCAGCCTTTTCCCGAATGGCACCCTTTCAGGGCTTTCCTATTTCATCCGTGTTCATGATGAGTGAACATGGCTTCTTTATGTAGACTTGGAGTATCTCCAATCTTCAATTAAGTTTCAAGATAGGGTCTACTACCTTTCAAACGTCTGGACCCATGCTGTAGAAGAGAAGTCTATATCCAACCAGTGAGGCAAAAGTGACATGTGAAAAGCCCTGTCTTTTTTTCCACCACTTTACATGATTATCCTTTGATTCATTTACATCTAAATTAGTACTAAACATGTTTGAATAGCCGCCACTACAACAATATTTAATTAAATATATAATATATATCATATATACACAATTAATACACATAACTACAAACATTCCTTTTTATGTCGAATGCACACTCCATGGGTGAGCACCATTTTGGAACTCTGTTTTGCAAATAATTTGGAAAATTAATTATTCACAAACACTAGCCCATTCTCTTTTTTACATAGCAAAGTTTACAGTAACGGCAGGTATAATCTGTTATCTGTTATTTAATTAATTCTGTAAAATAGAGTTTTTGGAATGTAAATATATAGTTGGTGGATTATTCTTTTTCTGTTTTTGAATTATTTGACTTATTTACCCATGATTCTATTGTCTGAAAGGAATTGTGAAATCCCAAAATAATTTCTTTGCTTAGGTTCCAGGAAAGGATAAACTACTTTTGAAGACTATCATACTGCAAGACCAATTGAGTGGGTACAGGAGTCATGGACTGTTACACTGTGAGGGATTCCTCTCAGCTATGATCACATTTGTATGTGTGCAATTAAAGCTATGTCGTACATTTATTAGCCATATATCTTATTTGCTTTGTCCATTAACAGACACCAGACATACAGTGTAATGTTTCCCATCTGTTTTTCAGCCTTGAGATGTGCAAAAGATGTGAGTGAAATATTGTGGGTTATGATCGATCAGTAGCATCTTGGAGCTCACAAGACTAATGGCAGAAAAACCTTCTTATAGTTCTTCACAAGGAATGGCTTCACAGGATATGTGATTTCAGCTCCTGTATAGGAGTAAGAGATTTACAGACAGGTCATCACGGTAACTACTGCCTGCTGGCCAATTCCGAGGAGATCACAATCCTGCGCACCATGAATAGGAAGATAATAATTGCATGGTTCTGCCATCCTTGGAGAAGAAGGGCTTTATCTATTCTTAGAAGCCACAACACAGAGCAACTGGGAGATATTTCACCCTGAGGCTAGAGAGGCAAGTCTGAGATGAAGGAAGAGTGCCTCTTAAGAGATTTCCGCTTCTGGTCGTGCTGGATAGCGGTGTAGGGGATGCTTCAGAAGTACACCTTACTTGTCTTATAGTATTCTCTGCTCAGGAATAGACCATTCCACATGACTGCTGATCAGACATTAATACTTTGAAACTTCGAAATAGAGGTACCTCTCAGGTAGTAAAAAGTAAATCATACTTGAGAAGTGCTTGAATAACCTCATATGATAGTGGTGGGCCTTGAAAACATTCAGATCAGTGATCTCCGCTTCATCGTCATTATGATGACAGTACTTCAGCCTCCCATCCACTCCAGTAAATATGTTTTATAGATATTTGATTATAGTAAACCAGAGAAATATGGGTTTACTCAAAATGATTTCTTAAAAGGCATGATTTCATACTCATCCAAGTTTTTTTGTTTTTATTTTTCTAAGTTAAAGATAGAGTTCTCACCACTCAACAGTGGACTGTACATTGTGCATGTTTTATTTTATGATGCTATGATCTTGAAATATCAAGATATTTATTGTAAATAAATATCTTGAGAACAATTTAGAAGATATTGGAGATGAAGTCTACATGTTGATTATACCATAAAATAGGTGTACTGAATACTAAAGAGCATATGATTGCTCTATGATGAGCTGGGTGTGATAATTATGTTATATAGTGAGCTGGGTAGTATTTAACAGTGGGTAGTACTTGTGTATAAGACTGGAGGTAGCCTACAGGGAGAACTCATGCTGGCTGAGCGATTGGGAATGTATCATTTTCAGTGTGGTACCGTGTGATTAGTACATTAATGATCCAAGGTATGAGCCAAGATGACGGAATGAGTAATACAAGATCGTCACATGCTGATATTCTGTGTCAAAATGAATGAGTTGTTTCGTGTGGGGTTTCAAGTATATCAGGTTACTTATAGACAAAACGACTGCATAAGGCCAGTCCTGTCCTCTTATTGTTAAAAAAGCTCTGTTGCCATTCCTACACCCTCCAAATCATGCCAACTCTTATATTTAAAAGAAAAAAAACAGCAAAACATCTTATATAACATATTATTCCTAGTTAACATTCTGAATGTTTTGATGACCATGGAAGAGTTGTGAAAATTTCTGAATATTTATCAAAGGCCTGTGTAAAAGATTTTTTAATATAATTTCTTTATAATTTTAGCAATTTAGGGTTTTCTGAGTCATACCACCCTAGGCTCCAGGAAAAGTAGCATTTTTCAGCCCTGGGGAAACCTGTTTCCTCCTCTAGGTTTCTGCCAATATTCGCCTGTGATGAGTTTGTGAGACTCCACAAGGTATGTGATGTTTCGGGAAATGTGGCTTGTGGCATAATGTCAGAGGGTGAAGCCTGCATGCATCAGCGCATTGGTAGGAGATACCTTAAAAGCAGACACAAAGGTAACTCCCTTGAATATGTTTTTTTATATTTTGTCCCGCACTGCTCTCACTGAACAGAATGGTACCACTGAACACTGAAAAGCTTCATTAACTTGCCTAATCACCTAGCCACTAATGCACAGTACAGTGACATATTCCGGCCAACGCAGAGTAAGGAGGTAGCTCCAGGGTAACAGCAGATCAGACTCCCCAACAAGCCATTGATCCATGGGTCGGTTAGAAAGATCAGAGATCTCCCTTAAAACTGACTCATATAGACGATGGCACAGTCCCAGGCATAGTCTTCCATAGTCTATATGAGTCAGTTTCCTGGTACTCAGCACAGTGGCAGCCAGGGTAAGTGGTGGCAGGGAACAACTGGGTCACTAATAGTGCAGTGCATAGGAAAAATATACCACTGGCACAGTACACTTGTTAATTCCATATGCATTGTGACATCCACTGAAACCAGTGGACAACCCCTGCCAAATAAGCCAGTGCTGCAGTCCCCCGAAGCACATTTAAGCACCCAAGATGCTCTTGTCCTATCCAAATACATTCACCAAATGAAAAAAACATTGTAGTAAAAAGGCAGAAATCAGTATCAGTATGTATTATACAGTCCTGTCCAAACATTTCTACCTAAGGGTCTGTATAGAGAACCCAGAAAAATATAATAGAAGGCATCTAGTTAGGATATAAATACTGCTCAAAATTCCTTGATCCCCTAGTGGCTACATGCGGAATTGCAAGTAACAGATATTGCTTAGCATAGCCGAGGAGGCAATATCTCCATGTCCCCCTTATCTAATTTCATCTATGTTATGCTTTGAGTTTAATTATCACTTAATACACTCCAATATTGCCACTGGAATTTTTTTTAATTTAGGACATTAATTGATGGTTGAATAGAATTGAAAGAAGTATTTCAACTGTCAATTTAAAGACATACACGTAAACACCAGGAACTGGAAATATAATTGTTCCATTATGGTGTATCTACTGCTTTACATATTTATAATACTATATTTATTGCCATCTATTTCATTTTCAGTCAATTCTAGAACTTGGAAAATGTCAGCTACTGAACGGCTTTAGCACAGAACGACAACTTGATAAAACTCAGAAAGACATGATTTGTTTTAAAACCTTCTCTGTTTGCAGTGGTAACCTGTATTTATGCTCAGAAATAAAAAGTGCATTTTTGTGCCAAGACAAACCAACTGTATATTTCTAGGCATAAGTAGTTTGATAAAGCGGGTTCATATTTTATAATGACAAAAGAAGATTACTTAAGAAAAAGGACAGATAAATCGTTATATATTTTATTAATTTTGCAGGAGAAAGAGCCGGTTGTGGACGTATATTGAAATATACTTGAAATATTCCTCCATAGGATATGATCTTGGTTCAGTTGACATAAAATGGTATTTTACTTGCTATTGTATAATATGCAGTCCCATTACAATAAAAATGTATAAATTTATGCTATAAACATGTCGCTTATGTTAAAAATTCTTAAGCCTTTTTAGATAGAAAAATCAAGACTGCTTATGCCTATTGCCTTGTTCACCATCCAAGCCCCACACCAAGCCTTTCACAATAAAACACTGAACACCGATTTGCGGGGTATAAGCATCAAATGTCCCACAAGCCAGCAGCATACTTAACTCATAGTAACCCGTAAAGACCTTCCAGCTGTCAAGCCCTAGGCCCGGCAGGCAGTTCAAACATCTCAAACAAGCAAGAGTCCTAACCCAGCAGGTGTCTTAAGCCCCCTGCAGGACATGCCTCATCAAGCACACAGCTCAACGGACATTTAATTCTACATTGGACAGGGGACCTCTCCGAAGCTGTGACTACAAATAAAAAGAAATACACATAAGAACAGAAACACTGCCCAACATATACAAACATATATTTTATTCTAGTAACCTCACCTAGAACATAATAAAAAGGGCAGGCGGGAGGGAAACAGCTCTTGCTATCCAGTGTCAACTTTATGTCACCCAGCCTTATCCCCTTTTGATGCAACTTTGTTGCTGGAACCAATTAATGACACGACCTCAGCTTGTTACTGCCAGTCATGCCCCCCTTCCCTACTGGTCCAATGGCCCCCCTTTATGCTACTCTGTTATGATAAAGGGATATTCCGTTTTAAATTAATTCTATGTGATCTTTACTATTATTGTAACTCTACAGCTGTTTTTCTGCGGCTAACATGGTACAAACCTTTTGACCATTACCATTGGATACAAAGGTTAAGATTGAAGATTGTTCCTGCATGTATTGCTGAAAAAGAGAATTTTTGTTTTGGGGATTCTGGGCCAGTCCACTTTGACCCTAGAAGCTGGGCCAGGAGGTGGCAGCCCCGGAGGGTCGTGTAACATGATGTCAGGTTTCCCAGCAGTAGAAGTTCAGCAGCACCCAGCACATGAAAAGAGAAGGAAAGCCATGTCCCAGACAACATAAGCTGACTTGCATGTGCATGTAGGGGTTCATGTACTCATTGCATTGGCTTGGGGATTAAGCGCATATACAATAGGCACTAGGGGCCACACATAGGGGTGGGCTAGCAGCTAGACATTTTTAAGGGACGGGATTGTAGTTGGAAGGGTAATGGGCATGGAAAAATACTGCTCCCCTGCTTGACAAAAAGAGGAAAATAACTCGGACACCAGAGAAGGCAGGGCTGCATCTAGAGACTCCGGATACAACTCGAAAGGTTCCCAGGTATGTTTATAGGATATCCAGGAATGAAAACGCTTTAGAGAGCCTTATGTACTTTGTCTCATCCCATATTGGAAAAAGGATCGTATTTTTTCACCCTTGATGTGGTAATTTGCATATTTTATTTTATTGTGCCATTCACCCGTACAATGCGTGTTCCAAATTGCGGTAAAATTCAATGTCATACATGTCTTCATCCCACCTTCAAATCTAAATTTAATTAGAGTGTGTAAGCCTACTCATATAATGTGTCTAAAAAAACTCCTCAAAACCTTCTATGTAATTTAGGAGGTTTTTCATTTTGTGCACTGAACTGATAAGAAAAATGCAAAATATGTGTTATTTTTTTCTTTAAAAATAAATGTATTTGTATAAAGAGTACAAATCAGTCTTATTCATAAGACTATTTATTCAATACAGGTTTTGCATCATTTGGTTGACTACTAAAAATATATAATCATGCAAAAAAGTTGTTTTTCTCTAACAGCAAAAAAAATCAATAAAAAAAAAAATTCGAAACATTTCATTTGATATAATTTTACTCAGGCTGCATTATTAGCTACAATTAATACCTCTTTAATATTAATTTTTTGTGAGGTCACAACCATTTCTTAAAAATCAAAAGAGACTATCTAGGATAACATGTGGAAAAATATTATGATGATGAACAAGTTTGTAATATCTAAATAAAACATAATGAAAGAGTATAATATTCATGATATAGATAATTAAAGGTCAACTCCAGCCCTCATTTCATGTTAAATGCATCTTATGGGATGCAAATAGGTACTGTAATTCTTTAGTTAATGCAGTTAGAAAATAAGACTTCTGCCTCATTTAGCTCCTCCCCCTGGATGTTGCCACTGAAAGCAGTAAGCATTCTTATGTACATTTTTTTCACAGGCTCAGTAGCAACCAATGGGAGCAGCAGCAGCAGCAGCCAGTCACTCCCACTAGGAACTCGGCTCCTATAGACTTAAATTATATACAGGCTGAGTATCCCTTATCTGAAATTCTTGGACCAGAAGTATTGTTGGTTTCTCGCTGCATTCCAAGAGCGATTTTGGTGTGTTGTTCATGATTCCCCAAATCACTTGTGGTCCAGAAAGGGGAGCGGAAGTGCTCTGGCGAAGTCTAAACAGCGAACCCAAAGCACTCATGGACCGCAGAGAGAAGCCAACACAACGGAGCGGACAGCAGGGAGAAGCAAAAAAGGTAGCGGGGAAAGAATCTACTGACCACAGGAGAGGTCAGACACCTTTTTCTTGTCAATCGTGATTATCTCTTATCTGAACTTCCCTTATCTGAAAAAATATTTCGGAGAAGGGATTTGCAGATAACCCATAAATATATATAATATATAAAGTATTTATATATTGTGTGTTGTACTGAAAATACATATTTTATAATGCAATTCATTTTTGGGAAAGGTCATAACAGTGATGAGTAAATAGAGTTTTAGTTTTTAGCCTTAAGAATTTGTGTCTGAAAATTTGAAATCCTCTAAATATCACAATGATGGCTCATGGCAATGTCCCCTCTGTGGCCACCGGCCTCACCGTGCAGCACCAGGATATGACTTCATATCCTGCCTCTTTGTGTCTTAAAGGCATGTAGCGCCTTGCAATAGATCCTTTGGAAGCTGTGCCAATTTAGCACAGCCCTCCAAATTGTAAAGGCCGATGTTAGAACAGGGGAGACACAATATGTGTAAACTGCACTTTGTTGGAACATTCAACAGTGGATGTACGATACGCATTAGCTATTCAGATGCCAGGAGAGGAAATTCTTCCCTAAGAATGCTTTGAATTCTCATCACTATGGAAACTATACCTCACCCTGAATAATTTTCAGTATTTGAAACAGCTACTTTATTACAAGCTTGATCCTTCCAAAATACAAGCTTGTCCAGAAGAATGCACCCAAACCACTTTCAGCTAACTGCAGAAATACTTCTATTAGTGTAAAAAAAACTATTTCCACACATGTTCCACAACCTATCTATCTCTGAAAAACATTCACATGATCTGCTGTACTAGCTGTGGGGAATGTCATAGCCTAGTCATATTTAATGTAATCTAACATAATCTCTATTAAATTGACAGTTTAATGTATATGATAGCCATGTCTCCATTAGATTATGGTTTGTTCATGGTTTGTTCATAGATGGAGTAATCAGAATTCCCCCTCTTTCATGTATTGGCCTTTTTTCCCTGCCCCCAGCTTCCAGGTCTCCTGGAAATGTAGTTATTTCTCCCACTTCCTTGACAGACTCCAGAAACTCCTGATGCATGCTGTCTCTCAATGTCCCCCTATGTTCCCCGTTGACCCCTTCCTTGTCCCTGATTCCTTTTCCACAGTGCTGCTTCTTCTCTCTTGTTCTTCTGTCTTCTTTCTTTGTCCGCTTCTCCCTGGTATCAACTCCATTACCCAGGCTTCCTGGAGCTGAAGTACTCCAAGAGGCTAGAATATTATCAACACTATCGACAAATTAATATAAACACTACGCATATGTAAATTTTGACACAACTGTGTCGTCAGCAATTTTTGACAGTATTCAAATTATGAAGTCATTTTGTCCTCCAGGGCTCTTCCCAAGACAAATATCCCTGAAGCTCAATTTCAAAACAAGGGACCTCTGTTTGTCCTCCCAAAGCCCACTTATTATCCTAATATGTAGTTTTATTCTTTGTTTTCTTGAGGTGAAGCTCCTTAACCCACTAAAAACCTATGGATTGGGCCTATGATTGAATTGGTAATCGATTGTGAGCTCTCAAGAGCAAGGCCCTCTCTATGCCAGTAAATCTTACTTGTGTTAATCTTATTGTCAATTGTGTATATTGTCAGTCCGAATGTTATTCTTAATTTTCATTTTGTAATAGAGCTACATAATCTGCTGATGCTCTATAAATAACATTTAATATAAGCTGTCACTTTCTACCGGAATTGTTTTATTTAATACTATAAATGCTTTGAGTATCTACTTTATATAAAATTCCAGAATAACTGATGTCGGGTTTTAATATGGCAGTATTCCTGCGGACAATAACTGATAAACAGCCGGCCGAGAGGGCTCAGCACGGGTCAACTCCTCAAATTTCCCTCTGCGTCTTTCTATTAAGGTGGCTTTTTATAGTACTTTGGGTTTGTCTTCTTCTTCAAGCTCCCAGCTGATGAGTTAGCGATGGTCCGTGAGGACGATAACAAAATCATAACAGGATAACAAAAGCTGGAAGGGTAGATAAGGAAGTCCCTGCTGCATACAGCTAAATTATATAAGTAATTACAGTATATATCGTTGATACCTGTTGTCCAAATAGCCAACAATCCCAAGGCCTCTATCTGAAGCACGTCTTTTTTTGTTTGCTGCCCTACGAGGAAATATCCCCCTCCCTTTCCGACAAAAAGAAGACAAATAAAATCTAATAACATGCTGTGTGTGTGGCTCCTACTGCGTGCTTTAAATTTTAATCTTCTTCCCTCTGTTCCCTTTTCTGTTTATTTCCTTTATCTTGGTAAAGAAGAGATCTCCAAATATTTGAAATATTTAATCACTTTGGAGCTAAGGCGTTTGATAGACACAAAAAGGTAAGGAAAAAGGAAAAAAAAAATCCTAGCAATTTACATGAAATCTGCAATAAAGGAAACATCTCCACAGCTTGGCGACGTCTTTTGAACTCTCTGGATAGAAGTACCATCTAAAGGAAACCAATGATGAAAACAGCGAAGTGTAAATTAAATGTCTTGTAGCTGGGGGAGCAAAGAAACCCTCTCTGCTTTGGGAGTCTTGCAGAGAAGAATTTATTGAGTTACCCAATAAAGTAATATGAGAGGAATAGTTTATTATTAAAATGGCAGATCTTTCATTATTTCCCCTCTCATCGGCAGTCGAGTGTTCTGGGGGGGTACAATTTAAAGAGGAAGTAATCATTCATTTTCTTCCTTCTTCTAAAGTCATTGGACAGTATTTTTTTTTATCTTACGTGTTCTGACATTTCGTGATACTATGGTTCGACACATAAAACTCCTTCTGTGCTTCTAAATCCTTCTAGCATCCAGAATTAAAGGTCTCACAGGATCTATGAGTTGGAGCTAACTCTCAATAGTAAAAAATAAAAAACAGACGTATAGTAGAGTTATTACATCTCATTGAATCTTGAAGTGCATCATTGTGGTTTTCATACGACGTTTTTGATAGAGAAAGTAGGGAAGGCAACATCTCCATCAAGACCTCCTACTCTCCATGGTGGAAAAAGCCGAACCCTGTAGACTGTTTTACCTGCCAGCCTCTATCAGAAGCGTTAAAATGATGGCAATTTCTTCAAGAAGGAGAAAGGGATGGGTATTGTCCTATCCTTAATATCAGAGTTGTGAGCCTCTTGGATAATTTAGATGGACTTTATTTTGATACAAAGTGCCATTTCTGGCTGTCTCAAGAGATCACATTTCACTGAAGGATGAGGCCAGAGCAGTGATTTTATCCCAGGCCCCCAGATAAAAAAGTTTTGTTTCCTTCCTTCTTGAACATTAGCTATATATACAGATATTGGAGATCAGTGCCTTATTTTAGAACACATGATTTTAGGACACAGTACTTGAAAAAATCACTACTTATATGAGCTATGTATTCTTAAAACCAAAACTTCAAATTTATATCTTTCTTTAAAGAAATTGTAAGAGGATAAATCTCTAATGAGTTTCTAGAAGTGACTGATTAGCATATAGTTCCGGTAGTGATACTGGGTGCTAAAGACAGCGTAAAATAATTAGTTTTCTTAAGCAAAAGAGCAAACATCACAGAACCCTACTGTAGATTCACGAAATACACAGGCATTCTGCTTCATGTAATGCTACAAAGCAAAAACAACTGCCAGTTTCTAAAATAGGTTTTTAATGAAATAAAATACTAAAAAAACCCTGTAAATGATATTAAAAAATGAAACAAATAGAGGTTTGTTCAATCAGAGCTGGTTTATTCCTCACTGGAATCTGTGCTATACTAGGCCAATTCATGAAACCTATTGTGATGAAGGATACTATGATCAAGCAAGCCCCCCTCCCACTTGCTGTCTGCCAGGGCCCTCTTTAACGTGGGCCATAGCAGCTGCCCCTTGAGCCCGCAACATCCAAGGGGTTGAAACTGCGACTGGCCCCACCATTTCCACCATTACCTCTGTGTTGCTCGCACACTGTGTTAGCAACCTTTCTTGTACCGACCAGGAAAGCAGGAATCAAACTGTGTCATGTTATACATCAGCTACATCAGCCACACTCCTTGAACACCTCCCTTACTCTTTTTATTCTAGCAAATGTTGCCTGACCCAATCAGCTGCCACAACAAGGGAGCGGTAACTAACAAGAGGGTAGATAATCATGCAGATTTTGGGAACTAGAAGTAGGTTTCTAATATACACTAGACTGTGTTTGGGGACACTAAATCAAAATTATATAATTGTAACAGTTTGGCCTTATTAATAAGCACATTCTCATTAATATATACAGTATGTAATTTGGCTGTTTGTTGTTTTTATTATATATTGTTTTATGCACAAAGTGTATTCCCCAAACTCCCGGGAGCCCCTTGGTGCCTGTGTGACCACTTGCATGTCCCATCATTAAAATAGTAAGCACCCTTCTGACTGGTCGCGTGTGTCACCTATTCACATTTGAATCTATTGGTGACTTCAAAGGCACACTTTTATTGTTTTATTGACATTAATTTATTGTATGTTACCCATAATCACCTTGTCCTGTGTCCATAAATAACCCTGTATTTACCCCAATAAACAGTACTTCTTTTGGCATCTGATTCCTGTATCGTGTTGGGGATTCTTACCCTGAAGTACCATCAACCAGAGTGGCTACTTATCTGTAGATGGGTAGGAGGAAGGCAGCCACATTGGCCAGGGCCCTTCCAGTTTACCTGCTTTCCTTCACAGTAAAGTTTTTAAATCTGGATTCTCCCTCAGCTCCTTGAACTCCCTCAGCATCATATGATCTACTTTATTAAACAAAGTTAACTATAAAATACCCAGTTAACACGGATGGATTCTCCATAAGGCAGACTAGGCTTAGGTTTAGTGCAACAAACAGGCCCCCAAAAAAATCCCAAACTGTTTGCCTTTAAAGCATTTAAAAGTCTTAATTTCTTTCTTTAAAGCATGTCATCATCAGGTATCATTAAGTTTGTCTGAAATGTAATTCCAGACCCGCTAATTAAGTTAAGCTGTAATATAAGAGTTTATCACATTTTATTTTAATAGAAGCCAATATGACAAAGCATGCAGAAGCCATAGAAGAAGATTTCATGGAAAACCAGTGACCATGTAAAGCTTCGGAGGTCTATAATACTAATGCAGTGATGTAACATTCCAATAGCATAAATTCAGATACAATATATAAAAAATCACTATTACCAACTACTCCACCATTTAATAGGAATCATAGCCATACATCATTACGATTAAATCTGCAGAGGGATTTACTCAAGCACGAACCATTCGTCCCCACAAATACCAGAGAACACATCGTCTTAATACATGTCTAGAATGAGGATTACACACGACTACATTTTAAATGTTTTTCTACTCTATTTACATACTTCTATCACTATACATATACACTATATATAAATATATATATATATATATATATATATATTAATATATCCACACGCACACATACATACATTGCAGCTGCCATCATGCATGGTCTATTGCCATCGTTTGATATATATTCACACGGCTATAATATTGGTGATTGATGCATTGCTACACTTCATTTTATCGTGTGCAGGAGCAGCTACTCTTTGGCTAGTTTTTATTATCTATCTGCATCGTATAGCAATCTTATTACAGACAGTAACATCCAGGTAATGGTGTTTATATCTAGATTCCGATGGATGCAGCTGTTGGCTCATTTGAAGTCATTAGTATAGAAAAGTGTGAATCATTATGGCGGGGATATATGCACTGTCGTATCTTGATGATATTGTAGAACTTGTAGGTTCTAGTTTAAGTGTTACATGTTTATTTCGTTGTGTTGTTGCATGATTACATTGGACTTCTCTAATGGTTAAGAACTTAAGTCTTTGATGTTCTCATGTTAAATTTAAAAGGTCACACATCACCGTATATTTTATGTGCAATTCAATATTGTGCACGTTACTATGTAGTATCATTAATAAATTGTAACATATAGTGCCAGATTAATAGACCTCAGGACCACTAGGCAGGTGTTATATGTATGTTTTATATATGAAATATTTTATAAAGGGCCCTTCCGACCTGGACCGCACAGATTCAGATCGGAAGGACCCTTTCTAGACTACTTTGGGAGACAGGAGTGTATCTGGGGTCACTTGGCACCACATTCATTGGGGGCAATGACAGCACAGACTAGCTGTGGAAGTCGGGGGGCCGGGGAGGGATTTTTTCACACCAGGGCCCTGTGGTTTCTAGGTACGCCCTTCTTCACCTCTCTCTAATTCTACTTTAAGTTACACCAGGTGAAATCACCTTTGGTGCAGAAGAATTGTTCTGTGATTTCAATATGTCTGCAATTGGCAACACACCCCGACACGTTAAATTATGTGGAAACAATGAAAAAGAAAATCAAACCCTATATTTTTAAACTTAAACTTTAAACTCATCATAAGGCAGCAAACAGTTATTAAATTTCCAGGGCAGCGACTCTGCTAACTTGCATAAAATTGACTAAAATGATGTTTCATATTTAACTATGATCCTGTGAAATCCTAACAAAATGCTTGCTATATGCGTTCAAATATAGCATATGTCTAATCCGTTTTAATCGCGCTGATGATTTGTAAGAGCAATTAAAATCATTTTGTGCTTTTGTTGATATCTTTTGCTGTGTGATCCTGGTGAATGGATATGTTCTTTTTTTCACTGTACCAGATAGAATATTAACTTCTAGAAATGGTTAGTGCTTTGAATATAGCAAAAAAAAAACCCCATTAGTGAATAGTGATGAGATTCTAATACCCCAAACCCCCATAAAGGACATCTTATCATTTCCACCACTTGAGTCAGTCTTAAGTTATTGAATTGCTTACAACGTAAGCAATTCAATTGCCAGGACAAAAAATTAAGAGCAACCGCCAACTGCTTAGTGGCACATACATATTTGGCAAGCGTGGCTCATGATTATGGCCCAGTATGCACTGATTTCACATAGATGGCACAGGCAAGCTGTTTTGGGGCCCTGTGGCTTCTAGTTACACCCCTGGCTATATGTGTGCAGGGTGTTTGTGCATTAGATTTCTGTAGACATATCCTGTAGATTCTAGAATTGTTATGGTCTAGGAAGTATGTGTCACAATGTATTTATTTAAGTCAGTGCTTCGTGCACCTTTTTGAACTGCTTGGTATGAGTTGTTTTCTATTGATTTTATTGTAGTTTTTCTTAGTGGTTGCAGTCTAGAACCCACAATGCAATTAGAGGTTTATTCAGGGAGTTGAATCTCAAACCATGCATTGTCTCTTAACACCAATAAAGGGTTTGTTGGGTCACTGAAGTCAGCCCAATGTGAGTTTTGGAAAGACGAGCTATCCTTTTTCGCTCGACAAGCAGATTAGCTTTTAGTTTTAGCTACCGAGTTAGACAGATGATGCTCCGCAACAGTAAACCATTTATTGTGCAAATTCTGTTCCAGCTAAATCTATTGGATCCACAAATATATATTTTAATTTTTTTTTCATTTTTTTTTCCATGTAATTTGGTTAACATGGATAATGACATTCCTGCCCTGTTAGGAAGTCTACAAAATGCAAGACTCAATATCAGTATGTTTCTTATTATTTTTAATTAGTTAATTATCATCCATAAAACATATCAGCATCCAGTTTAATGAGATAAATATATGAAGATTAAAATTGCCATTTATTTACCTTTTTTTCCAATGCTTGATACCCCACAGTTTGCAGACAGGCAAGCGTTTTTTTTCACCAACCGCTCAAAGAAATACAAACTTTGGGGGCTTTGATGATTCGAAGTGTTTTAGTGCTTCCATTGCTTGATTTGCCATTTAGTCAATACTCCCTAAAAGGGAAACATAACTCATGTTTACAACCAGATTTATAGCGCATGCATTCTTAGGCATGACATTTTAAGGTTCTACACATACTTTCTATTTTTAATTCCCTTCTAAGCAAAAATATAAGAAACAAATAGGCCCGATTAATGTAATTTTAAGTGCAGGATGCAAATTTCCGAGCAGTGAAGCTCTGCACATGCACTAAAGATAAGAAACTAAAAGCAGGAAGTAGAATCACTTAAAATATGAATCCATGAATATAAAAACCAGCAAGCGACGGATGCTCCTAATAAAGATCTGACAAATATATTTAACAGCTGTAACTTTTTTAACGGCGCTGCAGAATGGGCTTGTATTCTACAAATAAATTAAAAGTAATAGGTTATAACACTCATCCATTGAAATTACTATAATCAATATCATGCATATAACCGGCGTTAGTAGTTCATGCAAAGAAGCTTTCAAAGTCTTTCCAATATCATTAAGCATGTTTCGCACAATTTAAAGGGATGGGTTGGTAACTATACATGGAACAAAGGCTTCACATATTAAGCATTTCCCCAGGTATGGTTTAGCCATTGGCATACTGATCATATAACACACGGCTTACTGGCATTGGGCACAAGTAGGTCACATAACATGGATCACACAAAACATGTGTGCCCTGCAGCAAAGACCCATATCAGCCACAACGAGAAATCAAGAGCAAGTCAATAAAAAGAAGTTGATGTGGGGGGTGCTGACACTATATATTCCCCAAACCAACATGAATAACATGCAGGTCCTCACCCTTCCTCCACCTCCATAACCAACACTGTTCTGTAAGTACTTTATGCCAATCCATTCTCAACAACCTAGCAGTCCAAGGTGTAGTTGCAATCATTCAGGGCCTATTCTTCTAGCCGGGGCCCTCCACATCACAAATTGGAGTTTATTCAATCAAAACAAAGTTGGGGTTTCAGCTCCTTGATTATACACTATGAAGGTCCAAGCCCTGTGAGCTTCTACCACTGGAAGGGCTTGGCTGGTCATGTGTAATACATAAATAAATCAGTGAGGTTTCTTTAAGGTTTCCCCGTCAATTGAACTATACATTATACATTATACAGGGTCATCTTAGCTTCTCCTCTTAGATAATCCTACCGGTATTGATTTACTATAATGAATAGTGAAGTGAGAAACCACAACTCTCCAAGAAACTTTTCCATTAGTGAATAAAGCCCAAGGATTTGCCATTGGTAACTGCAAATACCTTTATTTATATAACTGGAACAGCCCTAAAACAGCTTTATTAATTTGGTATCATATTAGTTAACCGCCATCACTGAGTACACTAAGGGGCATCTTGTGGTATCTAACAAATATCTTTCAACGGTGCCAACTTGATGCTTATATCTCTGCTGATCCTTGCAAGTGTCCAACTAATTGGTGCTGTCAAGAGCTGCCCGCAAACGGCTCCTGAATCAGGCAACGTGCATGTGAGTAAGGTAGGGCACTGCATGGAGGGTACCCTGTCACTCCAGGAGCACTAATAATGGTAAGTATGTTAAAAAAAACCCGTATAATCCCATAAAATGCCTGCTGTTCTACAGAGCCTACCCTTTTACATCAATTAATGTACTTACATGCTGAACTAAATAGGTGACATCACCAGAGACTCATGGAAGTCAGCCTTTTAGCTCTCGTCATCTGTTAAGTAGTTAAGCAGTGGATATTGCCTTTTTTATATTAAATGAGTTTATCACTTGAATTAATATGATTCTTTCATCTCTCCGTTCCATAGCAGTATTTTACCTCAGCAGGAATAAGCTGTGCAGCATGTTAATAAATGAAATGACTGTGATAATCACAAAATGAAAAAACTGAAAACAAAACAGGAGGCAGGCATTATCTGATTAATGCAGCTGAATATACAGAATGAATGTATTTCTACGGGGATCTTCCCCTCTACTTTTAGACATAGAGCGGAGGGGGTGGATTGAGGGTTGCTTGGAGGATCCATCGCAACATATCCTTTCAATTTACAATAAAGGGAAAATTTCAGTTTAATTTCATGGTTTCTTTGGGAATCACTGAGAAACAGATTATTGTAGCAGAACCACAACCATTATTTTTTTTTTTATTATTATCTGCACATTAGTTGAACACAAGGGGACTGGATGTCTGGGGTTTTTCCAGACACAGAGAATCGGAGGAGTTCCAGCATTGAGTTTCTGAATTCTCCCTCCTTGCTTCTTGTCTGTAGTCAATGAACGGTTTATCGGTCAGGATGTTGATGGGTGAGAGAAAAGGAAAACATCTAAGTCCCCCAGGCCTCACACAGTTGACTTGTAACAAAAAAAAACAATATTATCAGAAGCTGCACATTTCACCACTGACTCTATTTTTGGCAAACAAGCCAGTAATTAATTAACCTTTTAGATTTTGAAACCTCTTGTACTCTGGTCCTTCAGCACAGAAGCTCAGGAGATATCATATCTATGCAGAACATCCCTTGTCAGATGTCCGGCCGAGTGACAGTGGCTTCTTCTGTAGACTCATAAAGTTGGCACCGGCTGAGCCAGAATGTAAAATAATTTCTAGCTGAAAATGTCACCATTTAAGAGCCGATATTAGCTGAAACCTCAAGGGAAGGACACAAGGAATGTGGAATCTGTTCTTTGGGCAGAGAAGTGCTGAGAAGGTGGAAATCTTGGCGGTGATTGTGCTTTGTAAACAGAAGCTGGAGATAATTCAGAGGCAGAGATGTGAGGATTATCTCTATGTGGAGGGCCGCACAAGGCCAGCATTTCTAAGAAGACAAGTCTTAGGAACTGGTTTATTTTTAAACCTGAGATTCTTATAGTATGAAGAAGAATAACTTGCATATAATAAAGGAAGCGGTTGTTGCCAAATATAACAGAGAGAGTGTTTGTGGCAAATCCTGTCCTGAATCCTGAATAATATCTAGAAATGATTTGGGGGTTTGAAATACTAACAGCACGACACTGAAGGACATGTATGTTTTCCATATTTTTTCGCATCATATATTATGCAGGATGCGATCCAGATGTGAAGTCCTTCTATAAGTCCCTGAGGGATTTTAACGACTTTGGGGAGAGTTCAAAACTGTATTATTGTGAATACTAAATTCAAGACTAACATGTATAGAGAGCAAATTAGCTTTCCCTAAATGGTTTGATTTCTTAAGTCTTTCACAATATGTCATACTGATATTTTGGAAATAATGTAACAGTTTTTCTTAAGATATTTGAAAGCATTTTGATACTTTTAGAACTTCTCTTTTGTGTATGGAACATTATATGAATCACTTGACTTCTAGTTCTTGTTTGGCTCCTCATTTTATATCTTTAGAAGTATTTGCACCTTTAAAGCATAACTTTAATAACAAGGTGCCCTGTTGCTTTAAGGCCGGCAGCTGTCTGATGACGTAAGTGCAGCCACTGGCTGGATAGGGCCCCCGGACGGTCAGGAAGGGGGAACATGACTGCTGTCCCCCTGCCTGGGGTCAGTAGTTCATGACCGGGCATATACAGCTGGCAGATTGAGTATGTGGCACTGTCAGATAGTGGCCCACCGGCCAGCATATATAAATATACATATACTGCATACTGGAAATTATTGGTTTTGGAAGCATTAGGTGGCAACCAACTTTTAACCAGTGTTGCTTAGTACAAAAATGCATTTCTTATTAATGTTTCAACCTTTCTGTCTACTTGGACCACACTATCTCACTATATGGACCACACTATCTCTCTTCCTCTGCACGTCTTCCTTAATTCCTCAAAATCTAAAAACATATAAATATATTTAAAACATTTTGACAGTTCCCTTAACTTCTCGGTAACCTTATATCAGTCCCTATCCACTTTCTTTTAAGTCTACCTACATTTTGACTAAGCCATCTTTTTAGCCCTCGCTATACTTTCCACATCTCTAGAGAACCACGCTGGCTCTCTCTATTGCTTTTTGTTATTATTCCAGATGCAGACGTTGGTTGCCTTTTCTAAAAGATCTTTTTAGTTTTTTTTTCCCAGGGCGCCAGCTTTCTACTCTGAAATCTCCAACCTGCTAAACATTCACTAACATATTAACTTTTGTGAGCATTATCTAATCAAAACCCTTTGTTTCTGCGTGAGCTCTCTCTCCATGCGATGATCAATTGGAACTAAGCTCTCATCCTCAATTACAATGGAGGTAACCTCTCCATTACTAATTTCTAATATTTCAATGGAATACCTTTTTTTTCTCCCCCCTGCTGCTATATTTATTTTTTTGTATTTCAAAAACTCTATATTTGGAAATAGTGCGATGCACAGCTGGCCTCGGTGAGGAAGAATGCAACTGTGCGTTTGATGTCTTCTACAGATATATCAAGTATCAGTATGGATATTCTATACATGTGGTCAAAAGAATACAGAAGAGCTTCTGGTGGACTTGTATCAAGTAATACTTTGTTTATTTTATTAAATGTGTATTTCTATACTCAGCCTGTTCCACAAAGGGGCCAGCAGCACATTTGCCACAAACCAGGAAGACAATCGCCTTATTGGGTAATCAGGTTCCCACAAATGTGTTTATGGGTATGAATGTGTGTATATGTATAAAAATCTGACAAGAACCATAAAAATGTCATTTCTGGTTGTTCTACATTTAGCATTTTCCGTAAAGGTTTTTTTTTGGGTTTTTTTTTGCTTTTACATAAATTGAGCTCTTTGTGATTTCCTTGCTTTTAAGGAAACATTTTGAATTCCGGAGCTTTTGTTGCTGAAAATCATGAACAAACAAACAACTGGGAGCTAGGAATAATTTATTGAGAGACAGGTATGTGAAGTTGAAAAGAAATGCCCAAAGGAATGAGAGCGCTCTAACTACATAGTGGGATTATTGACTGATATGATGTGTCGCACCCCTCCAGCACCCACATCACATGATAATCTGATAAATGAAACATGGTCTTACATCTTAATCGCTATACAATTATCATTTTATTCATTCCCAAGAGGAATCATGCTAACCGAGGGCTGTCACTGGGAACAAAATGTTATTTATTGTATTTATACAGATTTTATTCAGAAATCCTTATTCCGTGTCTTGTTTCCATCTATCAAACTCCGACGAAGGTTTACCTTTACAATTAAACGTTTTCACGTGTGATGTTAATGTAATAAATTCCAATTTTGGGCACTAACACCATTAGTAAGGTGCTTAGTTCTATCTTGTGCTAGTCAATTGCAACTAAGCAAGTTGAATTTCCCGTTACCCTGAGTCCTTCACCAGTCCCCTTCTCCCTCTTTCTTATCTGGCTGTGTATTTGGTTCCATCTACCCTCCGTGTTCTGTGTTATATGATACCTGCTAACCCGTTGCTGACCCTAGCTACGTCTCTGATACCTGTTAACTTGTTGCTGACCCCGGCTTGCTTCACGACTACGCCTCTGATACCAGTTATCCGGTTGCTGACCCTGATCTTGTATACAATGATTCAAAAGCCTATTACTATGGGGTATATCTAGCCCAGTCCTCCTGCTGCTCCTTGCGGTTCCCATAGGCCCTGTGACTACTCTGCCAATTGGTTCCAGCCCATCTAATGTAGGCTCCAGTGCGTCCTTTGGCTGGCTGACAATGGGCCATGACAGGTCAACTTGGACTTTTTTTGGAGAAGAGTTTCTTACAGATCCATAGAAAATAATTATGAAACAACAAAACACTGAAAAATTAGAATCATAGTGCTGGATTGGAAATGTAGGTCATTTTGTAGTTGGGATATACTGTATGTTATACATTATATATTATATGTTTGAATAATCTCAGCTTTTTTGCCACTGCGAACAAATTACTATACTTAATCTTTATTGTTAATCGAGTTTTGTTAACAGAGAAGTTCATCATGAGAAAAAGAACCCAAAGAGAACAAATATTCCCCTTGCCTGGTAATGAATCAGAAAAAAATAAGACAGCTCTATATTTTTCATTGTTGTTTTTTATATTGTTTTTTGGGGGGTTTGGGGTTTATTTGTAAGAGAGGGAGTTGGCAGGAATGTTGAAAAGAGAGTTACAGTTATGAAGGGTCAACCTTAGTGAGCTTCTGCTCCAAGCAAATCTGGAATGCCCCAAATACTCAAATCAGTGGAATTGCGTGAAAGTTACCCGCACAGTGAAGTATGCATTATGCTCTTGCGGGACAAATTCCAAAGATAGTGAAGTCAGGGGGTCAAGTCTCTTCCCAACTCCCGTTTTAGTCAATAAACCAGGCCAGATATATCTCATTCGAAATTCCCAGCATACAAAGAGCTTCCCCACCAATGCTCTGATGGACCCACTGGCACCCAGCCTCCCACCTTATCTGACTTTACATACCACCGAAAAGCTTCTAATGCTTGTAGCTCAATATACAGTTAGACTGAATGTAAACGAAAGGGTGGGCCACGGAACCTGGATCTAATTATCAATCTCAAAGAATATGTAATAACTTAACCTGTGGGCTAGTCCCTTTCAAATGCATTTTTTTGGTCCAGCCCTGTCGCCTGGGCCAGTCCAAAATTCTTCAAAACAACTCACCACCAACCCATTTGTAAGAAAACAAAACCACACTGATTCTCTGCCTCGTATTAAAGGCCATTTTTTTCAGAGCTGGTGAGTGAATCATAATATTCTTGATGAGAATTAATGGGTTAAATGAAGCAAATCTATTTCTGCTCACGTTACCTCCTTCTTTTGTCTTTTCCCATATTAATCCTCAATAAATTAAAAGACCTGATGGTCAAAAGACAAACAACTCCCCCTCTAAATTTGTAATCCCAAACACAATTTTTCATATTCTGTCTCCTCGAGAGAACTTTTCATAATGCACCTGGTATTTATTACAGCGAGAATGATTAATTAGTCTGCATTGTTGCTTACAATCTTTTTGTCTGTACAGTATGAACTCCTGCAGTCTGGTGAATATAAGGTTTAACAAACTACTCTCTTAACACTTACGAATGCCACATTAAATACTCCAACACAATGTCCCAATCAGGGCATCTGTATCGGAAGTGGGGCTAGAGGCAGGGACTGTTGGGACAAGAGTCAGGACAGTTGGTGCCAGGAAGTGTCCACCCAAACAGCGACCTTTCAGTGCTTCTCATGGATTCCATGTCAAAACTGAGACATGCATTGGACTTACAGCTCCCTAGGTCAGTCAGGGAACATCAGAGTAGCCCCTTCAAGCAATGCCAAAAATCGAGACTGTCCTCTGAAAAACACGACACTTAGGAGGTATGTTGTATAATAGTTTAACATCATACTATGTGTGTTTTCCAAACACACTGTACACAAATGTCACATGATAGTCCAGTGTAACACGTGTGACTATATAATATGCTCTGTGTCTACCTGGAGACTCGTTAATACAAAGCTGGTTGCTGGAATTGTCCAATTTACTTCGTTTTCTGCATATGGAAAAGAAACAAAGTTTGTAGATACGCAAACGTCATCTGTAACATGTTTAAGGAGTAGATTGTGTTGTTTCAATTATTGTATAGCATCGTACTAATCAGTTAAATAAGTGGTTCTTTTTGAAGCACTGTTAAAAACAAGAAAGGAGGTGATGGAGAAGAAAACGTGTATACGGTATGTTCAGAAATAAACATGTCTATAAGCATAGGTTAAGGAAACATTTTTTGTCCCATTCAGTATGACTGATATTGTTAAAGGTAGAATGCTATTCTTTTTTTGTAATTACACTGATTATGCTAAATACCTTTAATAGCGTCAGAAGCAAACAACAATTTTTTTATATATATAAATAATGTAAATATAAATAAATAAATAATATATATATATATATATATTTTTTTTTTTTTTAATTTATTTTGGTACAAAATAAGAATGGGGACACCAAATCAGTGGTGAATGGAAAAACGTTAAGAAAACCGTTGAAATGCTATCTGCTACATGTTGCCGTATCACTTCATTACAAATGCCTTTGTGCCGCAGAACTTTATTGCCTTCTATCCACCAACAGTTAATTTATGCCAATTCCCTACTCACCTCCTTCTAAAAAACAGCCCAGGCATCCCGGGGCATACTTACTCAGCTATACACTAATGTTTTAGGCATACATTTATTTATAAATAGCAGTGGCGGCTTCCTATTAAACAGCACTCAGGGGCTGTGACAGCAGCTCAAGTTATTCTCATCTCAGAGGTAATAGAGTGAAATTATGCACAAAGCTATTTGCAGCTGTTATGGGGAAAAACAAAAAAAACATACCGTTTCTTCCTCAGAAGAGTTGTTTTTATTTAAAGTACACAATTTGGATCATTACACAGTTTCACTATTTATTCCCCATTTTGATACCATATTTAAACTCCTCTAGTAGGATTATGTTTTAACCAGCCTTTGGATACCAAATATTGGGCGCCATTTTTACACCTTTCTATTTAGTTCACAATGTACAGGACCCTGTTGCTTTGGGGTCAGTTGACCTTTCCAGTTGTCTTCCATCATATCCCAAACACAGTTACAGATCTTTTATAGGCTCTGTTACTAAAGATTGTCCAATACTCAATGCCCGTGTCAGTAAAGAATATCCATTAGTCACTCTACTCATGTGCCAAGGGGTCCTCAAAATCTGGGGTGCCCAAGGCTTTGCAGATAATCCAGACGCAGCATTAAACAACTTTGTATTACTTGTGTTGCCAGGTCCCTGACCTAAGCAGATGTTTCTTTTTTTGAGTGAGTTTTTAGGCAAATTTTGGGACAAACTTTAATATGGATTTTAATAGAATTGTCTTATGATAAAAAGTTATGAACCAAAACAAATTGCAGTTTTTTTTCCAGCTGAACACAATCTAGTGGTGTTTTACAACTTCCAGCTGTTAAGACTATTTGAAGGATGTGTATTGTTGTCTAGTTAAATTGAAGAGATTAGACAAGTCCATCATGACCCAGCAGTCCAAATACCAGTATTTATTAAACCATACCATACCAAGCATTTAGTGTTACACAGACACTGCTGCAAATACTGTAGTTCATTGAGAAGATATGTCTTGTGCAACGTGTTGGTGCTCTGTCTTTGCCTGTGGACCGATACAGACATAGATGCCCAGTAAAGTGGCTCGATGCACAACTGCTCATGGTGGTCCTGCATTCTGGGAATGGAGCCACACGCTCTTTGTACAAACTGCTTCGGCAGCAAGTGTTCCTAAATCCCTTATTCCTAGAATGTTACATCATCCATTCACGAATGGTTGTATTCAGGCACCAAGCTTTGGCCACTGGGAGAGGAGTAGGGAGGGGGAAAGAGAGAATGTTTATATCTGTACATGTTTGGTGTTAAATGGGTGAGTTCGTTGGTGTTAGTCTAGGGTGTAAAAATGCGTGGATTTTAGAGTAACTAAGGTCACCAATATGTAGTGGGGACACAGGACTGCAACACCTGGGTACTCCTTCAGGCTGCGCATAGTACAAGTAACACCACTTTATACGGGGAGGGAAGCCACATCTTGAAAGCCACAAGTGGAAAAGCAGCTGGGTGATATATAGGATAAACTATTAATGCCATATTTATTAAATAATATATACTATTACATGCACATATAAAGCCATGGGTTACATGATGGCAATGCCATGGGTGAGGAAGCAAAAGTCAAGTTGCCCTAGGGAGGGCGCTGTCTATCATAAGTAAAACACCAAGTGTATTGAACGTATTTGCGTGGCCGCTGTTAGCATCTCCAACTGGGACTACATCTGTTGACCTCCCTCCCCCACTTACTGCGCATTTCATGGGCCAGCGCCTAACTGAGCAGTTATTAATGGAAATAAATGGAGGTTTTTACTCTGCAAGTTATTCAGGCTTTGAAGTCACAGCTCGTGAAGCTAACAAATTATTATTGTTTTACGTTTCGCACACACATTTAACAGGAGCAAATGATTCTCCTGAAGCTGCCACTTAGCGTTGGAATATTTCAAACAGGATTTTCACAAGACGAATATTTTCATTTAGCAGAGCGAGAAAGGATCTGCAGGGCTGACCCACGGCATCTTCTTACAAATTATACAATCTTTTTTTCATGGCTTTGTCCATCATAAAACCAGTTATACAGTTTGCAATAAGTGTCACCACCAGGTTGTCACAAGCGTTGGATTATGGCTGTAGTGGGCTTTCCTGCTCAGTTCTCCTCTCCCCCTTTATTTCTCCTAAAAAACAAAACACTTTAATAAAGTCATTATATGGCCCAATTTGTCTCTTCCTGCTATAAACTGCCAGTGCCACCTCTAGTGCTTCTTATTGCCTAGTGAATGTCACAGGGATATAATGTCCTATCTGCAAGGTGGTGCACAGAAGCCTTTGCCAGGTAGGGCATAGACCTCCTGATCTATCACACATGCTAAGCTACCTTACCAGCCATTCGGTGGCCCAATACAGGCAGGCCCATGGACTCCTTGCTCTCATTGTCACCTGAGATTTAGATTGCAGACTATAGACTCAAGTGCCAAAGACACTCTCATATTCCTCCAGGATGTAATAAAGACACTATGGAGAGATGTCATGGTGGATGGAGATAATCAGAATTGGTCATATGATGCAGATGTGCTGTAGACCACTGGGCTGACACTCTCTGGGTGATGTCACTCATATTTATGCTTTATTTAAAGCTTTTTGGATCCAGTCTGGCTATTTTGTCATGTCAACTAGCCACCTTTGTCCTTCTCCCAAGAAAATAGCTTTCTGGCTCTGAACTTAACTAATGTGACCATAGGTGGCATGGTTGAACGCTGTATTGTCCTCTTTTCAATCTCTGGAGGGGCTATGGTTATAAGAGATATCTAGAGGCTCTTATTTTGGCACTGTCGAGATGAATTGTATATGCTCAGATATAACAGGCGATTAATATCTGGAGATTTCTTCATCCAGTGCGTCACAATCTAGACCAGCGTTAGCAATTAACATCAAGCTATAATTCTCATCATCCTCACCTAGCCTGATTGCTATGGGGGTTGTACTCGCATCTATTGGGAAATTCCGTTGACACAACCCTGTTTTCTAAGCATTGCTGTAAGCAATATGTAGATGGTAGCTGCAGAAAAAATATGCACAGGACAATTCTCAATGCAAACAAACACAGCAGGAATGAAATCACATTGCTGTGACCTCTGCTTGGATGCTTTCTGCATCCCGGGCAGCTCATCTCCCTTGTCTAATGAGACGGGTCTTTATCCGTACTTCCTGTATTCTTGATTCATCAGAGATGCCCAACAAGCCGCTAATAGGCATGTCAAAGAATCAAATAAAGGCAAAGCTTTAACGAGGCTAGCTACTTGTTAACATCCTATCCCCCTGATCAAATTAAACTAGGGCATTAGCCACAAAATGTTGCAGCTATTACTCAAAAGTAAAGCAGCTTCAGATGGCCGAAAAATAAGCAGATGACGGTCTCGCTCCTCTGTTATAATTATTAATAGGTTCTTGTATGTAGGCATTAGAGCAGAAGGGACTTCTTTCACTGCTAATTACCCTTTGCTGGCACAAGAGGGTCAAAAGGGAGAGAGAACAAAGGCATTGCCAGAATAATATTTTCACAGGCCCAACAATCTTCAAGAAATCACAGGTTTACTGTAAAGTAGCAAGCAACAAGTAAAAAAAAAAACTTGGTAAAAAAAACCTAAGCAAAATTGTCTGCTATAATATTAGATTAAACATTAAATGGTGTTCAAAGTAGTGAAAAAAATATTGCACATAAAATAGTTTGTTGTTATAACGTATGTTCCTTAATGTTATGTTGTAGTCCCAGAGAAATTCCCCAAGCCTAAAACAGAAAAAAACCCATACATGATCAAATGTGTGACTTTGTATGTTTTATATAAATAGATAATATTCCCATTAGACTTGCACTCACAGTCTCCATTAACAACTGGGCTCTGGTTTATGCAGCATATGGATTGTAACTTCCAAACTGTAGGGGATCCTTCCTGGTAGAATAATGGTATTCCTCGTGGTCATACCTGGGAACTTTTTATGCTCTGGCTACTCGGTGCGTACCCTTGCAGGATGTCGACAAGACTGCCTGCTGATGTCAGTCGGGGTCCCGCTGACATCTTGGACTGTCCTGCTGACGTCAATGGGTGGTCCCACCGTCATCAAGAGACACACAGTCATTTAAAGGGCAAATGGGTGGGGGGTGGGGAGTGACAGGGCCTCATGCCTGCAACCCGGAGGAGCCAGATCTTGACCTGGAGAAGCATCGCTTCACCGGGTTTCGCCAGTGGTTCCCAGATATGCTCTTGGTGCAGAACACTAATATAAGGAAAGCATGGAGGACATAGTGTCAAACAGTACATATTATGTCCCACTAACAATAAAACCATAAACTGTCCTGCAGCACTGGTCTGGGACCCTACCGCAAAACAAATCCACTGAAACCATCCCCGTACTCCTTCAACCAAACCACGCCAATACCTATTATGTTACAGAACAGATATTGCTGGGGCACACCTGTGCAGTGGTTGCTGATTAGTAGCAGTATCAGCTGATGGTCTGACGACGGGTACCAACCCCTCATGAAGTTCTCTGCTGGTCATGAGATGGATGGGCTCATTTCCAGGCTATATGGGAGGGAAGGATGCCTCCTGCATAACTGCAGAGGAACTAAAGAGGCCAAGTTCAGGAAAAAACTAGCAACAGATAATTTTATTTGTTATTGTGAGTGATCGATGAATCATATTTGCAGCGTTGCTGTCTCTGGGATAATTCTCAGTTTATTTTCTTCCCTTCCAATTTCACCCCCCCCCCTCACTGGACCCAAGGTAGGGTCAACCTTGCTGTTCTGGACCCTGAAGAAGGTTTAACTGGTTCCTTTATGATCTTTTACTTATGAGTTCAGTAAATCTTTCGAATGTATACATTGTATTCTTTGCTGACGAAAGACTTTCTACTGTAACTTTTGTAACACACACTATTTTGCGTTACATAAATGAGTAGGAATTAATCCACATAGACAATACCAGGACAGGATTGTGTTCTCACGCAAGCTACCCTGGATTTGTAGGAGTCCAGATGGAATAATAAACTGAAAAAAACATGCACCAACAACCCTTTTCCCTCGATTGCATATAATTGCTATGATGTTTATGTCAGTTCATAGACACATACTGTGTGTTCATAATCTTGTGAACTTGTGCCAGTCTCTGAGTGGGTAGCAGAAAGCAGAGGGATGTCTAATTCATGTTGCAAACAGCTTTCAACCAGAAGTAGGAAGAAGCTGTTGTTTCTAAATTAATATTTTACAAGCCTTTGTAGAGTCAAGGACAAGGGGACAGGGGTCTTATATGTATGGAAGTGAAGAGCCGTGATATGACAGGATAAGCATACTTTTATGGGACACAGATATATAGGCTTATAATTATAAGGTATAGTGTGTTTCAACTTTGTTCATGCTTTTTTTTGCTGTAGAAGATGAATATTCCTGGAGATAACTAAATTTAGAGGAAGTAAACTCAAGTTCTGATGCCTTCTGGTATTTTAATGATTTCTAAGTACGTTTGAGGGTGATATGTTAGCATTATGGGCTACAAAATGATAAAGAGAAATTTCACGTCACCCATTGGAGTCATGAGCTTCCGCGCCACTCGTTTCATGATTTGGAAGTTCAGAAGCCGGATCTAGGATGTGAAGGTTGACTGAAAATAAAAAAGGAAGGGTTTTTTGTACCGTGATGACTATTATCCCCCAACTAGACTGCTTGAAACTCATTTGCAATGCCCTTGTTGCCCTTACACCCCTGTATTCCATGAATGACTAGTGGTGGGGAACATAGTGCTGCCAGTGGTAACGGGATATTTACCATTAACAATTATGTGTGCTATGAACTTTTACATTGAGTCAATAAATCAATCTCCTTTTGGGGGTGTAACATTATTGAGCATGTGTGAAACCAATACTTACCTCAATCAAATAAACACAAAATGCCAGCGACTGACTCTTTAGCATGCATGCTAACACAAAAGTCATCAAAAGCAGGCATAATTAGCAAACGTTTCAAAAGACCTGCTTGTGCACTTAGAAAGCTTGGGGCTTTAAGGTCTGCTGTCCTTTCACCCTAAGGAAACGGGGCAGTTGCCCCAGGCCCAGGCTAACCTTAGACGCCCACAGAAGTTGTCTCCTTGCCTGTGTTAACGGCCACCAGACTAGGGAAGTGGAGATCTATTTGGCTCTATAGAGGTGTCTGATGTTGGCAAGTACCAGGATATCACATCATATTCTGTAGCCTGGCATCAGAGGGCTCACAGAAGTAATCAACCATGCAGAGGTCTGTGCCAGTGGCTACACAGATCTCCAACCTCCATCACACTACACCACCAGGGGCAGCTAAGACTTGGTTGAGAGTGAGGTCACTAGGGGAGGCTTGCCCCACTGCCACAAGAGCTTTAGGGACTATGTTATATCATTTTTTGTCATGGCTGACATAACAAATTTGCTTGTGTCATAAAGTCAGTCAGACAAATGGTGTCATGAAACATTCCAAACAATGAGAATGGTCTCAATCAGTGGCACATTGCAATTAAATCCATACCCCTCTAGAGAGGAGTTACCTGTTAATGCGAGTATCACATTCTAATTAAGATTTTGTGACTTTTTTCGCTCTTATAATGGTAGAACAGATGGCATCTATTCATTCTGCTTGAAATTCTTTAATCTGCACTGCTTTGTACAAACCATGGGTGTGAAAGGGTTAGCACAGTTTGTTACTCAAAGGAAAGAATTCTTCTCTTTCGTTACATTGCATAATAAAGTCAAGGGCATATAATTTGGGAAAGCAGAGAGATAAAAATACCCCCTCTGCTTTCTGATAATAAGACCATTATGAAGGCATTAAAAATTATCCAATTGTTCTGCGTTTGGTTACACTGGGGAAAACAATCAACCAAATTTAACTGTGGAATGGAATAATTTATTTCTTTTTCTGGAATTTGCTCATAAGTGTGATTATTTCACAGTCTGTCTGGTACAGGATACATTGTTTAATATTCATGCTTCGCGCAGAGCGTGGCTGCTGTGCTGATGGAGGTGATTGTATATAGTCTCAAGATGGTGGGAGTCACTCAGCACAAAGTAGCTGTAAAAATGTAACTATCCTAACATAATGAGAATATATTCACATTACCATATTAAAACGTACACATTTGCACTTTATATAGTAGAACATTTCCCCCAGGAATTCCATAGATGTGACCTAGTGGCTCACCAATACCAAAGCTATGTGGGAGTATGTGGGAGCGAGCTCTAGCTTTAACCAACTACCTTCTGGTTCCTTCTATTATCTGCCCTATTCACACAATAGTCACACAACCTATACAGGCCACCGTCTCTGAGGTTTCACCGTGTGGCAATAATAATCTTCTAGCATGCGATGGTATATTTAGGTTGGGTGCTGCCCTAGGCTTGACCCAAAAAAGTGCCCCCAGCCCCACATCTCTGCAGAGTGCTGGAGACTGAAGTATGATGTCATATCATGCTGCTCTGCCTCAGACACTTGAATGACATATCACAGCTTGTGAAAGCTCATTAAGAAGCAATGCGCAGAGGAGCATGATCACAAAAAGACACATAGGGATATAGGGAAGCATAGCATTGTTTTTTGTGGGAACAGTTTGGAGAAGGCCCTTTTCTATTCCAGCATGATAGTGCCCCAGTGCACAAAGCAAGGGCCATAAAGACATGGTTGGATGAGTTTGGTGTAGAAGAACATGACCACCCACACAGAACCTTGACCTCAAACCCATCGAACACCTTTGATGAACTGGAAAGGAGATTGCGAGTCAAAACTTCCAGTCCAACATCAGAGCCTGACCTCACAACTGCTCTACTGGATGAATGCGCAGAAAACTCCCACTGGAAAGCTCCAAAAGCTTGTGGAAAGCCTTCCCAGAAGAGTAGAAGCTGTTATAGTTGCAAAGTGGGGACCAACTACGTATGAAGGTCTATGTATTTTGAATGCAATGTCATAGAAGCCCCTATATGTGTAATGGGCAGGTGTCCCATTACTTTTGTCCATATAGTGTATATATACATACAGTATATACTATATACTTTTTGTAACATTTCAGAAGACTGACTGGATGTCCCGTAGTCTCCTGTTTTCGTTACATTTATACCTTACACAGATATACAATTACAAGGAGCCAATCAAGAAGGTGAGGTCAGTCGCGTTCATTCATATATCTTTCCAGCACAAGAAATGTAAGTAACAATTGCATTGCTAAATATATTTAAAAGTTCCATACGACTCTCTACCCATCGTTTAATGATTCCGCCTCTTCAAGTCCTTTTTTGGAGTTTCTAACAAATAAAATAAACCGTAGTTTACTTACTACAAATATTAAGATTTTTAATTTTGGCTGATGCAAACCCTACAATTTTCTGAATTTTATTTAAATTAAGAAACAATGAAATAGGCAATCATATCAGAATTAGTAGCTGCCAAATTACATAGTAGCGTTGTAATTCAGGTTGAAAAGAGACACACGTCCTATTTGTTCTCATTAGTACTTGGAATTATTCAAATGATTTTAAATATAGATAGACCTTACGGTGTTGATGATACATAGACATATCTGGCTTTTTTTATACTAAGTTGTTTGTTTTACTGAGCATGATTTCGTATCATCATGCCATGAGTAAGATGTACCCTTAGCTGATTACTTGTTAATACAACTTGTTGAGTCATTTAGCATTATTCCTCAATCCCCCATAATACTGAAAATAATAAATTAAAAACAGTTACGCTTGTGATTTACGCAAACTATCTTACCTTATTCCTAGACAGGGTCACTACGTGGTCCTTTTGGGCTCCTGGTGGCTTATGGATGCAATGAACTTCACAACATTTCAGAAAACGGTATTAAAGGCTAAGCAGAACATTGAAATGTATCATTTTTTTTCATATGCCTTGATGGCCAACAGATTAAGAATAAGTACTATATTACTAGTATGACATCATGGACAGGATTTCATTCATTTATAGAAGGAATTCTTTAACACGTTTAGTTACGTATTACTTTTCTTTCACATTTTGAGCAGAGGTACAGAATTTGCTGCTTCATAAACGAAGAAGACAAGAATAAAGCTTTTCATATTATTTATTTGGCAGGAAAAATGGAAAAAAAAAAATAATTTCACCCTCCGTAGCCAGAGGTTGTTTTTAGGAATAATTAGAGTGGTTATTGTTCCAGGAATATGTCATTGTTTATATCCTCATTAAAGAAGAATTAATTGTCTTATTGTTTAAACAAATGGTTGGTTATTTAATTGTACTTATATTTCATTATAGAATGTGCTGGTATAGCTTCTAGGATAAATACGTTTATGTGCTTCTGCCTCCTGTATCATGACCAAGAGATAAGAAAGGGGTACTACAAATTAACATGGTACCTTAAGAGGGTCCATCACTTTTTCCAAGGACAAAAAGAAAAATAAGACAATCGGCTCCATCTTATGACGCTGGAAGTAGAAGCACCATGAAGGATTTATAGTAAGTACCAATTCATGGCAGTATAAACTGTTAAAAAAAAGGGTGAACATAAAATAATGTAGTCGTTTACATAAAATGACTATACAACATAGAAATGACTTCTACAACCGATTTAACTGATTCTAATAAGCAATAAAAATCTTAGTCCAGGTCAATGGTTTACTCGTTTAATGCATACATCAAAAGGTTCATGTAGAGAGCAGCTTTACTTGATATACCTGTGAGTTGCTAATGATGTGACAATCAAAGGCTCGTGTACTAAAGGCAGTTTTTTTTACACCTGAACATTAAAATGAGTGGCAAAAAAAAATCCAAAGACTGTTTTAATGCTACATATAGAACATAAGAAAGAGCGCACCGCGTTTGCTTTGAAATCAAACATACTAGACATGGCATAAATAAACCCAATGTTTCGCTCCTACCTAGGTACTTTTATCACCTCTCCTATATGACGCATATATGGTTTACACACACAACATTTTTTTAGACAACCCAATGATGTTAAATAATTAGGGTAATGGTCTAAAAGCAATTCAGTTGCAAAGTTTGAGAAGAAATCTTGACACTGTAGCAGCCAATGACCAGTTGATTCCCATTCCCATAAGTTGTTAGTAAGACCACTTTTGCAAACTATATACCACTAGGGTGTACTAAGGCGGGTGTATGTATGTATGTGCGAGTGTATGGTGTTTTGGTGCCTGTGTGCATGTATGTATGTAGGTGTAAGTGTGTGGTCTAACTGTGTGGCGGTAGTGTGTGTGTTGTGCATACAGTGTTAGCATGTGTGAGTTAATGCATTTAGCCTGTGTGTGTATGCATTCCTGTATGGTTTTATGGTATGCATTAGTGTATGGTGTTAGCTTGAGTGTGTGTGTGTTAGTATTTGCTGGCAACATGTGGCAAGTGTGACAGCATATGGAGTGTCAGGTGTGAGCCTATGGTAAGCGGCACAACGGAGATGAAGGAGGTAGTGTGTGTGTGTGTATCTGTAAGAGTACATAATCCCAGATCTAATTTTAAAATCCATGAAAGCTTTAACTGTTCTACTGAGACATATTTGTGCTCTGGTATGTTAAACCAATAAACCTTAGATCTGTCATTCTTTCTCAGGAAGGTTTATTCACATAAAAACAAGGAATTCTTCCGATCATTATGGCAGCATCCTATATGTACCTTCCATTAGGTCCCATGATAATTAATAGTTCCCAGTAACAACTTTACATGAAATAATTATTTCTGCACTACTAGGAATGGTGTTTTGAATGCTGCACTTAGTTTTAAAGGTGAAAACTTCAAGAATTTAGGTCTGTGAAGGCTTCTAAAAAAGACATCAAATAGAGGAAAGATAGAAGTATATGGTCCATAAACGGGGACAGTTCCTTAAAAGCAGGCATTTTGGAAGTTACAGAGTTATGTGTATCAAATTGTGCTGCAATACCTTATATTCTCACTCAAGGAACTCAATAGGTTAACAACCCCAGTTAGAAAGTGTTTCCCCCAAGGTTAAATAGAAGACATTCAGCAGTCTGCACCAGCCGAAAAATATGCACGTTCCAAACTCGACAGAGGAAGTATAAAAGAGGTGTCACTTCTTTAAAACCTCAGCCAGCTCTTTAGCAGAGGATGTGTTGATAAGACTTCCCGGGGGAACATTAATATGGTGCAAAAAACGAGACTTGTATCAGCACACTGACTAATATCACGTTGTGACTGGGGAGGGTAACAAGAACCTACAGAAGCTGATCCCACGATCTGATACGGAGCAAGGAATGGCCTTTAAAGTGGGTCTGGTTCCTGTAAATCATCAGCAACTTGGTGTGTGAATTTCTCTGGGTGCGTGATAACTTCTATCCTAAAAGCTTTTAGTGCAAGATAGTAGTCTCTTAAAGAACTTAATAGGCGCGTAACTGCATCTCTGCGGTGCATAAATCCATTGATTTAAGACGTAATATGGACAGACTCGGAAAGTTACACGATCAGATTGACCCTGAAACTATTGTTTTTTGCACTCCACATTTAATATCTGAATATCTGACGGAGGCAGCAGATTTCAGTGTCGGGTCGAGTGCGCAGTAGCCATAATGTTGAGTGATTTCATGTGTATTGGTTATTATTGTTTTGCTTGTATATCAGGACTGAGAAAACGGTAGCCTTATCTCAGCAGTTTTTGTACAAACTGTTATTTGTAAAGCCTGCTTGATGGTCTTATAGAGCTTCAAGTTGGTATTCTGGTATTACTATTTTTTTACTTAAAGTTAATTATATCTGTTTCCACCAAAAAGCAGAGTCAGGACATTTCATGCCTAATTTCGCCCCATTTTCTATGAGCCTTTAAGTGAGGATTGGCATCCTGATGTCAGCCTATACCTTATGTACTCGACCTGCAGCGGTATAGCAGAATACACATAGGCCTCTAGTGTGTAGGTTCCATATAAAACCACTGTCATAAAAATCTTGGGGTGATGATCCAAGTTAAGATGTGATGCGGTACCAAGATACCAGCTCTTGCATATAAGACAACAAAAATAACGGAGGCCAGTCTGGAACATGACGGTTCTGCTTTAACCTTCTCTTATTACTAAAGATCTGTTTGATCTTCCATCACCCTGCCAGCAACCATGTCCTGGCTGTCCCATCGACCATATAACTGACCAAAGCTGATCCAACAGATTTCCTATAATAAAATCATGGATGTTCATGTAGAGGTAGAAGGTATGGAGGTGTTCTCCAGAGACTTAGTTTTCCCAGCCCTACTTGTCCTCATCACTCACAACACATATTGGAATTGCCACATGTTAGATACATGTTCCCATTTTGTAAAATCCTAAGTAAAAATATTAACAACAAACAAAAGTCTTTTTTAACTGCAGTCACTGAAAATCCATTGTTTTTTGGAGTAACAATACAATGTTTTAGCCGTCGCCCCGGGAACATTTGTTGACCTATGTACCGACGTGTTTTTTCTTTCTTTTATCTATCATTCAGACCATAAACTTTCTCCACATCTATCTAATTGTCCTATCACCGAAAACAGATACAGATCGCTTTCTGAGAAGACATACACGCGATTATAGATAATGAAATAGAAACTAATTGTTCTGGTGGGGGTTAAAGCTTTGGTATATGATTCATCATTAGACCAGATAATTTCACATCTGCATGACATGTCTAAGGGCTAATTGTAGAGATGAGTTTCCTGCTTATTTGTAAAACCTGATGTGCTGGAGGAGAAAGAGTTATAAAATGTTCCGTTCCAGCATTAAATCAGTCTTTCAGATCCCTGGAGGACAATGACAGTTCCATGTTATGGACGGTTAGAAGGTGTAGAATTAGTTTTGGTACAGCAGCAAAGATGGACTAATACCTCAGGCCAGTTTTGTTCTCTGACATTATCCTCTCGATGAATATCTTCTAAAACGATTTAACTTTTTGACAATCCATGTTATGAAGGAGATTGTAATTGGATGTCTGTTGTTAATTGATTACAACTTAATTTCAGCTGTCAGGGAACATGAAACAAAGAAGAGCCTACATTTGCGTGGCGCTTACAAATTATACAGGAACTAAGTTGTGTTCCATATTATTAAATGAAAGTTTGTTACTCCATACTTCGTTGGTGTTATTATTAATAAGTATTTCCAACATTTTCTTCAGTGTGGTAGTTTGAAAGTGTTCACACACACACACACACACACACACACTAGGGGTGAATCCAGAGCCTGACCTTGGGAGAGGTACTAACACACACCCAGACACACACTTTCAGACACTCGCATTAACACACATCTAGACACACTGTCTAAGACACACGCACACAGACAATAACAGACAACCAGACACTCACATAAACACTACCCAAATAAACACAACTCCACTCAAACTACCACAGACACACACTGAATACTAAACACTAGCACACATACACAGGTAGACTCAACACAAGCAGACAAGCACACTAACATACCCAAAGACACATGTCCACACACTAAAACACCCCCACATAAACATACCAAGACACACACACATTTACACACTAACTAGTTGTGTCATAAGGAGGTGAGTCTGGGTAAGGTGTTAGGACATATCACCAATTCTGGTATGAACCAACACCTACACACCACAGCCCAGGGGTGCCTCAGGGTGAAATGGCAGCATTGATGCCAGCAGCAACCACCAGCAGCAACAACAGACAGAGCAAAGGAAGTGGTGAGGCCTCAGCCGACTTTAAGAGTGCGATGGGTTCAAAGACACAAGGAGACACTGTACCAGCCTACCCTAGAACACTTTGGGGCTTTCTATTGAAGGGGCATGCCGAAGCAGCAGTCAAATAAGACACAATGACTTGATCTTCTTATCACTGTTGGAGGTGCTTCCTTCTTCGTGATTAAGGGGGGACCCATGAGGCAGCTACTAGAGGACCTCACTCTCCACCACATCTTCCCCTGTCCCATCACCTCCCTTTACCAGCCTTGTGTCTCATTGTTGAAGGACTAGCTGTCCAAGACAGCTGGACAAACTATCCACTTCACCTTTGACAAATGACGCACCACTAAGGCACACTGGTGGCTGCCCAAATATTTGGAGGACAGTAACACTGTATCCGGTGTAGGCACATGGGGTGAAAGGAGCGGAAAAACTGGAGCAGAAAGGCAGCAGGGTTATAGATCTTTTCTACTCAAAAGCTCTCTCCTGCTCCATGCCTGATTGCATTTCTGTACCTGTGTACTGCTCCTAGACACCCGAGCTGTCACTTCCTCCTTCAGGGGACATGGCCTAAGCCGGCAGTTTCTTTAAAAGATAGCAGTGAGTGTTACTCAGTGCTCAGTCATTTTGATCCTTTGTGAGGTTCTGATTGCGCTTGTGTCTTGTTAACATACCCCTGGATTGTTTATATAGACTTTGTTTTATTATCTTCTGCCTGCATGATAGAGATCCTTGGATTGCCATCTTTGTATAAACCTGCAGATCCTGCATAGTGGACTCCTCACCTCAACCTGACATGAGGTTATGGATGAACAGCACACATTAGCCCACATTTCGGCAGCTCTCAGGAATATGCTGGTGCATCAGATTGGACCACAGACAGGCAAATAAGTAGAAATGGGACTAGAGGTCACTGTTGCGGCAGCAAACATGTTGAAAACAGTTAGAGATGGAGCAAGCCAGCAGCTAAGCGAGGAGGAGGAGAAGGCAGGTCCACCCTGGACATGATAAAGCAGATCCTAGAGCAGTAGTATCTGCTCCATGTGCTCTGAGTAAACCATTTAGATGTCCAGTAGACTTGTGCATTTGGATTCTAAACCCATAAAATGAACCCATAAACCCATAAAATGAAAAGGAATTCCCAACAAAACAAACAAAAACAAAGCAAAGAGCCCAAAATCTTCTTTAAAATTCATACTCTCATTCACTCTCTCTAATGCTCTTTTGGAATTTCTCCATACCTTCAATGCCAACTACTTCCATGTACCTTTCTCTGTTCTTCTTCTTGTTCTTCTTTTTCTTCTGTGTGGAGGATCGGGGAGGTTACTTCAAGCAAAAGAGCGGAGACTACAGGCACACCATCTCCTCTCATCAGGGAAGAAGATGTGCCCGGAAGCTCTGCTATTTTGCAGATGTTTACCAGAGGTTATGTTCCTGTCCCATTGTCCACAGACAAACAGACAAAGAACGAAGACTTTTTGTAGCAGTGGACAACGAGAAGGCAGGTGAACAATAAGATGTAGGATAAGAAGCAGCGCTGTGCCGCACAGAGACAGAGAGAAATGGTCAAAGTCTATGTTGAAGAACTGCTACTACCTCCTACTATCGACCTTCTAGGTGACCTAGAAATCTGTTATCTGGCCAAGCCTCTCCCACATCGTTCTGCTAGATGTATGTATCTATTGGTGCAGTGCTGCTGGGGCCATATGTATATATATACATATACAATGTCTGTATCATAATTATTAGGTGCCACTGGGAACAAAGACCAATCTGTTTTTTATGACTCTTGCTCTTATACTTCATTAAGCAGGGCAGGAATTACTTGCCTCTTTCTTTATATCACTATAAACTATAACTTCCAGAAAATCAGCTTTAAGCAAAAAGTCCCATAGAAGAAAATAGTTGTTTTTGAGCATAAAATACAGTTCTATATACAGTAATGTAGATTAGCACTGGCAAAAATTGTTTTATCTAATTTTGTTCCAATAAGCTTCCTTTTTCTGCAGACCTGGAGGTTTCCATTGTTGTCAATCATGTGAAATGTTGAGTGATTTTTGGGTGACCTTCCCTGTTTAACCACAACATTGAGCTGATTCTTTATGGCAGTGCCAATTAAGTCAGTTCCTCGAAAGACTGTCATCAGTCAGATTGGCTGTCTGGGTGATTGAGGTCAGCCATTGCATTGTTTCCTACAAACCATATGATTAGGGACTGAGGGAGCTTGGCTTGTAGATTGGGCTAAGATAACAGAGCTAGAACACATAAAATGGGTAATATGCACCTACCTGGAAATGTTATATAATGCAAACACTGGAAATGTTTTAAAAAGGAAAAAATGGGTTGGAGTTCTTATTGAAGGTACCCTGTATGGTTCTACCAGATACGTCTAGTATGAATTCAACTATGTTGTCCACTAAATACCTGCCTTAGGCAAGACTACATTCTGAGCTTTATTTATTTTATACTGCCAGCATACAAAATATATATCACATCAGTAAGCCTGATGGGATACAATAATTGTCTTTAAAACACTAAAAATAAATAATATTTACTGTAGATTTGAAAACAAAATGCTAAAAACTTTTTAAGCAACTTAAATTATTTAGAATAACTAAAAATGCTAACTTATGGTGTTCTTAATTATGAAGTATCACATTGCGGATCTGGGACTCTTAACACCAGCATCTGCGATACATCATATAATGTAAACACTATAAAATTGTTGCTTCCTTTTTAATTTTTCAATAGATTCTAGAAATTACACTTTTTTTTCATTTTTCTTCTTCTCCAGTTCTGTTATGATAGATCCGAGTTGTACATCTCTGCTTGCATTACATTCTGTAAATTGGCCATCAGAGGAGAAGAAGGAACCTTCTAGGCTTTCATAGTTTGCATTCCAGATGTTAGATCTCGCCAGGGTTCGTTCATTCCTTCTGTGTGAACACTTCCACAGGGGAGACATCCTTAGAGTTCTTCGGTTCCCTCTCTAATAAGGTGCTCTGTACGTTAATGCTTCTTGCTTTTTTCTTGCTTCTCAATTCCCAAGTCCCTTGTGTGTTCTTTCTTAGCACCCCACTGACTGTTTCTTCGCTGCATAAATCATTCAGATATTTTAGATTGAATGTTTCCTATTTTCATATTTAATTTTGGTACTGTGAAATATTTATCAGCCTTCACTTCCCCTCTATTTTTCCTGATGCAAGGAACAAATGGCTCATTTGTTATTTTTCAATGAGCGCTCAGTCTGCTTACCTTGGGGACAAGAGCAATGACCTGTTTTTTTGAGGCTGCACTGGTTTGAGGCAGTGGTCACTTTTTTAACTCTTCAGGAAGTGCCTGCTTGCAGATGGCTGCCTGCTACAGCCGTGGCCTACTTCTTATGAGCCATCAGCAGGCACAGAGCAGGGAACTGGCAGCAGAGTCTGGGAATACTGGCATATGGCAACATGTCTGATGAGACCGGCAAACAAGGTCAGACGAGCCAAGGCCATACACAGATACAGCAACTGCACGGTATCAAGGGATAAACCAAGGAATAATCACAGTCTAAGACAAAGGTCAACATCTGGATAATTAAGATCAGATGAGGTACAAAGCACAAAACCAGGAAAGTAGTCAATGTCCACATCCAGGGATTAACCCCTTAAGGACAATGGGCGGCCCCTAAACCCATTGAAAACAATGCATTTTGAGCCCATACATGTACGGGCTTTGTCATTAAGGGGTTAAAGCCAGCAAATACACCAAACAAGCAACAAACTCACAGAACTGCAAGGTCAGGAAGAACTATGCTCCAGCAAAGGAGCCTGTGAGCACCCCTGGTATATAATGGCCCTTAATGGCTGATGGGCCTGAGGTATGTCAGAAACAAGTGACAACTGGTCAGGGACATAGGGGAGACAGGAATACCAGAAACCAGAGAGCCTCCTGGTGGTGAGACAAGTAGGTGCCTGCTCTGCCAGGCCCAAGGTTGCTAGTTCAAGTTCTGTGTTCCACACAATAACGACAGTCTGGCGATTTAACTTTTCTGTTACTTTAAATACACTTTAAACCATTGGATTAGGATCATCTAGGGCCCATAAGCTTTAACATTTATGCACACACAAATCTCCTCTCCTGTTCCAAGGCGGTGTGTTGCTGAGTTTGTAAAGCTGGGTCGTTACAGTAGCCTCAATAGTGCAGCTATTGCTATTTGGGTGGTGGGGTATAGATTATCTGTTAGAGAACTGGGATCCTCCTGAGCTTGGATGAAGTTATTATTAAAATAGTGAGGCGGCACAGCAAGGTTACATGTATTAAGCATATGTTGCCCCTACAAAAATGGCAATAAATGAGAAATCTAACCCTGAATTAAGGCTAGTCAATCTAATCTGTCGGGAAGCCCTGAAAAAAGGAAGCATGGTGAGACTACGAAAGGAGAAGATTACCTCCACCCACTAGGACAGTATAACCTAAAGACCTCCATCATGTAGAAGAAACACAAAGGATGGTTTATCTTCTGACTTGTATCAGAAAGATCTATCGGAAGAGTAATTATGTATAAACTGAGACTGACTTACCCCTCTTGAAATACATGCCTGTTAACAACCCTTAGGGTCTAAAGTTGTCCATCGCTGATTTAAGAGGACTTTTATTTTAGAGGTCCATGGGGAAATCCCAATATGTTATAGTAGAGCCATGTAATTTAATAACTATAAGAGGGCCATGGTGTCGGGGAGAGTTATCATTCCAATTTCCCCTCTTTTTGGCTGCCTTCCCTAAGGGAACATTTCTGAAATTTCATTTTCACTTAGCGAGTAGGATCATGGGAAACTGCTTTCACTCTTCATATCCAGATTGATTAAAAAGTGACACACTTTTTGTTCCTCACGCTATTAGGAAACAGGGGAAAACTGTGAGGCATAGCCTTGAGCAATAACATATGGAAATGTCCTTTATAATATAAGATTCTTGTGAACAAAGATACACACTCTTCTGAATGGAGGACATGTGCTGAAGCAACTGGTACTGAATACTTAATTACTGATGGTGAATCTTTTTTTTTGGCAATGCTTGAAAAATAGATCAAATACACTTAAGAATATTGATCCGACACATCATTGGTCTACTGGGTAGTTCAAGTGACCAAAAGTGCAAATAAGCTAGCATATTTGTATAGCTACCTTCATATTTACTTTTCATACAAATAGTATTTTCCCCTTCTTTGTCTGTCTAGTAAAGATGACCTCCATCTTTGGTTGAGTCTTATTGCTTCCTTTGTACTGGCATATGAGGCCATCCATAATACTGCTCCTCCGTACATTTCTGACCTCATTAGCAAATACTCTCCTACTCGATCCCTACGTTCCTCCCATGGGCTAAGGTTCTCCTCCTCACTCGTCACCGTCTACAAGATTTCACTCGGGCCGCCCCATATCTCTGGAATCTACTCCCAAGGAACCTTCAGCATTCACCCTCCCGACATTCAAGAAACATCTAAAAACCCACTTCTTCAGAGAAGCATACCATCTTAGCTGCTAGAACATCCTTGTCATTGATACACCCACCACAATACCTCTCACCCTTTCTCTATGCCTTATGTTTGTCAATCCATTTCCCTCTAGATTGTAAGCTTGTATCAGTTTGTCTTAATCTGTCAATTCTTGTCTTGTCATATCCCTTGAATTTTTGTATTGTATTAAGCGCTGTGTAAACTGTTGGCGCTATATAAATAAACGATAATAATAAGAAGAAGAAGAAGAAAAAGAAGAACATAAGAGCTAGGATCCAACAAATGAAAAATGACGTGCTGGACTGGGGAAGAAGACTGGCCAGCCCACATACGCACTAGATCTGAAGACCTACCACATCTAGCCACATCCACCAGCTTTGCCAGATGCCCATTCCAGGCCTGGTCACCTGTGTATATATATATATATATATATATATATATATACAAAGAAATTATAATTGTCTGCTACCAAATAAACATTTTCAGATAGGCTGGCTGTATACCATTAAATAAACGTTGCTGTGTTACATATGCCCAGGTCCTGACTAGTCCTCTTGCACCTTGTCAGCAAGATATTTCTCTCCCGCGAACAGTTGGGAAGCTAATGAGTTCATTATCAGCGCCGGAGTAAGAATACTTCATTGGTTTCTATCTGCCATCATTTAAAAACATTTTCCCAGCATGCTATGTCAAATTGTAGTCACACCTTATAGTGTCGCTTTGTGACATTAATACCGCACACTGTTCAATACGTTGAGAACCCTTCAAAGATTTGAACAGACAGTATAATAAGGTCCTAAAGTGCATCTATCATCTGATAAAACATTGATTCATTCTGTTTTACATGTAACTCTATTATGTTCTCCATTTTCCCCGAATAATTGAAATATTCTACAATAACTTTTTTGTGTGTTCCCCCAGTTTTCCTAAATACCACTCTATTATGTTATTATTAAAAGAATGTATGGTTTCTTTTTTCCCCTAGTTTCATGTTCAAAATCTTTCACCCGGGCCTCTTAATGTGTTCCCTCTGCGCTGCTCTGCTGTGCCTCCTGATTTTTGACATCACAGAAGGGGCATTTCCTTGAAGAGTCTTCTCGTTTAAGAGAGGCAGTGGTTGTGATGTAATGCATAGACTGCTGTGATGTAATGCATAGAGGAGGGCTTTCTATGAATGCCAGGGCAACTGTAGTATCTCTATAAACATTTGGAACATTGAGGATAAAAATGAAATGACAGACACGTTTCTTCTCTTTACATGATGCAGCTTTAATGTTATTTTATGAGTTACATTAGGTGGAACAGCACCTTTAAATGGGAACCGATCAAGAATGAACAATAATGTTTCCAATTACCTACATATCAGGCTTTAGTCCATCGGAGACATGCTCTGCAGATATGCTAACGGTTCATTTATTTCTAAGACTTTTTTTTTTTACTGAAAAAGTGAAAAACTAAAGAAAAAAATAAAACCCGTTCTGTTTGACTGCTGGCATTATTTAATGGAACAGTGTCCCTGTTTGGCTTGTTGCATTGCAAAGCTAATCTATTCTATTCTTCGGAATGCATTTAGCTGTTGAAGTAGGGCAATTTTATTTAAAGACCTGTCAGAATTTTTTTTGTCCAACCCAAACCTCACGCTAGAGGAAAAATTGGCTGTGTGATTTGTTTATCAGCAATCTGTTCAGCTGCTGTTTTCTGGCGACACTTGATTAATCATCATGGGAATGTAAAATGTAATATTGATCTATAGAATTAACTGCATTTAACAGCCTCTTTATCAGCCATGGCGCTCGGTTTATTGTCCAGCTGGGTGGCCAAGCCTGAAATGTTGAACTTGAATCCTTGCAGCGTTTTAATGGATAGTCCTAGCAGAACACGTTTGGTGGTGATTTAATCATGCAAAATGTGGATTGGTCTGAGAAACTCATCATCTGCGGTTTTCTTTCCCCGCTCATGGGGGAGTGCAAGCGCTGCCTCCTGGAACGTAAAAGGTTAAGCTTGAAGGTTGATTTCCAAACTCATGCAGGTTTTTAATAAGCAACCTTAGCCGCTTAAATTCAATAGCAGTTTAATGATTTGGAAGCTAAATGATCAAAAAAAAAATGACCCTTTATTTTTTACGTCTTTTTTTATCCGAGTAGAGGGGCGGATTTTCTAGATCTTAAAGGGTTTGAAAAAAAAAAAAAACATTTCTAGAAAAATATTCCATACTAAAATGACTTTCCGGAATACCTTGTAGGTCACCTTGGCTATAAAGCTAATCTGTAAACACAAGCTCTTATTATTACCTTAGCGGGATCCAGCGTCTTTTCTTCGGGGGGATTTAACATTCTAGATCTGTAATCATTTTGTCAAAATGCAGAGAAGAGGTTTTGGGGAGATAAAAAGAAATATAGAAACAGGATATGCTGTGAAATAATGTTGTTTTTCATCTTCACGGGAGGGTTTTATGATCATAATAGACTTATCCCCTTAATCGCAAATCCAGGTGGTGATGTTGCTTCTTACATTGCAATTGGAAGGCACTGGGGTTATGTTATAAACATGGTTCTGGTGCAATCAGAAGGAAGATGTTATTGGTTACTATGGTGATTGCATTAGTTATAGAGATTATAGTTATGTCATGGGGCTAATAAACACTAGGGGGCACTTTTTGATGCCATTACCGCCAGTATCAAAGAATATGCTTGTACACCAATAAGCATTTGTAGTTCCCCATCACAGCAGAGTCATACCTCTTATGGCGAAGGGGCAAATTCTTAGGGTCACAGTCTGGGGGTGACTGTTTCTTATTCTACACTGCTGTGATCATATTTAAGACTTCGATATTAGTGCTTTTGCTACTGATATGGCTAATATCCAAATGCAGGTGACCCAAATATGTGTATCTTTAAATAATGACAAGTCAAGTTTTCCTCGAGAAGTACTATTGGAACCATTTGGTTAATGCATTTGGCAAGTAACTACATAGAATCTTCATGATGGGCTAATCAGTGGTAAATATTTTAAGAGTCTTGGGGCCAGCCCATTTAGAAAGTTCCCATGTATATACGGGGACCAAGTGTTTCAACTTATCATAACCATACCTGGGAACTTCTGGGCTCCGGCTACCGGGAGCCTTCCTTTGCGGGACGCGGCCAGGACTGCACACTGACGTTGGTGGGTGGTCCCGCTGACGTCGGGGGTGTTCCCGCTGATGTCAGTGGGAAACACCCCCATTTAAAGGAAAAATAGGCGGGAGCGGGGCGTGTCAAGACCCCACTGCCGCGACCCGGAGGATCCCGGTCTTGACCCAGAGAACCGGAGGACCAGCGCTCACCCGGCAATCTCCGGGATCATTACAATAAAAGGGGTTGCAAAGTAAAAAATAGTAGAAGGTTTTACTATTTCATCAAGCTACTTTTAATAAACATTACTTTTTTATATGGATTCAATACTGTGGAATAACAGAAAGTCCTTTGGATTCTAAACATTGGAGAACAGGACTCAATGTCACAAATATGAATATTGTTCTGATATACTGGAGACATCGTTGAATTTATTTGCACAATACACGGGTAACTATGTTTCTGTGAGCTATATTGGACTTAGCAGATTTGTATGAAAGTTAAAGGTCCCCTTTGATTTTTTTAAGGACGAGGGTGAACATTTATATCAGTTTTTGCACATTGCGGCTGTTATCTTACGCCCAGCTGCATACACACGCTTGCAACACAGAAAATGTTTGAAAAAAAAGACAACATGCCTTTCCAAGTGACAGGAAGATATTTATTCTGTGTACAATCCTCCCACAACTTGGCAACGTAGCTGAGAAAATGACAACCGTACGAAATATGATGCTCTACTTTTTCCTCCGTACCAGTTTTAACAGTGTGAAGTATCTGGATTAAAATAAGCCATTCTGGCATACACAATCCAGCCTCTAGCAGGATGGGCACTGCGTATTCTTTTCAATCGCTCATCAGCAGTTAATGTCTGCAATTAGATCCCAGAGCGAAGAAACCTATCGCTTGAATCAGAGGATTATTCCCTTTCTCGAACCGCTTTGTAATAAAAGCAGCAGGAAAAAGCAGAAGTTTCAGCTATTGAGAAAAACATCAGGATATTAATTCCACTTTGTTCTCGTGTTCAAGGAATTTGGTTTTACTCTCAGTTGGCCAAAACTAGAATTCACCTTCACCGCTCTTTTGTGTAAAAAAATCTTTAGTTTATTTTTGATGGGTCGGGGGAAATTTTCACCTTCTAGCCCAAGAAAGAGGACATTGAAAAATTGAAAAATAATAAGCTACAGAAGAAGCATTTTAACCAATAAAGAATATCCAGAAGATGAGATGTCAGGAGGCAGCCATTCAAAAACAGAGACAGGAATACACCAAGTACACCAAGTTTTAGATCCTATAGATTCCAAAAGCTCTGACTTTGCTTCGATACTCCTTGTAAATGAGCTAATTAAGTGGCTGCTGGTTGTTACCAGATCTAAAATGGTAGAAATGGGAACAAGGTGTGACTTCGCATCACTTATCACATCATGTGGGCAGGCTAATTCATGACATTGTTTCTCCCACAGCCTCTAAGGTCATATGGTGCTCAGCCAATGAAGACTTGGCTTTAAAACACAATCTGTCCTGGCATAAGGGCAGCAGGGTATGAATACTCCACTTGGGTATAAATACTTATGCAGGGGGGTCCCTGTATGTAGGACAGGGCCAGCCCCTCATTGCCCTGATTAGTAGGGAAGTGGGAGGGAAATTGGGCATGGAGTGAATGTGGCATCTGCATTATTCTGGGCTCTTGGTGCACTTCTGCTAAAGGGCAGAGCCATGGTGATAATCTCTCCCCAGTTCCTCTAATTGGGCAAGAAGGTATGCCCTGAGGCTCTTTTACGAAAAAAGAAGACATAGGGAGAAGTGGACAAAGAAAGAATACAAAACAAAGAAGACAGAAGTCAGAAGAACAAGAAGAGACCGGGACACGCGAGTGGTCAACGGGGAAGTCAGGGAGACATTAAGATAACGGAGAAAGCCCTCCAAATTTCATCCGAGCCGAAAGAGCAGAAAACAAATGTGTTTTTCATAAACTAAAAACAAAACAAAAAATGTTTTGTACAAGCCTTTTACCAACCTGACCTTTGGGTTTAGTAATATATGCTTCCTTATGACTTCAGATAGGATATTGTTTCTTGTATTCAACATTGTTGTTCTTTGTTTTGTCCTTGAGAATATGTAATTATCCGATTCCATGTCTCCATATTTTTCCACTGTAGACAAATGAAGTTTGAACGGTCTGTCCTTATAACCAGCTTTTGGGTTCACAGCTCTGAAGTAACTCTTGATAACCCATCTGTCAGGATCTTGCAAAATGGGCCAGTTGCTGCCTTAAACCAATTTGGCTTTAGCAGTTTCTGCATAAATGCATAATTAGTGTCAATGTGCATTAGTGCAAGAATATTTTACCCTCACGTTCCAAGGCGAGAAGAGGTTATAAAGTTGTGGAAAGCAAGGGCAGGGTGAATTTATATCGGTGCAGCAGGTGCACAGGGGGTTACCTGAATTAGAGAAAGCTTTGCAGATGCAAGATGTCAGAAATACCTCTTCGCTTTCAAACATAGTAGCCATTGCTTTATAATTGTGTAATTTTCTATCTCTGTTGGTGACCGACTGATACAAGGATGTTGTAAATCTATCTGATTGGCGGTCTAAAAAAATAAAAGTAAACCAAAGAAACCCTAATTTGAAGAATTGCTCCCTTAGATTGTGTCTGCGCAAAAATGTGTATATTCTGGTTTTTTGCATGTTAAAATATTATAGACCCATAATTTATTTGCTCGTGCCCATGAGTTTCCCTCTGATGTATCATCATGACGTACATGCCACATGACTAAATGTTTCATACAAAATTCAGTGCTTTTGACCATTTTATGCTACTGAGTTTTTCCTTAGAAGTCAAATCCAGAAACAATGTTCGCTGCTTCGTCAGCTCCACTTCTGAGATGTATAATCGTTCCAAGACTGATACAAGAGCTTAAAATGGATTTCTCATTTGCTCATATCCTAGATTTTATAGTCCAGTATATCTCAAACCCATGTGATGATGCCTACTGATTGGAATAAGCGACATATGTCTATGAAAAACATAGGTGTAACAGTTGGAGAAGCTGTCTTATCTTCCTGTTTTGATTTCAATCTCCTCATTTAACGGCTACTATCTGGTTCCAGCAGACTAAGAGATAGAAAGAAGAAGAAGAAAACCATTTGACTTCTGGACATGAAAGTAATTAGTTATTAATTAGTTTATTTTGATACCAACAACACCTAACCTAATTTCCTTACCTTCAGACCATATATTTCCAAGATAATTACACTAACTGAAATACAAAAAGCACAATCTATAGTTAGTTTTAATAAAAAAGAGTTTAATTATGCTGAAATTGTGCGGGTGACCAGTACATTTTAAACAACAGGTAATGGTAGCAAGGAAAGACTTTTTTTCTTAATTCGCCCGATTTTAGAGCGCAGTCCCCTACACGTTAAATTAAGTAGTTTGGTGCTAAACACTTGCTTAAGATTCATGAATGGCAGAAGCACACTGGGTGCATCAATTACTAATTCACAAACAACCGGGCAATAAGCTTATGTCTCCTCATTAAATGTGTTTTGTTGGTTGCTAATTAACAACAGCTTTTTACCAGACTTGGCACAGAGTGCGTTTCCGTTCAGCTTTTACATGGTCAAATTATTTGTTTTTCTGCTATAAATAATGAGGAACGACTTTGTTTAATAAGGTATGATGTTCAGTGTATACATCTATTACGCGGCCATGAATATATTCAAACAACAAACGTCTAGTTACATTCATATTAGCACATTATATCCCGAGGGTCACATTATTAATGAAGAGTAGATAACAAAAGTTCTCCGGACAATGGATTGAAGAAACCTGTTTCTTGGTTTTGATGTTCTCTGATTAAAAAAAAACCAAATATCTACTGATGCTGAAACTTGAAATGTTTGCTAATTTTTTTTTTAAATACTTTTTATTGCTTTTATATAATTATAAAGAAACAAAGAAAAAAAATTACACATAACATCCACATAAACACAATCAATCGGACAGTATAATGCCCATTACTATAGGTACAATGCGTATTATTAATTCACTGGCCGAAAACACACAGAGTTAAAGAAAATAAATAAATAAATAAATAAATAAAAAATTAGAAAACATTTCAAGTTTCAGCATCAGTAGATATTTTTTTTTAATCAGAGAACATCAAAACCAAGAAACAGGTTTCTTCAATCCATTGTCCGGAGAACTTTTGTTATCTACTCTTCATTAATAATGTGACCCTCGGGATAAAATGTTTTCTAATTTTAATAAGAGAATAACAGATGATATTTGACTTGGAGGGCCTTCCACCTAAAGACAGTCTAGCTTATGTGACAAGTTTATAATAAAGGATCCATCTCATGTGTTTACGTCTTCTACTGCAACTACGTGGTCCACAGCTGGTCAGCAAAACTACACGTAACTGCATGGGTAGTCAAGTTGGGCCAAGCTGAAAAGACACGGCAACCCCAGTATTTATTACTTTTACTATTAGAGTCAGTGGCAGCATTCAATAAAATTAAAAATCTGAATAGGAGAAGCAAATTTCACCTCGCCAGTTCTAAAGAAAGCAAAATACATTTGTAATTGTATAGTCCTTTCACATGAAATAAATGAGATATCTTCGATTCTTATTCCACATGGATTAGTCATCGCAGTTTTCCAAGGATCACTGTGGGACTTTGTATTGTAAAGACTAAGTGTACTTCATTCTTTTAATGTGAATAATTGATGATAATGGAACTTGCAATAAGCACAACAATTGGTCCCACTTAAGCTGACCCCAAATATGATTCCGTGAATGTTACAGATCTCCATGTACTCTTCCTCTACTGACATAGAACAAAATGTCAGCAATAAATTGGAAAACACTACACGATTGTTCTCAAAGGTTAATGCAATTGGTAACAGATAATTATACAGTAACAAATGCATTCAAATACAGAACTAGCGGGCTAGAACATCCTAGGAAATTAAAGGAACGCCATATTTTTTTGGTGTTGGAATTAAAAAGATTTAAAGGAGAAAGAATTAAAGGATTTAATTGAACAATAATTATAAAAGTATGAATGGAAACGTGGAAAAAAAATTATCAAAACATTGGGGATTACAATTTTTTTCTAGAAGAATCTGTTTGGAATAAAAGGCTATTTCTTAAAGGGAAAATGTTTCAAAATATACTGTCTTACTTAATGGAAAAAATTAATTGTCAAACAAATCCATAATAATTTAGTTTACAAAATGACTAGTTCTTATATTGAGGTCTATCCTATATTCAAAGACAAAGATAGAATGTTGGAAAAATCCTAGAATTAAATAATAAGAAGAGATAAAAAAAATGTCTTCACCGGACTTCCTTTTGAGGACCTCATGTTCTAAGTAACCCTTCAGAGTACTTCACTGTTTTATGGTAAAAAAAATGTAATCTATAGAAGCCTCTTGGGTTCCTTTCGTTGCACAAAGACAAATAGGAACAAAGTAAAGGATTAGGAAGCTGACTCTAAGATTTAGTGAGTACTGGCAGTTTGTTAACCTGTCAAACAGTCAAGTCAACTATCATTTTACTGATCCATGTTATTACTGTTCCATATATCTAGATAGATAGATAGATAGATAGATAGATAGATAGATAGATAGATACAAATTGATCTTTAATTGCCATTTTGTTGTTTGCATGATCAGTCATATTTTCAACACCAATGTTAACATTTCACAATTTCTTCCAGGGTATGCAAACTTTTGAGCACAACTGTACCTATTCAAAGCAGTACCAGCGGAGATGCAGATCCTGCTCTTATTGAGACTCAAAGATCAATACATTTTGATGTCACATTAGTGTGGCTCGTGTTACATAATAGGACCGGCAAAACGTAGAAGCTGGGAAATTGTGATCATTGATCAGATGATCAAAAAATAGCTACATGGCTTTTTTTAGAATGAAGATGTTTCAAGAAGATATCAAATGTGGTCCCACGTGAGTATGTACTTTATATTAACAGACAGAATATATTTACTGTAACTTTGAATGAACTCAAAGAAGCAGACTTTTACAAATTAAGCGTAAGTGGACTGATACGTCGGCCACTTTAAAGTTCTGTGGATTAAATGAAGAGCTCACATTTCAGACTTTTTTTTTTTGTAACTGGATCTTTGTCTATTTTTTCCCCTTTCATCCTTTGTTCTTTTCTTGTTCTGACACGCTTTCAAAGGTCTGTGTTTTTATTAAAGTGAAATATGAGACAGTTAAATATAAAGCAGATACATTATTGTGAAGCAATAATATGTTATCGAAGGTTAAAAAGCCTAGTAATAGTATTAACATGGAGGTAAAACGGATTTAATACACAAGAGAGCAGATCCTCTGAACTGGGTCATGGAAAGATGAATTATGCAGAATGAGGGGTATAGCAGGAGCTTCTTGAGGTCACATTTTAAGGTCCTTCTGAGTTAATCAACTCAACAGTTTTCTCAACAGATTTTGTGAGACATTCTAGGTCTAAAATTACCTGGTAAAGTTTTACTCCATTGGGCCCTCGTTCATCATATTTTTACACTCAGCCATGTTTATGAGTATCAGCTAGATTGGTGTCTTCATAGATGATCTGGTATCTCTATTGATCAAGATGCTTTTTCAAACTGACATACAAGATACAAGGAACTTCAATATAGAATATTTGGGGCAAATTTAGGGCAAAGCTATCGCAGCTCTGAAAAATTGGAAATTAAAACGAAGCTGAGCTTTTCTGATTTATTTTCATAATTTGGGACGTTATAGTCTCTTTAAAAATAGAATGTTAAATAAAAATCCTGGAGACACGGGTAGGTGACTTTCACTGTTGAATTTATGGATTTATGTCAGATGCGACAGTTGTCCCTTAAAAATAAGGTCTTTTCAAGTTGCTTATATATAGAATTGGAAATAGGTAAATGAGAAGTAATACATTTGTGGCCTTTGTATATATCGAATCGGCTCAGTCTGAGAAGTTATGGTCCTACAAAAGATGTAGGAAAATAATTTGGATGGAAAATTGAAACTGGCACATTGATTGGCATTTAGAGTTTCTAGCTGGGTTGATTAGGCCTTTGCCTGGAGCACCATGGCTGCTATAAGCTGAAAACTCGCAGATAAAGATAGCTGAAAGACCTTGATGGTTATGTCCAAGTCTTGCAATCAGAATAATTATTTAGTGCAGCCATATATCACTGACTGCCTCCCAGTGACATAAAAACATGGAAAATAACTTGTCTAAGAGACTAAGGGTTGACGATAAATGCTATTGTTTTAATTTTCCACAGTAATAAATGAAAGTAATAAAAGTAACTGTGCAGAATAGTGGAATGCATAGTAAATGGGAGGTAGTATTATGTACCATATCCTTGCTATCTATGCTCAAACCAAATTCCTTTAAATATGGATGATGACAAAACATACATAATATTGTATATGGAAGCGTATGAACATATTGGGGATGCACCTGAACTTTAATGACATCAAAAACACATAGAGAACTACATTTTGACACATACTACTAGAGTCATATAGAGTAAAGAAATCTATGACCTTGGAGTTGCTGGGAAACCTTACATATGCTTGAGTCCAAAGACTGTCCCAGCCAGAGTCTTCACATTGGCTCCAGGTCCTCTTCTCCAAGAACTTTCTTATGTGGCAGACAAGTCCTGCTCGGCTCACACTTGGCCCCAACTTGCCTTGTGCCATGCAACCCACAGGTTGCCTCACCTCTTCTGAAGTACTCTTAAACTGATATCTTATTAACATGCCAATGAGTATATTTTATAAGACTTAGTATATGTTAAGGTGCTCAATTATATGTATTTTTAATTGTTGGCAGGGGTTTTCTCTCGAGTGTAGACCACTCTTAAGTAGTTACCCTGCCCTTGTTAGTCGGAAGAAGTACTAGACTGGCTCGTGATGAAATGGCACATGAAAAAACCCTATAACTAAATAAATGATCAATTCTGTATTGCCTTACTACATTGCCTGTTAAATGATTGTTCACAAAGGTTAATGCAATTGGTTACAGACTATTATACAGTAAAATTAGTGTCTACAAAAAAAATGAACCACCAATAGAGCATCTTAAAAAATTTAAGGGATCATCAAGTTTAAGTGCAATGGATAATGAATTAAATTACTCAATTAAAAAAATAAAAGGACTAATGGCACTGAAAAGTATGTGTATTTTTAATTTATATAATAGCTTAAGTATTGTAAGTAAAGTCATGAGGTTCAGTCTCAAAATTTTGATACATTTTTTTTTTTTAGTAGATTCTATATAACTCAAAATATTACCCACCTTTTATTATCATATGAGTTAAAGGGGAAGATGGAGATATTGGGTTCTACTCACTAACAACTGCCTATGAGTAAGCTTCTACGTAGCGCAAAATTTGTTTGACATGGTCTGTTAACATCCGTTGAAATCTCTATACTCTAGCATTAAATTTCTACTTTTGGAGTGCTATTTGTCATGCCTATATTTCTATGGATTCTACTCACTAATATCTGAGCATAGAAGAAGCTGATATGCTATATGGACAAAGGTATAGGGACATCTGAGCTTAACCCCAACAGGGACTTTGATTACATTGCATTCTAAATACATAGACATTAGTATGTAGGTGGCCCAACCTTTGCAGCTATCTTCCAGGAAGGCTTTCCACAAGAGCGTTTCTATGACAAGAACGTCTGGCTCCCAAGCTCCGTTCCAGTTCATCCCAAAGGTGTTCAATGGGGCTGAGGTCAGGTCTCTGTGCGGCTGGTCAAGTTCTTTCACGCCAAACTCATCCCACCATGTCTTTGTGCGCTGGGGGGCAGTCATGCTGGCATAGAAAAGGGTCTTCCCCAAACTGTTCCCACAAAGCTGGACCCATACCATTGTCGAAAATGGCTTGGTATGGAATGATTCTGGTAAAAAGTAGTTAAATTACATTTTTATTACCAATTGTAATACTAATGTATTATTATTTTACTATAATTTCGTTGACTCAATCAAATATTGACGGGGGCTGATGAGATTACTCCTTACACATACAAAGTCTCTACACGTTTAAGTTTCAGTGGTATCGTGCCCATAACCATACCTAAAGCCAACAGTTTAAAAATATGGCGTAAAATCTCTGCCAAAAATAAGCTCTACACAGATGGATGTTTCATTTTTTTCTTGCAATACATTTCATGGATAATCTATTCATTTTTTTTTCAGCAAGTAGAGCAATTTTATTAAAAGACCTGTCAGATATGTTGTTTAGTTCAAACCTCCTGCTAGAGGAGAAATTGGCCGTGTGATTTTTTCTCCTTTTTTTAATTTTTTTTTTTTTAACAGCAATGAATTTGAACTGCTGTTTCTGGCTACACTAGATTAATTACAATTGGAAGCCCTCGTCTCTGAGCAACATTTCATAAGCTTTGAATTTTCTACAAGTCACAAATTGTAATGAGATGGCAGAGCCTCATATCGCTCTGATGTACAGTAGTTGCTGGTCTGATGTAAGTCTCTATAAGGGCCATCTTTAAACATAAATGAGTCCTGGGTAGGATCCCCAGCCCAGTCGTACCCAAATGTGGTTAATTGTTCCTCTCAAGGTCAGTGCGCCATCTGCTGCTGGGCACCAGAGTATGACATCATACCGCAGCAATCTCCAACAGCAAGTGTTGAGTACTGTGTAGGTCTCAAAAAAAAGAAAGGGTTAGGAGAACTGTGGTGGTTAACATATATATTGCATAGTGATCTTCGGCTTGTGTGTCGGTGCTCGGCCATGGAAAACCATTTCATGATGCTGGCGGGAGTTTTGCTTATTCATATGTGTGTTTAGAACTTGCATAGTCCAACTCAAATTATATATGCAGAATATTCATCTGAACCTTGGTTATAAACTTCAACTTTTTTTTTTTTGCATCCGTAGCGAGAGGATACTCAATAATGAATATGCAATACACTTAGATTTTCCATCCATTAGGATAAGAGGCCTTTAAAGTGGAAATGTACATTTTCCCACAGTCCGTGGAAGTCTTGATTTCCAGAGAGCCCTTCCGCAAACAGGAGCAGTGGTCTTTAATAGTTCAAAGCCCCACTTGGATCCTCGTAACAAATATCCATACCTAGTGTCACGCCAGGTGGACCCACAATGCAGGTACCAGGACGCCAGGGTAGACTGGGCACGCAGGAAATCTCTAGAGGTGACAAGGTGTGGAATGCATAAGGAGTCTTTAAGAAGAGGTTTCCCTTTTCCGTACAGCAGGAACATCAGACGGGTTCCCGCATGTGCGCGCCGTCCGCCATTTTCTTATTAACGAGTAGCAAGTTTTAAACTAGATATTAATTATTGAAAAGGTCTGCAGCATTTTGGAATAATGCAGGGCCCATTAGTCATCCTGATAGACAGAGATAACAACAAAAAAAACAATAGAATACACCCAGATAATTTAGGAAATTAATATGTATGTCCTGTATGCAAGCAAACATTAAATGCAGAATTAGTTTGCGCAATTAAGAGTAACTGACAAATTGTTTTGGACAGTAAGATCTCATTTGTCTATGCACATAAGCTGATTAAGAAGATCAATATTTCACGTAACAATGGAACGAAAAAAGCAAACAATTGTTTCCATTAAAGAATTTAACTAATTATGGCTAATGATCCAAATGAGAAATGTAGAAAAGCTTTATGAATCGTAGCGAACACATAGCAAAAATATAAATCTTTTGGTGAAAGCTACTGTTTCTTCGAGATTTAATTTATGACAATTCCAGTTTCGAGCTTGCAGGCAATATTTCAGGGAAAAAGCATGTTAATTTTACAGATTACATTGTAAAAACTATATCAGCCCCTGAATCAGAGTTGACCCATGGGTGTTCGGCTCTCCCCAAGTTACTCATAAATATAAATAATGACATATTAAGCATAAATAAGCTCACCGCAACGTAATTCGTCTTTATACAAGAAAGGTAAAGTGACTCGGGTACAGTACATATTGGTGGAATATAAACATAGAGAGAAGAAAGTTGAAAATGAGCTACTATCACCAATGCAGCTAATGGAATATCCCTACCATTTCCCACCACTCTACACTATCATAGCTCTTTAGGTGTCTAATGACCCTGACAAGCCAAAAGCTTTCTCCTGCCCCTGGTCCTCCGGTAGAAATAATGACATTGTCATCATACATATATTAAGGGGGAACTTCCTGCATGTTGGTGGCATTTCCTTAAAAATCTAAAATCTCCCTGGAAAATACAGATATTCAAACTGCCTTCCACCACGCACTCAAAGTATTATGTTTGGTATACAGGGAAGAACTGAGACTAAATGGGCCAAGTGGTTCCCATCTGCTGACAAAATCAATGTTTGTAATAGTTAATTAATAGCTCAATAAAGACAAAAATACTAATGTTTTCTCCAAAAAAGGTGTTTTCTCATTTTTTACTCACAAATAGTAAGAAAAAAAATCCAGAATCAACAATTCTAGAATTCTTATAACCTTTGTGTCCCTACTTTACATATAATCAATTTGATATTAGACAACACAGCCTCATTTAACAACAGATTTTAACAGCTCTTACGATTTCATCTGGATGTGGCCATTAGAAGTCAACCTTTACTTTACCAAGTAATGAACGTACCTGGGAACTCTCCGTGTTTGACACTGTGTCTCCAGGGGAAGCTCTGCTTCCCCAGGTCACTTTCTCCAGACAGGCTAGTGACACTTGGTAATGCTGCCCACTTCCCCTGCCACTCCGTGTCCACTTGAGATTGGAGCTGGCCCATTGCCATATGTACTGGCCTCTGCAGGTAAGTCCTGCCTCCACAGGTGTATAGCACCACCTTGATAAGCCATTCATCCTTGAAGTGGGAGAGCTGTAGTAGCCAGCCCTGGGATGGGTAACCAGGTATGGATTAAACAATGTGTAAATTATACCCTTTGTTATGAATAATTTAATTAAGGTATACACCAATATGCAAGAAATGCACAACCAATAAATTCTGGAACCCTGGAGTGGAGACTGGTCAACAGGGAAGCAGAACTTTATGGTGGGCGAATAAATGCGCCAAAGCTAGGACAATGCCAGACGGAGGTAGTAACTGGGTCACATGCAAGCTAGGTCAGGAACTGTGCAGTCTAACAATAAAACTCAGAAACAGCAAAGAAAGGACACACCAGATCAGCAGACTGTACTGTGGTCAAGAACAAGCCGAGTTAGGAACCAAAATAACCAAAAGAACTTACTGGACATAGCGCTCCACAAATGGCAAGGAGGAAGTACAGGCCCAAGATTTAAATATAAGATATTGCCAGGAACTGGGGTCAAAAAAGGTCATGCAGTCCCTTTCAAGTGGTTCATGTCACTCATGTGCGCGCATTGCACAGTCATTGGTTCATGCTACGCAAAGTAAGCCGGGATTTGAGCCTGCTCACGTAGAGGTTGGTACTGGAGGAGGACAAGATACCTGGCCACAGAGGTAAGTTCTGACAAAAAGCCAGCTTGAATAAATCTGATGAAGACCCACTAACGTTACAAAGGCCCCCTGTCCAGTTGGGGCCCCAACACCAGTGCCCTCAAGCACATCTGGCAGCCAGGTTCCCTCAAGGTTTGATGTTATTTCTAGGCACTAAAACGCAAGTAATATGTAAGGAGTGTGAGGGTGCAGAAGAGCTGTCGGACTATCCCCTCTTGAGTCTTGACCCAACAAATGCTCAGGTACAAAAAATTACAGGGGGCTACTGTGAAGACATCTACATCATGCCACATAATGACAGGGTCCACAGTGCTTATTCACAAATGTTCGATTGCATGTATTCAACAACTGTGTAGATCCCATCCACCAGACGCTACTTAGATTGTTATTGGAAGAATGCACATTTCACGATGTAACTTAAGGGAATACATTAAAAAAGAAATGTATTGAAATTGATGTGGTTAAACCACAATGTAATGAGAAAAAGAGAAGAAAGGAGTGGGCACTTAGATTACCCAAGTCAGAAGGGACAGGGATCTCATTTGAGTGTTACAACAAGTGCAACAATGCATGCAAAAATGCAATTAGGTTAGTGAAATAGCTAATGAAACTCTGATTGAAAAACAGAAAAACACTAACATTCACCCCGAAAGGTTTTCAAATGTATCAATAGTAAAATGAAGAAAAGGAGTAATTGACCACAGGTACATTGGTAACTGGCCACCGTATTGAATTCTTTAATCATTTAAATCATTTGAGGGGACGTAATCATTGCATTATAAAATAATTGCAAGCAGAAGCTTGAATGAATTGTATGTTTGGTTAATGCAAAACATCAATACCTACAAATATTATATATAATAATATATATATATGCCATGTGTGTGGTCTGGGATATCATTTTATACCTTTTCTGCAATAAGTAATGTTAGTTTTTTTATTGTAACAAAATAGTATAGAAATGATCAAAATCCATGCGAACCCTGTAAGGAGATAGTATTAGTATTAATGGGATCCTATCTAGGTGGTTGCAATAGTCAGGTTGGAAACGTGTGTTAAGTTAGGTAGTTGACAAAAATATCAAGCCATCATAGATGTTTAGTGAATAAACACTACTATGAGACTAAACAGAAACATAGAATTTGATGGCAAATAAGAACCATTTGGCCCATCTAGTCTGCCCTTTTTTCCTGATGTAGAAACTGAAATTTGAAGCAGTCCCTCATCTGGATGTATGTTTCAATCCATTACTGTATTAGCCTCTACCGCTGATGGGAGGCTGTTCCATTTATCTACCATGGTAGTTTTTTTATTAGCATCATTCAATTTAGGTATCATCATACCTGGGAAATTGAGGGCTCTGGCTACCTGGAGCCTGCCAGGACTGCCCAATCACGTTAGCCGGCGGTCCCTCTGATGTCGGTGGTCGGTCCCACTGATGATGGTGGGCGGTCATGCTGATGTTGTGGGCGTTCTCCATGATGTAAGTAGGTGTTCTCGCTGACATCACAGGAAACACCCCCATTTCAGAATCCTGCTCCCGCGACCTGGAGAATTCAGGTGTTGACCCAGAGGATTGTAAAGTTCCCAGGTATGGGTATCATGCAAGCTAATAACTGGATATGCTTGACACGGGCTACAGAACCTGTATACAAATATTTATCTATTACCTAGTTCTTTCTAGTAATTGGCTTTCAGCACGCGTTTCCCTCCACATGGCACTAAACCAAGGCATGGGCTAAATAAAATGGTCCTGCCCCCTATTCAGATTTCAACAGGCTGTTAAGTGACAGCTATGACAGCCCAAGCTTCTGAGGAAGAACGGGATAGTATAAGAAAAATGGTTTGAAACAAGCTGATTCTTCTTACCGCCATTATTCTATGAGGAATTTCAGCAGATTTCCACATTGACTCTGTGAGTGTTTGGACAGCAAAATAATCTACTGTTTTAACTTACCTGCTTGCTGATATGTGTTCTCCATAACATTAAAGGCAATAAGGTACCCTGTGCTTCCTTTGATGTTGTACCTGTCAGACAAATCAACCACTACTAGATATTGACTGTCAGCTTAGTTATTTTTATTGAAAATAAATGATCAAAATCCCACCAACATGAATCGTCAGGAGATGAAAAATAAAAAACTGATTTTCAACTGTAGAATGCTATTTTAGTCACCAGTTAGAATATTTAGAAGTTGATAAATCTAGGCTTTATTTATTAAACCCTGGTAAGAAAATGGACATAGCTCTACAAGCCAAATAGTAAATTAAGTCTTTAGTTGAAGTTATTGGGCCAACATAGAAAATGATGTGAAGTTACATAAGCTTTCAGGGACTCAGATTCTGTAAACCCCTGAGTTTGGTGTTGAGTTGAGACAAAATGTATCTTCTCAATGTGGCTATAGGTTATGAAGAAGCAACGCTGACTCAATTCAACTTCAGCAAATCTCGGATTAACCGGAAATGATGTATAACTAAAAAGATAACTGAAATGTTTTATCTCTCCTCGTTAGTACTGCATCTCACATCTTAATCAATATACCCTAGTGGTACTTGTGTATCATGGCTCCAGAAAGGACTCCAGGACTTCTCCATTCTGGTATGAAGGTATCATCAAAAAGTGAATATATTCCTTGTTCTTCTCTTTACGTTACAAACAATGTGTAAGCTGCCCACTAATCAATGGTGTGTTAAACCTGTTTCCTGACCCTCTCTACCTATTCTAATTACTTTTTTAAATGTTACTCTTCCTGTCACAATGCTTTGGTCTATCATGATATTAGTAACCTTTGTTGTCTGTACCAATCCATGGCTTGTCCTAGTTTCCACCTTAGTGCAAGTAGCCACAAAACCTGGGCAGCTAAGACATTGTTAGTACTCATCTTCTATTCTCATTTCTCAAAGATCACCCTTCTCATTCTGTGTTATCCTTCACCATTTCTTTTTCCGGGAAACTTGCTTTAGCTGTGATAGATGTGATATAGACGCGCACCAATATGGAAAAACATTAGAGAGAGATAGAAAAAGCAGCTATGATCATCAGAGAGAGTTGTTCCCACTACTCTCAGGAGAAATGCCGAAATGGAGTACTATTGGTGAAAGCGCTTAAAAGGAAAAGAAAGTGATACGAGTCTGCGAGCTGGCACCGTCTGAGGAAGCCTGAGGCGAAACGCGTCAGGGCTCCTGTGCCGCACTAGGGCTCCACCCATTCAGTGTATTTGTTTTTATACATTATATTTTAACACTGTTTTGTATATTTATTATTAAATTAAATCACATTTCTATTGCATCTACTTGCCTCTTTTGTATTGTATTGTATTGTACTATAGCAGTATCACTTTCTTTTCACTTATAGTACTCCAAACTCAAACCCAAAAACATGAATAATCAAGCATTGGTTGTGATAGTACCAGGCTTTACCATACCCTTTTAAGGTTGTTGGTCTTTCCCCAAGGTGGTTTTGAGGTTCTCAAATAGCTAATTTTTCTTTAACCCTTTGAAAGTAGTGAGAACCCACCCAATGTTTAGCTAACAAAAAACAACATAAATGTACACCAATCATCCATAACAGCATGAGCACTGACAGGTGATAATCTTGTTATCGTGGCACCTGTCACTGGGTGGGATATATTAGGCAGCAAGTGAACATTTCATCCTCAAAGTTGATGTGTTAGAAGCAGAAAAAATGGATCTGAGGGATGATGTGATGGCTAAATGACTGGGTCAGAGCATCTCCAAATCTCTTGTGTGGTGTTCCCGGTCTGCAGTGGTCAGTCAAAAGTGGTCCAAGGAAGGAAAAGCTAAATATATATATATATATATATATATAGTGCCTAATAGTGTTACCTGTAAAACTGACCTATTGAGAAAGATGTGTTTTACATACAGTAACCATGGAGGAGAGAAAAACAATTAAAAATCAATTACAAATTCTGCATGAGAAGTATAGTTATATTGAGGACACATATTCCAAGAAGGCTGGTCTGTTTTGCACCATTTCAATTCATCTCATGGATGTCTGAAAGAAGAGCATAGCTTTTCTGTCTCTTATGGATGGATTATATATATTTTTCTTGCTTTGGCCGACTGAAGGGTCAGACTCTTTAAAGATCAGGAAAGACAGAACAGGTGATGCCGGAGGACAATACGTCTTATTCTATCCAATTAGGCACCAACTATTGTCCCTAACCTAATGTTTTTGCAGGTTATTCGTTAGCAAGTTATGCAATAGAAAGGAAGCCAAATATGTTCAATATAAGTCACACATGTGCTAAGATTATTAATTAAAATCCTAAGCCTCTACTACTGCACAGTTACCCTTAATAAATATACAGCGGCATGTTAAGGGTGCTATAACTTGTCATATAGCCTGTGTATCACTTGCAGCTAAATAATATGTCCTACAAGGATGGATTTATGTCAGGTATAGGGCATGGCTGAAGCTACAAGGTCCAGATAAGAACCCACTATTACTAACCACTATGATGGCTAGATGTCACGTTCCGTGAAATGTCTAATTTGTTTTATAATGTTTGCTGTATATAGAGTATAAATAAATGTATTATGTTCAACGCTACTTTACAATACAAAAATCCTTGTATAACCCAGTGTTTTCTCATTGTTACCGTTATTACATGTTCTCTATTATTCACATGCCCCCTCCAGGGCATCTTTTCTGTAGATTTCATAGAACGGAGATACTTATGTTTATGCGCTTCTTTTACTCAAGAGTAGGTCATCCGTAAATGACTAACTTGTCCCCTCCAGGAGAAAAGACACAATAAAAAGTGCATATGGAATAAAATACAGAAGCAAACAGTGAAAAGGAAAAGTAATTACATTGATCCTTATGTAAGGTAGCCTGGGATGTTGCAAAATAAAGGATTAACCAGTGATTAAGAAAAGCAGGGCTGTGATTATTGGTTTGATGAGCAGCAGCATACTGATCTTAAGTATTTATGGCCCAAAATATGAAACGTCTGGACAACATTGACCTACATGTCTGCATCCTCTCCCAGATGCATTAAGCCATTTGCAGAGAAACCTTGCAATAGAACTCCTGCGTTGATAGGTGGTTGCTATCAATCCACAACTACTTGATGAAACCTAAATACATTATATATATATATATATATATATATA
>VKOC01000004.1:32132125-32143272 GCA_009364415.1 Spea multiplicata
ATTCAGAAAATTGTAGGGTTTGCATCAGCCAAAATTAAAAATCTTAATATTTGTAGTAAGTAAACTACGGTTTATTTTATTTGTTAGAAACTCCAAAAAAGGACTTGAAGAGGCGGAATCATTAAACGATGGGTAGAGAGTCGTATGGAACTTTTAAATATATTTAGCAATGCAATTGTTACTTACATTTCTTGTGCTGGAAAGATATATGAATGAACGCGACTGACCTCACCTTCTTGATTGGCTCCTTGTAATTGTATATCTGTGTAAGGTATAAATGTAACGAAAACAGGAGACTACGGGACATCCAGTCAGTCTTCTGAAATGTTACAAAAAGTATATAGTATATACTGTATGTATATATACACTATATGGACAAAAGTAATGGGACACCTGCCCATTACACATATAGGGGCTTCTATGACATTGCATTCAAAATACATAGACCTTCATACGTAGTTGGTCCCCACTTTGCAACTATAACAGCTTCTACTCTTCTGGGAAGGCTTTCCACAAGCTTTTGGAGCTTTCCAGTGGGAGTTTTCTGCGCATTCATCCAGTAGAGCAGTTGTGAGGTCAGGCTCTGATGTTGGACTGGAAGTTTTGACTCGCAATCTCCTTTCCAGTTCATCAAAGGTGTTCGATGGGTTTGAGGTCAAGGTTCTGTGTGGGTGGTCATGTTCTTCTACACCAAACTCATCCAACCATGTCTTTATGGCCCTTGCTTTGTGCACTGGGGCACTATCATGCTGGAATAGAAAAGGGCCTTCTCCAAACTGTTCCCACAAAAAACAATGCTATGCTTCCCTATATCCCTATGTGTCTTTTTGTGATCATGCTCCTCTGCGCATTGCTTCTTAATGAGCTTTCACAAGCTGTGATATGTCATTCAAGTGTCTGAGGCAGAGCAGCATGATATGACATCATACTTCAGTCTCCAGCACTCTGCAGAGATGTGGGGCTGGGGGCACTTTTTTGGGTCAAGCCTAGGGCAGCACCCAACCTAAATATACCATCGCATGCTAGAAGATTATTATTGCCACACGGTGAAACCTCAGAGACGGTGGCCTGTATAGGTTGTGTGACTATTGTGTGAATAGGGCAGATAATAGAAGGAACCAGAAGGTAGTTGGTTAAAGCTAGAGCTCGCTCCCACATACTCCCACATAGCTTTGGTATTGGTGAGCCACTAGGTCACATCTATGGAATTCCTGGGGGAAATGTTCTACTATATAAAGTGCAAATGTGTACGTTTTAATATGGTAATGTGAATATATTCTCATTATGTTAGGATAGTTACATTTTTACAGCTACTTTGTGCTGAGTGACTCCCACCATCTTGAGACTATATACAATCACCTCCATCAGCACAGCAGCCACGCTCTGCGCGAAGCATGAATATTAAACAATGTATCCTGTACCAGACAGACTGTGAAATAATCACACTTATGAGCAAATTCCAGAAAAAGAAATAAATTATTCCATTCCACAGTTAAATTTGGTTGATTGTTTTCCCCAGTGTAACCAAACGCAGAACAATTGGATAATTTTTAATGCCTTCATAATGGTCTTATTATCAGAAAGCAGAGGGGGTATTTTTATCTCTCTGCTTTCCCAAATTATATGCCCTTGACTTTATTATGCAATGTAACGAAAGAGAAGAATTCTTTCCTTTGAGTAACAAACTGTGCTAACCCTTTCACACCCATGGTTTGTACAAAGCAGTGCAGATTAAAGAATTTCAAGCAGAATGAATAGATGCCATCTGTTCTACCATTATAAGAGCGAAAAAAGTCACAAAATCTTAATTAGAATGTGATACTCGCATTAACAGGTAACTCCTCTCTAGAGGGGTATGGATTTAATTGCAATGTGCCACTGATTGAGACCATTCTCATTGTTTGGAATGTTTCATGACACCATTTGTCTGACTGACTTTATGACACAAGCAAATTTGTTATGTCAGCCATGACAAAAAATGATATAACATAGTCCCTAAAGCTCTTGTGGCAGTGGGGCAAGCCTCCCCTAGTGACCTCACTCTCAACCAAGTCTTAGCTGCCCCTGGTGGTGTAGTGTGATGGAGGTTGGAGATCTGTGTAGCCACTGGCACAGACCTCTGCATGGTTGATTACTTCTGTGAGCCCTCTGATGCCAGGCTACAGAATATGATGTGATATCCTGGTACTTGCCAACATCAGACACCTCTATAGAGCCAAATAGATCTCCACTTCCCTAGTCTGGTGGCCGTTAACACAGGCAAGGAGACAACTTCTGTGGGCGTCTAAGGTTAGCCTGGGCCTGGGGCAACTGCCCCGTTTCCTTAGGGTGAAAGGACAGCAGACCTTAAAGCCCCAAGCTTTCTAAGTGCACAAGCAGGTCTTTTGAAACGTTTGCTAATTATGCCTGCTTTTGATGACTTTTGTGTTAGCATGCATGCTAAAGAGTCAGTCGCTGGCATTTTGTGTTTATTTGATTGAGGTAAGTATTGGTTTCACACATGCTCAATAATGTTACACCCCCAAAAGGAGATTGATTTATTGACTCAATGTAAAAGTTCATAGCACACATAATTGTTAATGGTAAATATCCCGTTACCACTGGCAGCACTATGTTCCCCACCACTAGTCATTCATGGAATACAGGGGTGTAAGGGCAACAAGGGCATTGCAAATGAGTTTCAAGCAGTCTAGTTGGGGGATAATAGTCATCACGGTACAAAAAACCCTTCCTTTTTTATTTTCAGTCAACCTTCACATCCTAGATCCGGCTTCTGAACTTCCAAATCATGAAACGAGTGGCGCGGAAGCTCATGACTCCAATGGGTGACGTGAAATTTCTCTTTATCATTTTGTAGCCCATAATGCTAACATATCACCCTCAAACGTACTTAGAAATCATTAAAATACCAGAAGGCATCAGAACTTGAGTTTACTTCCTCTAAATTTAGTTATCTCCAGGAATATTCATCTTCTACAGCAAAAAAAAGCATGAACAAAGTTGAAACACACTATACCTTATAATTATAAGCCTATATATCTGTGTCCCATAAAAGTATGCTTATCCTGTCATATCACGGCTCTTCACTTCCATACATATAAGACCCCTGTCCCCTTGTCCTTGACTCTACAAAGGCTTGTAAAATATTAATTTAGAAACAACAGCTTCTTCCTACTTCTGGTTGAAAGCTGTTTGCAACATGAATTAGACATCCCTCTGCTTTCTGCTACCCACTCAGAGACTGGCACAAGTTCACAAGATTATGAACACACAGTATGTGTCTATGAACTGACATAAACATCATAGCAATTATATGCAATCGAGGGAAAAGGGTTGTTGGTGCATGTTTTTTTCAGTTTATTATTCCATCTGGACTCCTACAAATCCAGGGTAGCTCGCGTGAGAACACAATCCTGTCCTGGTATTGTCTATGTGGATTAATTCCTACTCATTTATGTAACGCAAAATACTTTGTGTTACAAAAGTTACAGTAGAAAGTCTTTCGTCAGCAAAGAACACAATGTATGCATTCTAAAGATTTACTGAACTCATAAGTAAAAGATCATAAAGGAACCAGTTAAACCTTCTTCAGGGTCCAGAACAGCAAGGTTGACCCTACCTTGGGTCCAGTGAGGGGGGGGGGTGAAATTGGAAGGGAAGAAAATAAACTGAGAATTATCCCAGAGACAGCAACGCTGCAAATATGATTCATCGATCACTCACAATAACAAATAAAATTATCTGTTGCTAGTTTTTTCCTGAACTTGGCCTCTTTAGTTCCTCTGCAGTTATGCAGGAGGCATCCTTCCCTCCCATATAGCCTGGAAATGAGCCCATCCATCTCATGACCAGCAGAGAACTTCATGAGGGGTTGGTACCCGTCGTCAGACCATCAGCTGATACTGCTACTAATCAGCAACCACTGCACAGGTGTGCCCCAGCCCACCGTGTCATCGACCAGTCAGCAGCATTTGGGAAATCATCAGACACCAGTTCGAGAAAAATATCTGTTCTGTAACATAATAGGTATTGGCGTGGTTTGGTTGAAGGAGTACGGGGATGGTTTCAGTGGATTTGTTTTGCGGTAGGGTCCCAGACCAGTGCTGCAGGACAGTTTATGGTTTTATTGTTAGTGGGACATAATATGTACTGTTTGACACTATGTCCTCCATGCTTTCCTTATATTAGTGTTCTGCACCAAGAGCATATCTGGGAACCACTGGCGAAACCCGGTGAAGCGATGCTTCTCCAGGTCAAGATCTGGCTCCTCCGGGTTGCAGGCATGAGGCCCTGTCACTCCCCACCCCCCACCCATTTGCCCTTTAAATGACTGTGTGTCTCTTGATGACGGTGGGACCACCCATTGACGTCAGCAGGACAGTCCAAGATGTCAGCGGGACCCCGACTGACATCAGCAGGCAGTCTTGTCGACATCCTGCAAGGGTACGCACCGAGTAGCCAGAGCATAAAAAGTTCCCAGGTATGACCACGAGGAATACCATTATTCTACCAGGAAGGATCCCCTACAGTTTGGAAGTTACAATCCATATGCTGCATAAACCAGAGCCCAGTTGTTAATGGAGACTGTGAGTGCAAGTCTAATGGGAATATTATCTATTTATATAAAACATACAAAGTCACACATTTGATCATGTATGGGTTTTTTTCTGTTTTAGGCTTGGGGAATTTCTCTGGGACTACAACATAACATTAAGGAACATACGTTATAACAACAAACTATTTTATGTGCAATATTTTTTTCACTACTTTGAACACCATTTAATGTTTAATCTAATATTATAGCAGACAATTTTGCTTAGGTTTTTTTTACCAAGTTTTTTTTTTTACTTGTTGCTTGCTACTTTACAGTAAACCTGTGATTTCTTGAAGATTGTTGGGCCTGTGAAAATATTATTCTGGCAATGCCTTTGTTCTCTCTCCCTTTTGACCCTCTTGTGCCAGCAAAGGGTAATTAGCAGTGAAAGAAGTCCCTTCTGCTCTAATGCCTACATACAAGAACCTATTAATAATTATAACAGAGGAGCGAGACCGTCATCTGCTTATTTTTCGGCCATCTGAAGCTGCTTTACTTTTGAGTAATAGCTGCAACATTTTGTGGCTAATGCCCTAGTTTAATTTGATCAGGGGGATAGGATGTTAACAAGTAGCTAGCCTCGTTAAAGCTTTGCCTTTATTTGATTCTTTGACATGCCTATTAGCGGCTTGTTGGGCATCTCTGATGAATCAAGAATACAGGAAGTACGGATAAAGACCCGTCTCATTAGACAAGGGAGATGAGCTGCCCGGGATGCAGAAAGCATCCAAGCAGAGGTCACAGCAATGTGATTTCATTCCTGCTGTGTTTGTTTGCATTGAGAATTGTCCTGTGCATATTTTTTCTGCAGCTACCATCTACATATTGCTTACAGCAATGCTTAGAAAACAGGGTTGTGTCAACGGAATTTCCCAATAGATGCGAGTACAACCCCCATAGCAATCAGGCTAGGTGAGGATGATGAGAATTATAGCTTGATGTTAATTGCTAACGCTGGTCTAGATTGTGACGCACTGGATGAAGAAATCTCCAGATATTAATCGCCTGTTATATCTGAGCATATACAATTCATCTCGACAGTGCCAAAATAAGAGCCTCTAGATATCTCTTATAACCATAGCCCCTCCAGAGATTGAAAAGAGGACAATACAGCGTTCAACCATGCCACCTATGGTCACATTAGTTAAGTTCAGAGCCAGAAAGCTATTTTCTTGGGAGAAGGACAAAGGTGGCTAGTTGACATGACAAAATAGCCAGACTGGATCCAAAAAGCTTTAAATAAAGCATAAATATGAGTGACATCACCCAGAGAGTGTCAGCCCAGTGGTCTACAGCACATCTGCATCATATGACCAATTCTGATTATCTCCATCCACCATGACATCTCTCCATAGTGTCTTTATTACATCCTGGAGGAATATGAGAGTGTCTTTGGCACTTGAGTCTATAGTCTGCAATCTAAATCTCAGGTGACAATGAGAGCAAGGAGTCCATGGGCCTGCCTGTATTGGGCCACCGAATGGCTGGTAAGGTAGCTTAGCATGTGTGATAGATCAGGAGGTCTATGCCCTACCTGGCAAAGGCTTCTGTGCACCACCTTGCAGATAGGACATTATATCCCTGTGACATTCACTAGGCAATAAGAAGCACTAGAGGTGGCACTGGCAGTTTATAGCAGGAAGAGACAAATTGGGCCATATAATGACTTTATTAAAGTGTTTTGTTTTTTAGGAGAAATAAAGGGGGAGAGGAGAACTGAGCAGGAAAGCCCACTACAGCCATAATCCAACGCTTGTGACAACCTGGTGGTGACACTTATTGCAAACTGTATAACTGGTTTTATGATGGACAAAGCCATGAAAAAAAGATTGTATAATTTGTAAGAAGATGCCGTGGGTCAGCCCTGCAGATCCTTTCTCGCTCTGCTAAATGAAAATATTCGTCTTGTGAAAATCCTGTTTGAAATATTCCAACGCTAAGTGGCAGCTTCAGGAGAATCATTTGCTCCTGTTAAATGTGTGTGCGAAACGTAAAACAATAATAATTTGTTAGCTTCACGAGCTGTGACTTCAAAGCCTGAATAACTTGCAGAGTAAAAACCTCCATTTATTTCCATTAATAACTGCTCGGTTAGGCGCTGGCCCATGAAATGCGCAGTAAGTGGGGGAGGGAGGTCAACAGATGTAGTCCCAGTTGGAGATGCTAACAGCAGCCACGCCAATACGTTCAATACACTTGGTGTTTTACTTATGATAGACAGCGCCCTCCCTAGGGCAACTTGACTTTTGCTTCCTCACCCATGGCATTACCATCATGTAACCTCTATGCCTTTTCTGCCATTCCTATGGCTTTATATATATAGGCATGTAATAGTATGTATTATTTAATAAATATGGCATTAATAGTTTATCCTATATATCACCCAGCTGCTTTTCCACTTGTGGCTTTCAAGATGTGGCTTCCCTCCCCGTATAAAGTGGTGTTACTTGTACTATGCGCAGCCTGAAGGAGTACCCAGGTGTTGCAGTCCTGTGTCCCCACTACATATTGGTGACCTTAGTTACTCTAAAATCCACTCATTTTTACACCCTAGACTAACACCAACAAACTCACTCATTTAACACCAAACATTTACAGACATAAACATACTCTCTTTCCCCCTCCCTACTCCTCTCCCAGTGGCCAAAGCTTGGGGACTGAATACAACCATTCGTGAATGGATGATGTAACATTCTAGGAATAAGGGATTGAGGAACACTTGCTGCCGAAGCAGTCTGTACAAAGAGCGTGTGGCTCCATTCCCAGAATGCAGGACCACCATGAGCAGTTGTGCATCGAGCCACTTTACTGGGCATCTATGTCTGTATCGGTCCACAGGCAAAGACAGAGCACCAACACGGTGCACAAGACATGTCTTCTCAATGAACTACAGTATTTGCAACATTGTTTAACTCTGAATTGGTGTCTGTGTAACACTAAATGCGGTATGGTTTAATAAATACTGGTATTTGGACTGCTGGGTCATGATGGACTTGTCTAATCTCTTCAATTTAACCAGACAACAATACACATCCTTCAAATAGTCTTAACAGCTGGAAGTTGTAAAACACCACTAGATTGTGTTCAGCTGGAAAAAAAACTGCAATTTGTTTTGGTTCATAACTTTTTATCATAAGACAATTCTATTAAAATCCATATTAAAGTTTGTCCCAAAATTTGCCTAAAAACTCACTCAAAAAAAGAAATATCTGCTTAGGTCAGGGACCTGGCAACACAAGTAAGGCAAAGTTGTTTAATGCTGCGTCTGGACTATCTGCAAAGCCTTGGCCACCCCAGATTTTGAGGACCCCTTGGCACGTGAGTGGAGTGACTAATGGATATTCTTTACTGACACAGGCATTGAGTATTGGACAATCTTTAGTAACAGAACCTATAAAAGATCTGTAACTGTGTTTGGGATATGATGGAAGACAACTGGAAAGGTCAACTGACCCCAAAGCAACAGGGTCCTGTACATTGTGAACTAAATAGAAAGGTGTAAAAATGGCGCCCAATATTTGGTATCCAAAGGCTGGTTAAAACATAATCCTACTAGAGGAGTTTTAATATGGTATCAAAATGGGGAATAAATAGTGAAACTGTGTAATGATCCAAATTGTGTACTTTAAATAAAAACAACTCTTCTGAGGAAGAAACGGTATGGTTTTTTGTTTTTCCCCATAACAGCTGCAAATAGCTTTGTGCATAATTTCACTCTATTACCTCTGAGATGAGAATAACTTGAGCTGCTGTCACAGCCCCTGAGTGCTGTTTAATAGGAAGCCGCCACTGCTATTTATAAATAAATGTATGCCTAAAACATTAGTGTATAGCTGAGTAAGTATGCCCCGGGATGCCTGGGCTGTTTTTTAGAAGGAGGTGAGTAGGGAATTGGCATAAATTAACTGTTGGTGGATAGAAGGCAATAAAGTTCTGCGGCACAAAGGCATTTGTAATGAAGTGATACGGCAACATGTAGCAGATAGCATTTCAACGGTTTTCTTAACGTTTTTCCATTCACCACTGATTTGGTGTCCCCATTATATCTTATTTGCTACCAAATAAAAAGAAAAAAAAAAAAAAAATATATATAATATTTATTTTTTATATTTACATTATTCTATATATATATAAAAATTGTTGTGTTTGCCTTCTTACGCTATTAAATATATTTAACATAATCAGTGTGATTACAAAAAAAAAGAAAAGCATTCTACCTTTAACGATATCAGTCATACTGAATGGGATAAAAAATGTTTCCTTGACCTATGCTTATAGACATGTTTATTTCCGAACATACCGTATATACGTTTTCTTTTCCATCGCCTCCTTTCTTGTTTTTAACAGTGCTTCAAAAAGAACCACTTATTTAACTGATTAGTACGATGCTATACAATAATTGAAACACCACAATCTAGTCCTTAGACATGTTACAGATGACGTTTGCGTATCTACAAACTTTGTTTCTTTTCCATATGCAGAAAACGAAGTAAATTGGACGACTTGAGCAACCAGTTTTGTATTAACGAGTCTCCAGGTAGATACAGAGCAAATTATATAGTCACACGTGTTACACTGGACTATCATGTGACATCTGTGTACAGTGTGTTTGGAAAACACACATAGTATGATGTGAAACTATTATACAACATACCTCCTAAGTGTCGTGTTTTTCACAGGACAGTCTCGATTTTTGGCATTGCTCTGATCTTCCCTGACTGACCTAGGGAGCTGTAAGTCCAATGCACGTCTCAGTTTTGACATGGAATGCACGAGAAGCACTGAAAGGTCGCTGTTTGGGTGGACTCTTCCTGGCACCAACTGTCCTGACTCTTGTCCCAACAGTCCCTGCCTCTAGCCCCACTTCCGATACAGATGCCCTGATTGGGACATTGTGTTGGAGTATTTAATGTTGCATTCATAAGTGTTAAGAGAGTAGTTTGTTAAACCTTATATTCACCAGACTGCAGGAGTTCATACTGTACAGACAGAAAGATTGTAAGCAACAATGCAGACTAATTAATCATTCTCGCTGTAATAAATACCAGGTGCATTATGAAAAGTTCTCTCGAGGAGACAGAATATGAAAAATTGTGTTTGGGATTACAAATTTAGAGGGGGAGTTGTTTGTCTTTTGACCATCAGGTCTTTTAATTTATTGAGGATTAATATGGGAAAAGACAAAAGAAGGAGGTAACGTGAGCAGAAATAGATTTGCTTCATTTAACCCATTAATTCTCATCAAGAATATTATGATTCACTCACCAGCTCTGAAAAAAAATGGCCTTTAATACGAGGCAGGGAATCAGTGTGGTTTTGTTTTCTTACAAATGGGTTGGTGGTGAGTTGTTTTGAAGAATTTTGGACTGGCCCAGGCGACAGGGCTGGACCAAAAAAAATGCATTTGAAAGGGACTAGCCCACAGGCTAAGTTATTACATATTCTTTGAGATTGATAATTAGATCCAGGTTCTGTGGCCCACCCTTTCGTGTACATCCAGTCTAACTGTATACAAGCATTAGAAGCTTTTCGGTGGTATGTAAAGTCAGATAAGGTGGGAGGCTGGGTGCCAGTGGGTCCATTAGAGCATTGGTGGGGAAGCTCTTTGTACGCTGGGAATTTCGAATTAGATATATCTGGCCTGGTTTATTGACTAAAAGGGGAGTTGGGAAGAGACTTGACCCCCTGACTTCACTATCTTTGCAATTTTTTTTTCCGCAAGAGCATAATGCATACTTCACTGTGCGGGTAACTTTCAAGCAATTCCTCTGATTTGAGTATTTGGGGCATCCCAGATTTGCTTGGAGCAGAAGCTCACTAAGGTTGACCCTTCATAACTGTTACTCTCTTGTCAACATTCCTGCCCACTCCCTCTCTTACAAATAAACCCCAAACCCCCAAAAAACAATAAAAGAAACAACAATGACAAATATAGAGCTGTCTTATTTTTTTCTGATTCATTACCAGGCAAGGGGATGATTTGTTCTCTTTGGGTTCTTTTTCTCATGATGAACTTCTCTGTTAACAAAACTCGATTAACAATAAAGATTAAGTATAGTAATTTGTTCGCAGTGGCAAAAAAGCTGAGATTATTCAAACATATAATATATAATGTATAACATACAGTATATCCCAACTACAAAATGACCTACATTTCCAATCCAGCACTATGATTCTAATTTTTCAGTGTTTTGTTGTTTCATAATTATTTTCTATGGATCTGTAAGAAACTCTTCTCCAAAAAAAGTCCAAGTTGACCTGTCATGGCCCATTGTCAGCCAGCCAAAGGACGCACTGGAGCCTACATTAGATGGGCTGGAACCAATTGGCAGAGTAGTCACAGGGCCTATGGGAACCGCAAGGAGCAGCAGGAGGACTGGGCTAGATATACCCCATAGTAATAGGCTTTTGAATCATTGTATACAAGATCAGGGTCAGCAACCAGATAACTGGTATTAGAGGCGTAGTCGTGAAGCAAGCCGGGGTCAGCAACAAGTTAACAGGTATCAGAGACGTAGCTAGGGTCAGCAACGGGTTAGCAGGTATCATATAA
>VKOC01000004.1:32150690-32170883 GCA_009364415.1 Spea multiplicata
GCCTTATAACCCCCTATTTGCCCCTCTGACCCCAAATATGCCACTGTGCTCCACTGATGTGCCACTGTGCTGGCCCCCATGCTCCAGACTACTTGGTGTCTAGTAGGGACAGCCGGTGAGCAACTGGCCGATGTGCGTAGACAACCTCTACTTCTGGCTGGCACTTTCGCTGGAGCTTCTATGACTGAGCACCGGAAGGTCATGTGACGCCGGTGCTCCATCATAGAAGGCGGAATTGGAGGACAGTAGCGGAGGTTGTCTGCACACACCGCACAGACACCCCCACCGGCTGTCAGAGGAGGATCTGGGTCCCCTGCAGCACTGCGGGGGATATGGATTTTAGTGTTATTATCCGACATCTATTTGAGGTTGGATTATAAAACGAGGGGTATTCTTCAGAGTGTTTGCTCTGAAAAAACCCTCATCTTATCGATAAAATTATTGATTAGTTGTTGCAGCCCTACTTAAGTCCCTCTTCCATTGTCACATTGACTCCATTCTGTCACATTGACAGAACAGTGCCCCGATGCTATATTCTGCCTGGGGATTTTTAGTTCCTAAGTGCATTATTTTTCATTTATTACTATTAAACTGTGGCTGCCGCACTCTCGACCATTCTTACTTATTTAAAAGTAGAATATATGCTAGCTTCGTTCCAGCATTCATATCAGCAGCTCACCTTTGGAGCTCGCCCTCGTCCCATGAAGAGGGTCAGGGCAAGATGACAAGTTAAGTTAGGTGCTTGCGTCAACTATTTCATAATGTCTGTATTTCTAGGCGAGAATCCAAGATTCTTAACTTTGGCTCAGATTTTGGTTTTCAGTATCTGAATTCCAGCTTTTTATGAGGACATCTTCTGCCCTGTAGACACTGATAAAAAAATATGGTTATTGAAATACAGCACAGAAAGCAAGGAACAATTTAATAATGTAATAAAAATAGTTAAGGGGGTATTATGATATTTTAGATCCATTTAATATTACTCAATTCATGTATTAATATAAATATGACTGCTAAAGGCGTACGTACATGGCATATTAATGCTGTGTGGCATGAAAGCCTAGTACTTGTACAGCTGTCCAACAGTTTAGTTTCACAATCCACTAATAAAGGCTGTGATTTTTCTTACATTTTCATAAATGGCTGCTGGACTTGATTGTGCCAGGTTTATTTTTTCTTTGTCCTGTTTCTTGCCCCTCGTGGCTTGGACTTTGACATCTCTAAGGTAAAGTGAGGTAAATACTGAGAATGTGTAGCATAGTAAACACGAATTAAAGTCATGTGTACAGATAAACCAACAACGAATTAAGATCTGTTCTTTACTTATAACATCACCAAGTAAATCTCAGATTTTGCCCAATGTTGTGCATAATATAATAAATAAATTATATTTTTCTATGGAAATATGCAAGTCCTATTGTATGTACTATGTGACCAAGTATCACCTTAAAATTTGCCTGATAGCTTACATTTCAATATCCCTACTATTTCTTTGGAATATGATGCTTTACGACATTTTCCTGTTTATTTTAAGGTTTTGGGAATTTCTTGGAACTCCACCAACCATGGACATGTATTACTTAATGGTAGTACTATGCTGAAAGCCATTTCAGAAGAAATCCACGTAGTTTCCCTGCATCTGAAATCACTTCTTGGATCTCATATTGCTTCCAGGTAATATTTGTTGTTGTGACTACATCAGGTGAAATTCACAATCTCGTCCAAGAGGCCAGCAACATTCAGTGTGGAAGCCATATCCATCCAATTGGTCCATTGGTTAAAAAAACAAAAACATGTGTTTATTAAACACGCTTAATGTGTAGTGTCTATTTCTTTCTAAAATACATTTACCGAAAGAAGCATTGATCCAACCATCATGTAAATAAGGCCTACTGTCCTGGCGGCTCTAGATTGCTTTATAGAAGTGGACGTTAACTTTATTATGCACATCACCATTACAATTCTTTACTGTATTCTGTCCCAAATGTGGGCTGCTGCACATTATATAGCAAGACAGAAAACTGTTAGATCGTTGTATTGAGAAAACATTGGCACATGCCATGATCTAACGCTAGTCAATAAAAGCAGCTCCCTCAATCAATCTGCTGTGGAGTGGAGATTGAAGTCTTCTTTCTCCACCAGTTACATTGTCATATATGAATTTCTCTTAGTAGGCCCTACTGCTGCCAAAATATGTGCCTATGAAAATAATGCCAGTTATCTAAAATGTATGTACTTAATATTTCATGACTTTGAAAAACACTACACATCTGTCAAGTTCCATATTTACCAGAAGAAATATTATTCCCGCTACATACAAATGTACAAAAAAAAGGCATACTTGATATGATGGGGATAATGGAACTCCAAAAAATACTCTGATTCTAAATTATATGCGAGTTTATAATATCCGAGGTATCCATCTCTTTAAAACCTCCCTTCTGGTTTTTACAGACAAAGCTTGGAGCTCATATCACATGCCCCAGGTCCTACAGAGTTTCTTGGACCAAATGTTGAGAAAGTACTGGAAGAAGCTTCTGAAAAATACGAGAAAGTAGAGATCACAACTCACCAAGCAAAACATTCTACACAAAGCCAGCTGGTAAGCAGTTTTTCTTGAGGATGTCTTTATGTATTTTTTTTTTCATAATCCCAGGTCTTGGTATTTTATAATATATACAGTGCGCAGCGCCAGTTTGGGAAAAGTATTTGGTTTGTTCTATTGTGTTTTCAGGCTACAGAGAAGGAGCATTGTGAATTTAATTACTCTACTCACCCTTTGATCCAGGCATCCATATTATAAATAAAATGCAGTATTAAGGAAATAGCTTTGTACTTTTCCTCTTTTTTATGTTTAAACAACACCTTTCTGAAACTGTTTTGCCTTAAGCATACCAAGACATTTTGGACAATGTTATGCTTTTTGATGCATGAATGAATCCAGAAAAGAAAGCCTATTAAGATAACTTACTGGAAACAAATAATATTGAAGTATCTGATTAACATATATGATCTTCTAAAAGTGAACATGGCTAGCCATAGGTTTTATTATTTTCATCTTAAAACGGCAGTATTGTTCTAGCCATGGTCCATCTACATTCTGGTTGAACAATGTTACAAGCACTAACACAGCTAAAGCAATAACCACTTAACAAAATCTGACCACTTTTTTATCCTGGATCTATTCTTCAATTTTACTTAACATGCAAAATCATATGTGTCCTCAATACAAGAGACTAGATAGATAAAGGAACCTTGCTCAAATGAGGCAAAAACTGATAGCCTTGGTGCATATCATTAAATTATTACAGTTAGTCAGGGACCTCTCATAGTCAAGATACTACATACTCAAAATGAAACAAGCTTCCTCTTTTCAGAAACATTTCATGTCCAATTTAATTCCAATTTAGCAGAATTTACCTTGAACTTCTATTCAGACAAATGCTTTGGAAGCTCTTCAGACCACAGCTTCTATGAAGTAAATAGATACCATGATACATTATAGGATCTATAGCAAGTTTATTTCCCAGTGCCATTTAAAATTATATAGGCTAAATAAGGGGTAGCCAACAGCTGCAATGGAGTAGCAGTACCCACAATACTCAGACATCAATCTGAAGAAAAGGAACCATGCCTATAGGTATCAGGCTATCACGGGAGCTGTGGTTCTGTAACGGCTGGAGAGCTACCCTGGCTGTAAATAATTTTACCCCTTTTAATATTTTCCTCTTACAGATTAAAAAATGTGTTTTACCACCGCATTCCCATGTAACGCTAACCTTACAATCTTACAACATTTATATTATACATAAAACAAATGAAAGGAATTGTTTTAAGACCATCCCAATCTGGAATGTTAGTCAAGATTGCAGTGGCTTTTGTATGTGGTATCTCTCATGTTTTATAATGTTCTTATAAGTGCCCATGGAAGGAAAGAAATGCCCTACAAAGTTTGCACCTGCAACTCTGTCCTTCAAGGGAACTGGGTAATACAACCAGACAGAACTGTGCTTGTCGGGCTCATCTACTGCTCGTCACTATGGACAGCAGGTCAGACAAAGGCCGGCCTGATACTGAAGGTGTGGGGGGGGGCCCTTGGCTTTACTTGGTAAAATATGCCAGCCCCCAGGGGAACTTTGGCCACGGGGGGCACCAGGTGAGGAGTAACGGGATAAGAAAATTAGTTTGGCAGAGATGTTCAAAGTGGATTGTAGCCATAATAGGTGGGAATGGGGTTGCCATGGTGTTGAGACCACATTTGAACCTTTTGTACCAGTGTTGCCCATTATATATACCCCATATTAACCTCTTTTTTTTTTTTCTATTCATTGTTTTTCTGAATATAATATATGCCATATTTGCTTGATTATAAGACGGCAATTTGAATATTAATTTAGAAGCCTGAAGCCTATAAGAAAAAAAGTTTTACTAGTAAACATTTATTCACATGTACGACTACTATGATTGAGAAAAATACATTTTTTGTAACCTGCCTACCATTTATGCACATTTGCCCCACGGCTTGCTACTCTTCTCCCCAGACATGCCTTATACCCCCCTATATGCCACTCTGCCTCTCTAAAATGCCTTATACACCCTATATGCCTTATACACCCCTATATGTGACTCTGCCTCCCTGATATGCCACGCTACCCCCTATATGCCTTATTCCATCCTATTTGCCAATCTGTCCCCCTGATAAGCCTTAAACCCCCCATATACCCCTCCAACTGTTAATTTCAATTTATGTATGGAAAGGGTTCACAGGAAGCTAATGGTGTGGTTGAAAAATGGTTGTATAATCATCCAGTTTCACCAAATGGCAACCAACAGAATGGTCCAATCAGCAACTTTTGAGAAATATTACTAACTTTCCAAGAGTAGTGTGTCTGAACCAAGTGTGCATGAATTAGTGTCACCCCCAGCACATCTGGGAAGAAAGGGTGACCCAACACTGAAAGATACAACAGAGACAACCTTTAATCTTGTAGATTGGAAAACTAACACTTTCTACAAGGTGCTTTTTTTCTATTAATATAGAGATTGTGTTTGTGGTTTTGTGCTACATTTTACAGTTCTGTTTACCTACCAAGATTTCCGTGGGGCAGTCCTGATTTTTGGGCACTGTTCATACCTGGGAACTTGTGGGCCCCGGCTGCCGGCTTACCTTTGCGGGACGCGGCCAGGACTGGCCACTGACGTCGGTGGGCGTTACAGCCCACATCAGTGGGTGTTTCCGATGACATCTCATGAAGACCCCCATTTAAGGGGGAAATGGGCAGGGAGTGGGGTGTGTTAAGACCCTGCTCCCATGACCTGGAGGATTTGGGCCAAACCTGGGGAGTTTCCTGGTATGGCACTGTCCCACTATATGTACTTTATCTGTAAAATATTTCCTCTTTATATATGTTAGGTTAAAACAAAGTGTTCTAACATAGTGAAACTTTGTAGCATTGAAATGTTAAGGGCATCATGAGCAAGAAAAAATATTGTAGGTAGTTGACAACAAGTCGTATCCGAAGTTTCAGAGTTTAAAAAAATAGCATTCAGCAATAAATAAATATACCGTATTGCATCTGTTGTAATTGATTGCCCATCGTATGATGCCTGCATGTTTATATTAGGCTTTTTAAGAACATACAACAAAGTAAAAATACAGCTTTCTGTATGCCATTACATACAAAATTGGGTCTATGTCACATCTGCAGTCTATGTTCTCATTCTGTTGACAGGGATATGGCAAATGACGCTTCTTCAGATGGTTGACCTCACTATATTATTGGGAAGGTCACTACCAGTTCTGCATTCTCTGTAACTGAAGGCTAGATATCTTGCCAACTTCTCTCAAGGCTGGGGAAGTCCAGAGACCTAAAAGACGTTATGATGTGTCTACTGCTTGTCACCCATTGCTATTGTCATTGAAGTCTAGTGGATTAGGAGTGTAACCTAACTTTCAATTATTTATGACTTTCAATTACTTTCTTTACACACAGCTGCTTATACGCCTAATATAAATATATATAATTATATTCTAGTAAGTGGAACACAAGGAAATACACTTACTTTCTTCAGCTTGGTGTATGACCTGTTTCTTCAATTCTGTTTGTTTACAAAAGTTTATCAACTAGATCATATTATTTTAGAAGATATATATTACCGTATATATATATACAGTGCTGTGTATACTCCTGTTTGACACACTTAAATATTTCAGATCATCAAACTCATTTAGCCTCAGACAAAAATAACCAGAGTAAACAAAAAATGCATTTTTTTTAATGATGATTTCATGTATAGAAAGAAAAAGGCTGTACAACCCTAGCTAGCCCTAGGTAAAAAAAGTAATTGCCTCTTATTAACGTGTAATGTAATAAAAATACAACGCTTACATTGTGAAGAAGAGACCCATCAATAATCAATTGTGAAGATTACTTTGAATTATAATTACCAACAATATACGGGACAGGAATTTGGACTTTAAAAGATGGGTAACGACCAATATAGAACAAAGCAGCTAATCCTGAAAATAAGAGACTCCCTAAGTAATAGGGAAAACCTATAAAAGCAAAAAAAACACTTAAGAGACAGCGCCTTTTTTACAGCTTAATACGTTTTTTGAAACGCGTCCTGTATTTTGTACTAGCCTGGCCAGGCACAACTCTCCCAGTGGTCAGTACTTCCTTTATTTATTTGTTACCCCTGTTTGGCATTAAATGAGTTATTTTTAATAGTCTTTTATTGTGATTATTTTCGACTATTATAATTTTTATGATTATTATTACTTTGTCATATGTATTATTATTTGAATATGTATTTTTTGTGTATTATTAACTTGTATTGATGATTCATTATATTTTATATTCATGTAGGCGCTGTCTCTTGAGTGTGCTCTTGCCCTTATTAACATATTAACAAATAAACTATATTTAAGTGGTAATTGGGTTCAGTTTTATTAGCTACACCCGGGCGTGATTGATGCCAGCCCTGTTGAAACTAAACATCAATTAAATAGAACCTGTCTTGCAAAGTGAAGTGGGCTAAAAGGTCTCAAAAAAGCAGCACATGATGCTGCAATCTAGAGAAATTCAAGAATAGGTGAGAAACAAAGTCATTGATATCTATTGGCCTGGAACGATTTACAAAGCAATTTCTCTGGCTCTGGGACTCCAACGAACCACGGTCAAAACCATGATCTACAAAAGGAGAAATATTAAAATAGTGGTCAACCTTCCCAGGAGTGGCCAGCCTGCCAGAAAGCTCCAGTGAGCCATTATCTAAAAAAGATAAAAATTGGGGCCGACCCACCAAAATTCCTCCAAGAAGGAATTTACTGTGGTAGTAGTGTGATGGTCTGGGTATTTGCTGCTTCTGGGCCTAGGTGTCTTGCCATAATTGGTGGAACCATGAATTCTGCTTTCTACCTGAAAATCCTGAAGGAGAATTACCAACTAACTGTGCAGCAGGACGAAGATCTGAAGCATGTACACAAGTCCACCTCTGAATGGTTAAAAAAAAGATAAAGGTTCTGGTGTGGCTTAGTTAAAGTCCTAACTTGAATCAGATTGAGATGCTATGGCATGACCTTAAAAAGGTAGTTCATGCTCAAACTGCATGCTGAAAGAAAATAATTCTGTCGAGAAGCATAGGCCAAAATTCCTACACAGTGATGTAAACACTCATTACGGTTGTTGCCACCAACAGTAGCACAACCAGTGAGGGTTTAGAGGAGCAAAAACCTTTTTGCACAGGTGATACAGGTTTACCTTCGATAAATGAAATGGTAAATAAAAAGCTACATTTTGTGTTACTCGCGTTGTTTTTGTCTTCTAATGTAATTAGTTGAAAGAATGGGTAAGAAATGGGATTTAAGTGACTTTGAACGTTGTATGGCTGTTGGTGCCAGACGGGCTGGTCTAAGTATTTCAGAAACTGCTGATCTACTGGGATTGTCACACACAACCATCTCTAGGGTTTACAGAGAATGGTCTGAAAAAAAGAAAATATCTAGTGAGCGGCAGTTCTGTGGTTGAAAATGCCTTGTTTATGTCAGAGTAGAATGGGCAGACTGGTTTGAAATGACAGAAAGGCAACAGTAACTCAAATAACCACTTGTTACAACCAAGGTATGCAGAATATGATCTCTGAACGCACAACACGTCGAACCTGGACACAGATGGTCTACAGCAGCAGAAGACCACACCGGGTGCCACTCCTGTCGGCTAAGAACAGGAAATTGAGGTTACAATTTGCACAGGCTCACCAAAATTGGACAATGGAAGACTGGAAGAACGTTGCCTGGTCTAATGAGTCTCGATTCAGATGGCACGGTCAGACTTTGGCATAAACATCATGAAAGCATGGATCCATCCTCCATTGTATCAATGGTTCAGGCTGGTGGTGGTGGGACCCTTAGTAGCAATTGAGCATCAACAGCCTGTCTGAGTAGTGTTGCTGGCCATGTCCATCCCTTAATGAACACAGTGTGCCCATCTTCTGATGGCTACTTCCAGCAGGATAATGCACCATGTCACATAGCTCACATCATCTCAAACTGGTTTCTTGAACATGACAATGAGTTTACTGTAGTCTAATGGCCTCCACAGTCACCAGAGCTCAATTCTATAGAGCACCTTTGGGATGTGGTGGGACTGAAGATTTGCATCATGGATGTGCAGCCGACAAATCAACTGCGTGATGCCATCATGTCCATATGGACCAAAATCTCTGAGGAATGTTTCCAGCACCTTGTAGAAAGTATTCCATGAAGAATGAAGGCGGTTCTGAAGGCAAAGGGGGATCCAACCCGGTACTAGCAAGGTGTACCTAATAAAGTAACCAGTGAGTGTATGTATGTATGTACGTATAAAAGCATTTAGTGCTTTATCTCACTGACCTAAGATCACTCAAAACCACAGCTTCTAAGACTTCTTAAATATGTTTTATTATTCATATATATAAGCATATATACATGCAAACAGCACCAATAGATGACAGATGATAGCTACAGGATGATGGAGTCAGAGTTATGTAGGCTCTTCTTCTTGGAACAATGGCAGAAATAGAGAAGCGGTAGAGGTGGTCTCCATGTCCTCTGAGTTTCTATAGCTTTTTTATATCAGTCAGGTTGAAGTGATTACCATTCATGGCAAGGGCATATTTATTGATTTTACCATTACATAATCTTCTATAGAGCCCTTTTAGTCTGCCACATGGTTATAACACGTTTTCTGGGTAGTCATTCTCCCTAGAGTATTGAAACTACTTGCTGCAAACTTCAGAAAATGGAAATCCCTGAGTGTTATTAGCTCAAAACAATAACACTCTGAAAACCTAACGCTTAGGTTTCAGATTGTTCTTTTTGCCAGCCCCCAATGCTGTATTTAAGGAGGAACTTGCCTTTTTTTCTGACAGACTGACCACATGACCTCATGGCACCATGGGCTATGAAATGTACCTAACAAAAAAAAGATGATTCACTGTGTCTGCACATATCAACTATGCCTTCCGATTTACATGTTATCAATGCTTAATAAAATTGTGAAACGTCGAACCATAACCATGATGGTAAGGGTACGATCACCATTTTAACTTGGTTTTCATTTTGGCTATTTCAGCTTCAGGACTACTTTGGATCCTCTAAGAAAAAAATATCTAAGATAAATGTATCAAAATCATCAACAACAAGACAGTTTCACAAGTTTGTGAGGATGCTACGCCATGCCAAGAAACGGGACATCCTACAATTCTTACAAAAAGCATCTGGCGACCTACTGTAGGTTATTCCAAATGTATTTTTTAGTATTTTTTTAAAACCTGTTGAGAGCTGACATTTCTAATCCACTTTATGGTACTTACATGCTTACAACTCAATAATAATGACATCCTTACCAAACCCAGCTGGACCAGATGCGTCACCATATATAAGCAGAGGTTGTTTTAAACAACGTGGTGAATCAATTTGTGAGCCAGGTTCCTTTTTAAGCTTAATCTATTTCCTTTTAGGGACAACCTGTGAGAATAGCATTTGAAGTTGATCACTGTCCTCCCCTGGAACCCAGCTAGAGAGCTGTGTGTGTTCCTCAGCATCCATCAGACCTTAGTGTTCATGGAACATCAGTAAATGTTGATTTATTTGATAAGTTATACAAAAAGTACTTTCTTTCAGGTTTTCATCTGCTTCATGTTATGTTATCATTTTATCTTTACTCTTAAGGACATTCATGAGAAAACTAACTCATTCTGTTATAGACCATTTTCCATTGATGCTGCAGTGGCTGCACAATCTCCAGCATCTATAGCTGCTCTGGATGAATTTCTGGATTTCAGAAAAAAGAATCAGGCCTCCTTGCAGGAAAAATTTCTTTACTCTGCAGCTTTGGTCCGACATCCTTCAAAGGAACTTCTTAACCTCGTGTTGGTAAGTACAAACAATTATACTGTAGTTAGTGCTTTTACCTAAGTGTATTACCTCCTGATTATACAGCAGATATAAACCCCACTCATGCAATTTTGGTCTTTATCGTCTCATACATAATGTAAGATCTTCTGAATATTTTCCTATTGTGGTGAAATTGAAGAGTCTCCTTTCACCGATTGCTTTTCTGTAGTGTAGTGGGGCTGCCGAGTCTGCAAGATGATAGAGTGGGAGCTAAATGAGCACCAGAACGGTTTGTAAATTCATGAACAATAAGGTTTCTTGTTTCTTTGCTCTTCTGTCTGTGGGGTCCTTCCTTGTTTTGGGAGAGCCGCTCAAATTAGGAATAATTGGTTACAAATTAAGTTTGAATGGACAAGTCTATTAATTAAGGTTAAAGAAATAAATAACCTTAATTTTGAAAATTCCTTCCTGATTCCTTTGTTGCTCTTGACTACTTTATTGGCCTAATATAGCTTAAAGTATGCGATTTGGCTTGTTAGTTAAAAAGTAAAAAGCATGGTAACATGCAGAGATTGGTGATTGTGAATACACAGGTGCTCCCCCAACCCCACACACTCTAAAACTCCCTACCTCCCAATAAAAAAGCTTCTCACACTGTAACTCACTTTCTCACACTGTCACTCATACTCACATTCTCGCTCACACTCTCTAAATGTTTCCCTACCTTCTCTGCCGACCATTTCCGCATCTTCTTCTTTTACCTTCTCCATTCTCTTCTCTTTTCTATGTTCAATCCTTAATCTTCTTTTTTCGTCCGCATACATAACCTAAGAATTTCCATCATAATGGCTGGGCCTGCAGTGACGCCATCTCCCCTATCCTCCTATCCACGTGAATTGAGGGCAATATGGCAGTGCTTTCAGTGATGTCATCTTCTTCGATTGGAGGATGTCAGCGAAAGGGCTGCCTTATTGCCCTCAGTTGATGCTTTCGGTGATCTCCTCTTCTTCAGTTGGAGGATTAGGAAGGACGTCACTATTTTGGCAGAAGTTGCCGGGTTATGTCTGCAGAGATGTAGACGAAAAAAAGATTTAGGATTGAAGAGAAAAGACAAGGGAGAAGATGTAGAAAGAAGATGTGGGAGTGGTTGGCAGCGAAGGTAGGGAAATGTTTAAAGACCATGAGGGTCTGAGAAGGTGAATGAGAGAATGAATGTGTACCCACAAATGAATGAAAATTCTGAGCTTTTTGCTTAGCTTTTGTCGGATTCATAGGGATCTGGCATTGTTTTTGGGGCTTTGTACAAAATGCCCAATTTACCAAAATTGTATCAATTTGCAACTCAAATGAACCAAGATTAATGTGACAAGCAAAGCCAAGCAAATACTGATCACGTGATATTATGGTAACAAAAATGTACAAACTATTTTCTTAAATATATAAGCTATAAACTGTATATAAAAATATTTTAAAAAGTATTAAAAAAAGTATTAAAGTATATAAATATATTAAGTTGTAACCTCTATCATGTATTATGTGATCTGATGCATGATAAGCCTTAAACATGTTATCTGCTTACCTTTTAATTGTTGTGAAAGGTTAAATATAAACTGCTGATATGGTTGTCATCTTGCTATACCAAAACTACAAAGTTATGCTCAGCCTCCCACAGAGAAATTTATGTCATGACTCCTGAGATGCAAAGAATTAAAGATGTCAGGCATATATTATGTGCTTTTGTGATGGTCTGTTTAACACAAATCTTTTATTTTCATTTTCAGAGTAAACTAAAAGCTAAAGTTTCTAACTCTGCTGTTATGGAGACTGGAATTTTAGTGATCGGTGCTATCATAGGCAAAATGTGCAGAATGCAGCTTTGTGAAATACAGGTTGGTGGTGTCACAGACTATCTTTTTGTTTGCATTTTGTCACTGGCCATTATTGGATTTACTTGAGATATCAAAAACATTGTTAAAAACGTTTTCTAGTAACCCCTGAATCAGCAAATCTAAAACTGCTCAGTGAGCTTTTCCAATTTGATTTGAAGGCGTACCAAACTTAAGAGCTCATCTCAGTGCACCTCAGACTGCCATGCTTGTCGTTTGCTTCCCTAAAGATGAACCATCCACCACTGTGCAGATATTGTGTACCAGAACCAGATATGGAAAGTTCTCTTCTCATAAATTATTCTCCTATGGTGAAAAGAATCCTAGAACAATGGAAATGTTTCTTTGCTGTCTTGCACAAAGAGGTCAAATCATTTATATGTTTTACGGGAGATACGTTGAATCAATAGAAATGCCTTTAAATATAACCTTGTGTCTAAACTTGGGAATGATATCAAGTTGCCAGGACCTCCTGATTTTCAATCCACATTTCCTTATTTTTATAAGATTGCTACTGGTTATATGATCATATGATAACAGTAACAAAAAAAATGTTACCCAAAGGCATTGGTGCCTATGAGAAACGTACTACAGTCTCTAAGATTGGATTCCAATTTAATTTTTAGTCCCAGTCTGCCCTGTTTGGATGGACCCTAGTTATTTAAAAGCTTAAGAAATTTTATATGTTTTATAGGATGTTGAATATGGAAAATCAACACTAATAGAAGGACTAAAGAATGCAGAAGACGAGGCAGAGTTGAACATATATCTTCTTTCTTTAAAAAATGCCCAGCTTCCTGAAACTATTCCTCTTATCATGGAGTACACCGAAGATCATTCGAGTATTGTGTGCAGTGCAGCGCTCTCTGCGCTGCAGGACTTCCCAGCTGAGTACATATCTACCAAGGTACAAAAGTGTTGTAAACCCTAACACAGCTATATTTTTCTTAAGAAAAAAAGTAGATGACCAGTAACAGTCAGCACTGTGCAAACTAGATGAAAACCTCAGACATGCACTCAAAACTGGGTTACAGAGGCATTTGGAGATGGTTGTCCATGTTTTCGAGTAGAGGTGGCACTGGCAAAAATCTTTAGTTTGCTCTTATGCTTTAACCCTGTTCCTGAGTAAGAGTTTGAGACAGGAACAAGAAAACATGTGAGTGAGCAGTCCTACAGAGTGATAATTTACATTGCTAAGAATGTTTTATAGGCATTGCTTGCTTTAGCTTGTGAGTGCCTCATTTCCTGCTGATCTTTCTTTTTGATGAGTAAAATATATTTTACGTTCTGATCTTAGGAGGTGAAGGACGTTTTAAGAAACATTTTTCATCAAACACACCAGCAATATGATAAAAAGTGCCGGTTACTTGCAGCAGAGACTCTGCTGGCTACAGATTTTTCACAGATGGACCTTGTCAGTGTCTTGCAAGGCTTGGATTCAGTGGACAATGAAACGGCAAAGTTACTGCTCTCCAAAATACAGAAAAGCCTGACCTTCAAACATCCTTTCAAGTAACTACACATGTTTTTTGGGTCATGACCTTTATGTTGTACATTTTATTCATCAATGCTCCTACGTACTGAACAGGATTAATTCTTCTTTCAAATTTTAGACAACAAGAGAAGAACTTTCTAATTGGAAAATACCTCAATTATGAGACATTTTCAAGAACTGGAAAATCAACCACCTATTCTTGGCTTCTAACTGGTAATGTCACTGCAGTGCACTGTGCTATTTTGATCATTCTAGACTTTTTTAGTTTTCTTGGCTGTATGCAACAGAAGCGGCATTGCTGCATTGTTTTAATATATGTGCTTTCCTATAGTGCATCACTTAGTTATTGCTGTATAAGATCATGAGTGAAGCCTACCAAAAAATGGTTTTTGTCCCCACTTTTTCACGCTGGCAAACAAGATCATTTTAGTAATAAGTAAACTTAGATTATGTATGATTCTGCTGCAAATTGTGAGAGGTGGTCTTATTATACCATTATTATACCAACCAATGAAATGGTCTTGCTAATTATTTCATTGATCAATGATAAAGCCAATTTTCCACCATAGCGTCAATCAATTTACGTATATAATTCTGTTTCTTTTCAGTTTATAGGCTATTTCCTAAAACGTTTATATTTAAACAAATAACTCTCTCTTTCTATACTGTGTATCTAGAGTTTAATGCTGCTTTTTTGGGTTTCAGCCACAAGGGATATGGCGTCCATCTACAGTATGGATCTCCTATTCACGGAGTCTGGTTTATTGAAGAGGACTGTCTCAGATATTACAGTATTTGGTCTCGGCAACCATCTCAAAGCAATGAAGGTCTGCTCATTACTTACTTGTACTCTACAAGCTAGACACTGAAACTAACTTCATTAACATTGCCATAAAGCATCAACTAAGTTTTATGTTTGAGCAAAGAAAGTCACTTAAAATATCACCTGACTGAGAACAATGGCAGCTTCCAGGGCTACAGATAAAGGAAGTTATAGGAACAAAATGAAATGAAGCCATTTTTGTCAATGTCAATCTACAATACTGTATACAGCACTTTATGTTATTACTCAAGAAGAACATGTTTTCCATGGGACTTCCTCTTTAACTTTGACACAGTAGGGTTTATTTACTAAAGGCGGGGTTGGTGTGTATGTTGTTGTTTCAAGTCCCCTACTTCAGAATTTCACTATGCATTATAAAAACTGAGCTGATCTACACAAAGCATAGTCGGCGAGGTGGCCAAGATATTCTTGCAGCAGGAAATTACCATGGTTGGCCCTTTACAATGCGAAGTGAAGTCAATGAGATGAAACGGCAAACTTTCCTGCCAACTCTTTTTTAGTGGGCTAACTCAATTGTGTTTTAACACGGTGAACAGTAAACTAATGGGCAACGGGTTGCAAATGTGTTAATTAATAATACTATATAAGTATGGCTTCACTGGCAATAAGTGTGCTATTGAGAGTGTATAAATAAGATCACAAAAGAAATCAACTTCACCTTAAATGTATGCTAAGTATAATGTATTAACAGATCAATGCATTTATTTTAGTGTTTGGAATGTAGTAATCGTTGTTACAGCATTGTTTTGCAACAAGTGGAAAACACTACAGCTTTATGTTTGTAAATAGCTGGAGGAAGCACACTGTGGGTTGGCCCTGTCCATGGTCCTGATATCCACAATGGAAAGCCACTTTTCCTGCTGAGGTGACCCGAGTACATTTCATCAGGTCATCAACCAATGCATAGAATGTGGGAACATTAGACAGGCAGTGCAAAGCAGGCAATTTTGGAACCTGGATAGGCAGTTGACAAGTCCTGCTTGTTTTTAATTTCCTAGTGAATGTGGGTTTATTGCATTGACTGCTACAGAAAAAGGAGAATTGGACTATTAGTTAACAGACATATCGTCTGGTCTTCCCAGTGGGACCTCTCGTAGGTTCTACATGCATTTAGATACTTTATTTACATTTGTTTTATATTTTTTATAAACATTTTTTATATATCTGTATATTAGATTTCAGTAGATTTGTATTGGATAAGTTATTCTATCAATGTAAGAGCTATGACCCCAAAAAGTGATACCTTTACTACCTTATTGTCTCCAAGGTCTCTGTAGAGGCACGCGGCTTGGAGTCTCTGATGGGAGATGGCGGAACAGAAGATAAGGAGGATGAAGATGAAGCGATGGTTGGAATGTCGGCAATCTTGTTTGATGTTCAGCTGCGTCCATTTGTATTTTTCCAGGGTTACATGGACCTAGTCACTAAAGTATTTACAAGTAGTGGGGAGCCCACTGCTGTGGTTAAAGGAAATGCATTACTTCTTGATTACCATAAGGTAAGTATTTACTAAGCAACACAAAGCGTTTACGTAATAGCAATCTAAAATACTCCACCGGTAACATTTGAGTAAATATTGTTTTTTTCACAAATCATGGAGAACATATCATACAGAACAGGGTCATATTGGTTAATGAACAATGGATGTAAAATTAAACGAATGCCTAACTGCAATCATAGATTTGAAGCTAACCTAATAGCACCAGATGTCCAAAGCCTAAAAACTATGTTAATATATTCTGCATTAAATGGGCACAGGAAAGGTGGTTGCTTTGTTTTTTTTGCCCTGTGCTATATAATAGCCATTTTTCTAAAAGTTAAAGACCCACAATACACCAGCAACAAAACGTTTAAAGTGTCTGGCTCCTTTCGCTCTGTGACTGACATTGCCTGCTTACAAACCAGAATATGACTGCTGCTAGTCACTCATTGCTGCACCAGTAAGGGTTTCATTTTGCCCTATTGAATGCCCTCCTTAAAACCAGTTTCTCTTACTGTCTCAAGTTAATTGGCCAGTGCATGATTTCACAGCATCAACTTCATCTGCAGTTAACTAGCTGTGAGGACGCAGGCACATAAACCGTGGTTCTTGTAATCAGATACATCACATTTCTAGAAAAAAAAGGTGGCTTATTAAATTGAAGTCACATGTACCGTATGTTTCCGTTATGTTAGAATACTGTGCTACAAAGTATAGCTACCGTATATTGCTGCCAAAGTGTTTTCATTTTATAGCTGTAATAATAGCCTACTCCATTCTCCCCCTGACTACCTGTCCCCAACTCCTATATACATAATTTCTGAATGCTTTTGCAGTGGTTGCCCATGCAGTCTGGACTTCATCTCCTGATCGAGTGTCAGGGTGGAATTGGATTAGAAGTCTTGACCAACCTTGATGTCAACATTTGGGAACAGCAATCTAAAACAAACATCAATACCAGGTATGAGAAAATTGGTTAAAATATATTTATTGAGGTTACCAACCAAACCGACACTCGCAGACACTAACACAAATCAGGGGCGTAACTAGAAACCTCAGGGCCCTGGTGCGAGAATCTGTTAAGGCCACCCCCAACCCATCTATCCCTTTCTCACTATCTACCCTCTCCCTTACCCCTTTCCTCACAATCTCCCCTCTCCCTCCCTAACTCCTTCTCACGATCTCCCCATTCCCTCCCTACCCCCTTTGTAGGTCACTTACCGTCAACTTCTTGTTTGGGAGCGTGAGCAATTTGTCCCGCGGTGCCGGCGCTTCACTGCCTGAGTGCCGGCATTATGACGTCATATGCCGGCGCTCAGCGTTGAAGCGCCTGAGGCACCCAGAGAAAACGTCCTTCTACGCTCCCAACACTGCCATCTGACGCAGCGCTTGAGGCAGGCGGCGGCAGCGGCGGAGAGCAGAGGAGTCCTGGATTTTCTGCTCGCATTTCATTGGGCGGCCCAAAAGTGCTGCCGAGCGGTCCACCTTTATTCTCCAGTAAATTCGACCGGTAACTCGAAAGATCCACCACCACTCTCGCTTCCGCCCGCTGATGCAGAACTCCAGGGACCGGTCACAGTCGCGACCCCGGTAGTTCCGCCACTGACACAAGTACACGTTCATCGCTAATACACAGTAACACGCACAACCAAGACACTAAGATGCCCACTCACACTAACATACACATCAAGTACTAACACAACCAGACACACACAGCCACTCGACACTTAAACACATACAAACACTAGTAGGCATTCAACATTAACATACACTAACACATACACACCCAGACTCTCACACTAACATGCCAGACACACACACTAACACAAATAGAGGAGACACAATTACACAAACGCGCACAGACAATCACGCTAACATAACCAGGCACTCAAATTAACACAACTACTCAGACTAGCATTAGTGCACATTAACATTTCCACACTCAAAAACACACTTACATACACACATTAATATACACAGACACACATACACTAACATACCCAGACACATGTATACCCAGGTATTGCCCATTTTTGTTAAAACCTATACCGGCACTGATCATGTAAAGGGATATAAAAACTAATGTCTAGAGGTGTCATTCTCCTCCATTTTTTCAAGGACACAGAGCCTATAGCACCCAAGCTCCATCGTCGTATTCCCATCTGTCATCAGTTAGTGCTGAATGGATACTACTTTAAAGTACATAGAAGCTGGTTTTGTCTTAACTGGTCGCAGAGACATTTTGATATTTAGTTAAAACAAACAGTTAATTTGGTTATAAGAATGTGCTAGAATTACAAGTAACCCAGCAGGTACAAGATGGTAAATATATATATATACTGTGAATAGTAAATTGCTGGTCTACCGGTATATTTATATAGATGCCTGACACTCTGTATACATGCAAGAAAATTGCCTATGTTGTCTTTTATTACAGGGCTGGTCTTTTTTTCGAATTTAACACAGGAGTAGAAACTGCATTCTTTAAAACAGACTTGAAGTCCCAGGTGGATGCAGATACCTCTGTAAACATTGACACCATGATGACGTTTTCCAGCTTTCCAATGAATATTTGTCTTGAGTTGTCTCAGGGAGACCTTTCGTACCGGTAAGTAGCATCTGATGCAGATGATGATCTGTTTTCCAAATTGAAGTCCAGATTGCTTTTGCTCTTAACTGTTTTCATCAGGACTGGGTTGATAACAAACAAAAAGACCTAATTATCTTTAAAATGGGAACTCCAACTAAATCATTTTATTAATGATATTAGATTAAAACTAACTTTGCAAAAACTTTGTAGTGTTTTTTATTTTTTTAAAACAGTTGTGGATCTGCGTAATAGTCAGTTGTATGTGTACTAGCTCTGTTACTTTAGCTGAAACAAACACACTGACTTCTGATCTGAGGTAAGCAATAATCATGCAGATCCTCACACTCTTACCAATAAATGTCCAGAGTATAGGGGAAATATTTTATTGTACAAGCAAGACTTTTATTGCATTGACATGAAAAAAAAACCAGTTACATAAGGTGCTTGAGCAGGAAGGGTCACCCAAAATATGACTGCCAACAATGGCACCTCCAGTTCAGCAAATAAAGGAGGTTTATTCTAACAAAAATCAAACCAAGTTTCCCTTAAGGCTACTGTACATTACTAAAAACAGCACTGTATTTAATGTTCAAAGAAAATTGTTTGTTGCATACAGATGAATTTCTGACACATTGTATTGGCATTTGTAAAGAATCACTAGTTAATTGATTTGGTTTTCTCAAGTCATTACTGTAATATTTAGTAGTAATATGCCATGAAGTATTGTCTTCTTAGGGATGCACCGAAATATTGGTGGACAAAACATATCGGCTGAAAATGGCATTATCTGCAAAATAAATTTAAAAAAAAGCCGAAAATATTCGTCTGCAGGGGCCCTGCTCCTTACCTGTGCGTTGGTTGCACAGAGCACTGCCTCTTGTTCCGCCCAGGAGAAACCAGAACGCAGTGGAGTCATGTGAATTTAAGTCACATGGAGTGCGAGCAACACAGAGGGAAGCAGCAGCCCCTGCGGAAATCTTCGAGCGGCACTGGGAAATCTGCAGTTCAGGTAAGGGGGTGGGGGAGGTTGTATAAACGAGTATGTGTGATTGAAGAAATGAATGAGTGAATGAATGTTTGTGTGTGATAGCATGGATGTGTAAGTGGGGAGGGGGCCCCATCCTGCAGGGCAGAATTTTATCTGTGCTGGCAGCATTAATACAAAGGGTGCAGCTAGCCAGGTTTCAGCATTTATTGGCTGCTTGTGTGATTGCTGTTGGCAATCATATATATATTAATATTGTTGATTTTTTTGTCAATTTTTGTGTTACTTACTTTTTTTTAAAGGTGTGGGGGGGTCAATTTTGGTTTTGGCCAAGTGTATCCTGAATTTTCCATTTCGGTGCAACCCTAGTTTTTCTTTAACCTTTTTAAATATGCACTGTTTGCATGTACTCCTTGTTTATCTTGAACCTTACCATCTTATTTAATTTTTAAAGTCGGAATGTTCTTTATATTTAAGGAACATAAATCAACACAACTAACTACCCTATCTCTCCCTTGCCTGCAGAAGTTATTTT
>VKOC01000004.1:32170983-32225130 GCA_009364415.1 Spea multiplicata
TTCCGGTTTGTTTTTATTAAAGTGAGCTGAAGGTGAGAGGATTCTAACCTAAGACTGTGATTTTATTCGGCAATTTTTAACCCCCGCTTCTTTGTACTCTTGTGCTTTTTACTCTTCTCCACAGTTTTGTATGTTTATTGCGATGCTGAGTCACTTTTTGAAGTTGAAAGCTCTGTAAACACAGGCGTTCAAAATATTTTTCTTTTGTATTGCTAAAGCGTCTTGAGGTTGTGTACAGGTCATATGCTTTGAGGATAGCTACAATTTAAAAAGCTGCATTATTTATTTTGGGGATTCAGCTGTATTTGAAGCGTGTTCGGAGCCATTTTATCTTTGTAGGCCCCTCCCCCTGTCTTGTCCTGACAGAATCAGCTGCATAAAGCGCCTCATGGCGTTACTGCCGCAACTCCACACATATTTCATTTTCAAACATACATCCGTGAAGGCTTACTGAAGTAACTTGTATTATATTTGTCCACGGCAGACTCTCAGCAGAATAAAGAATTATCAAAAAAATGACTTTACGGACAAAACTTGGGCGTGATTGTATTTGTAGCATTTTCTCTTCGGAAACTTAGAGTAAGAATAAAATGAAAATTGTGAATTGAGCTAAAGTTTGTAGTTTAGCAATAGTTAAAAATAAAGTATCAATTTTCTTAATTATTTTTCTGTAATACTTAGGGGGGACGGGACAATTTTTTCCCTGCTTAGGACTTTTTTTTTTATTTTTTAGTTTAAGAACCAAAAAATATATGGAAGGAAATTGCATTAGATTATACAGCATAGGCCACATTGAAATTACCTTGTAATATAAGCAATAACTAAAATATCTATTATTAGTTTGGGACCAGAGCTTCATTTTGGCCAATTTCTTTTTCTTATATTTTACAGTTTTTAAATGGATATTTTTTTAATATAATATATATATATCCTGTACAAGTGAACAAAATATATTTTGCTAATTTTCAAAATTGAATCGCCGGTAGATGGAGTCTTTTTATTTTAACCCTAAGGCTAAAGTACACTTTTTTCCAACCTAATTGTTTTTTGCTCAAAAGAATGGCATAACTCTGTTTTCTCACTGCTTTAGAAATCTCAGGTGCGGATAAGAATTCCGAATGGTAATTGGATACAAGGAAGTCTGACTGAATTAAAATGATTGAATTACTCTTAGAGCTGTTGTGTGCACACCGCGCGTATTATTCCCGAAATCTCAAAAACTGATTAGGGATTAGGCTGACTCATTTTGCTGTAATATAGGTTAATTGAAAGACCTTGACGAGTCAGCACCTTAAGAACAAGAAAGTAAACGTAGATTGAATATGGGCAGTCATATAATTGCTTTCAGTGCTGGAATCATGGTAAGCAACAGGTATAAATTCATGTACTCATCATAAACCAAGCCAATGCCCTTTCCATTATCCAACAAGAATGACGATACTTGGTGATGGCTTCTTCCAGATTCCTTAATGTTTATACATGGACTATTCTGGTTTTATAATCTGGTATTTCTTCTTGGATCAGGAAGCTCTAAAGTAGTAATGTTAATTCTATCAGTTATAGCCCTGTATGTTGCTTTTCTTAAAAAAAAATTAAATAATAAAAAAATATATATGTGTAACGGAAGCTGCTAGTCCGACGACTCACCTAACGCCGTCTCCTTAGCCTGCGGACATCACACTTTCCCGGTTTCCCAAGCTCCACTCTGCCGTAGACTCAGTGTAGGAAAACCAAACGTAAGACTGATGTTATGTTAGATTACACAGACGCTGAATATCCAGCAAAACACACATACAAAAAACAAGTATATTGGACACAAAACCGCCCCCTAATCTGCTCCCAGAACAACGAGGGGGCAGTAACGGAATTTAACAATACAATAGGGAGACTTGATTTATACATTAACCTAAACAATAGGCGGCCTCTCCTGGTGCAACCCTGGCTGGTCTGCTGGGAATAATTCCCCTCAGCCAGTGCCATAAAGAAGCATACTGCTGGGGTAGCCACAGAAGTCTCTACAAACCCAGGGCCCAATAAGTTCAATATGGAGGAGGCTGGCAGTCAGGCTCTCCCAGTGGCCCCAGTGATGGAGGCCTCCGTCACAATATATATATATATAGAGAGAGAGAGAGACCCTTTTGAAGACATCCATTGTATTTTTTTAGAACCACCTCTCTTGAAAGTGAATTCCATACCTTTAGTGCCCTTACTGTAAAGAATCCTTTACTTTGTTGTATATGAAATCTTCGCTCTTCCAGTCTCAGAGGATGACATTTCTGCAGAGTTCTTTATATCGGCCCCCACATATTTGTTCAATGTTATAATATCCCCTCAAAGACGCTGTTTTTCTAGTATATGCAACTTTTTAGTCTCTCTACATTTCTCTGAAATATTGTATTTTTTAAGTCTGTTATCAGGGTTTATTGTAGAAAACAGAAATAATAGATTATGCATTTCCCTTTGGCTGTTATATCATTTTATCAAACAAGTTATTCTTACATGGTTGTGATTTATATTAGAGGAAAGGGCCCATGCAACACAACTAACAAAGCATGCAGATGAAAGTACTTTATAAATAAGAATGCAATATTTAGTGTAATCATATTTTCTGTGCACAGCAAAAAGCATATTATTTCCAGAGAAAAAGCATTCTAATTAATGATTAGCATAGCTCGATCCAGAGTCTCCTAGTGACGCTGCTATCCTGGGTCTCAGGGTCATTTTCTCCATACAGGGGAGTGGCTTTAGGCCACACCCACTTCCCACCATCCTAAGACTGTTTGTGGCTAGCCCCGCCCACTCATATGGTCAGTATAATGCAAGCAATGAGTGCAGAAACTGAGAACGACCGTTGCGACCCTCGATTACCCATCCACTTTTCAGACTAGCTTGACAGGAAATTGCTCTAATATTAAATATCAAAAGTGATAATTTTGGTAATAGACATCCATAAAAGAGGATCTGTAATTGTTTTTCCAAATCCTAGATTTTACAGTAAATACATTTTCCAAGGTTCTTTACAAGAATAATAATTAAAAAAGAAAAAAAAAAGCAGGAACTATATATTAAAGACTTTATACATTAATTATTCCTCCCCTTTTATAAAATATGTATAATTTTCCCCTTGGACCGGGCAGGGCAGTTTTTCTGGTTAGATAAAAACCTATTTATACTGGCAGGATGGATTAAGATTATTCAGAGATACCTAGAGATACCAAATTCTATATTCTGAATGGTTGATTGATGGCATAGCCTTCCCACAGAGGTGGTAGGACAAAATAGTGAAGATATTTAACAAACCCTTTCATAAAAATATTGTGTTGAAAACAAGCGGGTAGCCAGACTTTTTCATGATTATCTGCCGTGGAATTCTTTGAGGGTTTCGTTTGTCCGCAGAGCTGCACAGGAAAGCATAACATTCTATTCAATCATTGTGTTCCCTAAGAATATATTTCTGGAAATTATCAAGTAAAAAAAAAAATCATGAATTATTTAAAACGATAAGGCTGCAAATCATGAATTATGTAACATTATCTAAATATGATCTGTAAGTGGCCCAAGTAAGGGGGCTGGAGAGAGGGTTGAGGGTCTCAAGGTTGAAACGCAGCTATAAAGTAGATTTTCTCGATTGTTCTTATACTCAATGGACAGATTGTGGAATAAATATTAAAAAAATTACCACGGTATACTTCAGATGTAAATGAGCGCCTGTGCTCCGTAGCCTTTATCCGAAGAATAATATTTTAACAGAGCGGCGATATATATCGATAATGACCTTACAAAGGGAATTCTAGAAACGAGCGGCTACATGAAATTGAATACACAGAGCCACGCGTTTCCCATTAGAGCGTTTCGTCGGCGGTAACTGATAACATTGAAGTGGATCTGAAATAACCCTTTTACCAATAACACCCATGTGCTTTTATTGCTGAATCAAAAAAAAAAAATCTGAAGAAATGACTGCCTTTAAATGCCTTTTTGACATAAGGCTATTATTTCATCGCGTTCCTGATTGCTCCGTTTGTTTGGCTTGCACTTTATGAGACAGTTAATAATCACAATTTACAATTCCTGTGAAGACGAATTTCATGCTAAGATTTGGAAAAGAAAGAAAACTGTTACATACCTGCCGTTAATTGTTGGATGAGAATATCCTCAGACCTATCATTTTCTCTGGTTAAGGTGGCGTATATTATTTAAGTGCATCTATATTAAACTTTTGCATTTGAACTCATAAGAACTTCAATTTTAATGAATTTGACAATTTAGTCAATTCATACGAATGCCGGAAATCAGGGAGGGATCCCCAACAAAGCAAATCTATGAATTTGTGTTTAAATTTCTTTGTTTTGTTCACTCCTACTCACTCTTACTCACACTCTCTCACTCAATCTTTCTCTCACTCTAATGCACACTAATTCATACTCTCATTCACACTCTCATGCACACTCTCACACACTCTCAATGTATTCCTACCTTATTCGCTAACTGACCCCGTGTCCCTGTCTGCTTTTCCGCAGATCCACTCCTTCTCTTGAATCATCCTGTTCTTCTGTCTTCTTTCTTCAACCGCTTCTCCGTGTGTCTTCTTTCTTCTCCTTGACCCTGGCCTCCTGGTTAACTTCTCCAAAGGGACCCCCCCCCCGACTGAAGAAACAGGAGAGAGGTTGTCTCTGTGACTTTGTTTTGCAGAAGTGCACTGAGAGGCCAGAACGATGCAGATTTGCTGAGAAATAGTGGTGCAGAAATGCTTCTCTTTCTCCGCGTATATGTTTTGGTTATTCTGTCCTCCAGTGAACTTTTGCAAATGGGCAGAGCCTCTGGGCGTACCCTCTCCCCCGATTTTACATTAACTATAAAGCTAGGGCCATTAATAATTACATCATGAGTGAGGAAAAAGGCTGATGTCACATCTAGTGAAGAGAGCCTAACCATTTTTATTTAAATAGATAAAATATTTGTTACACGTTCTTATTTGAAAAAGTTATTAATTTTGAGGCACAACACTGCATCAAACCTATATAGATACATATATGTATATATATATATATATATTTCAATAATCCAATGATTATACACTGGACCTTTCTAGTATCTAGTCCCAGTCGACTATACCTCAGGGGAAGTTATTTTGGTCATAAGCGGCAAGAAATGGTTCTTAGCACCACCCACTCCCTGGGTGGCCACGCCCACTTTACCCATTACATTTATTATAAAGAGCGGCATCAGTTTCTCTAGCGCTATCACAATAGGAGTGCAGTGAAAACTAACAATAACACTAAAACTGACAATATACAACATTTACACTAAAACTAGCACAATTTAAGATATAGTGAAACAAACGTAGCTCTTGCAAGCTCGAAAATGTAATTAAAGTCTAAAATATGTGGTTTAGAAAACAATCAGATCTTTACTTTTTTATTATAAAATTATAATATTTCTTTGTAGATGTTTGTCGGACACAAATGCGGTTACTTGTCTAGCTTGTCGCAGAGGATTATTGGAGTCACATCGCTAAGCACTGTAGAAAAGAACAACACCAAAGCAATTATTTCACTTAACATACGCAGGCAATGTAACGGAGAAAGAGCTTACCACAATTCTATGTTCACATCATTTAGATCTGTGCGGGAAACGAAGCAAGTGTAAAGATTTGGGAAATGCGGATGTGTTATATGTTGGTGTGACTGAATCCAAGCTCATGCATGTTAGACGTGATTAACCTCAAGTTAAAAATGACAGCCCTAGGTAACTCACTGGGACCTCATTGAAGACAGAATTACTGATAGAGACCGGAGTAAACCCACAGGGTACTTAGGGTCTATATAAATGCCATGTCATGTGGGTAAGGAAGGACCCAAGGAAGGGTTTAGGGGTCACGGGTGGTAAAGCCAAAACCAGGCTTTGAGTAACTAAAAGCTTTGTGTTCACTGATCATGGTTTTCTTTATCAGATGTCCTAGAGAAGTATGAGGATATCATAAAAGGCCACGTGCACCAAAGTAATCATGTTTCTGATATAAAATACAAATAGCTACTGTTTTGCAAGACGTCATCCTTTTTTTCGATATAATTTTGGTATGATTTTGTCATAATTTACATGGATCGTTTTAGTTTTAATTAAAACTAAATTTAAAAAATTAAGCGTTGTGGTCATAATAAATTACAGTCCATCATGTAGCATTTAATGCAAACATAATACATCTTTAAGTTTGATTTCTTATAACCTGTTTGTCAATTGTAAAATAAAAAAATATGATTGATCCTTGGGTCACCAGGTAGCCAGGCTTATTTTTGCTAGTTTCTGCAAAAAGTCCATACAAGACTAACGTGTTAGCGTACCGAATATTTGTATTTTAACCAGTAGATTTTCATTTTTTCAGAGAGTGTGGATTATGGACCAGTATTTGTCCAAGAACCAGAAAATGTTATATTTCCCATGGATTCTGGAGAGAAGAAAGTGGCACTTAATTGTGAGGCAAGAGGGGCACCATCTCCAAGTTATAGGTACATAACTACACCATTTCATCCATTCCAGCCAATTGTTTTATTTTGTTTTTCTTTATTAGATTTTGTTTAATTACCAGTGTAAATGGCAAGGTTACAATCAGGGGTAATCATCTCTGATGCCTGGGTGAAGGACTCGGTCCCCTATGGTGGATGTGGCTGTAGCAGTCGCACAACACACACACATTCATATATATATCCTTTTGTCTGCGTTGAAGATCAGCAGACAATGCCATAATTTGGTACTCAGTCCTATATGGCGGAGTACAGCGCGGTGGTGGTAGGCGCATGCAAGTCTGTATCGATGAAGGTAATAGCGCTCATACTCCTACCCCTGCCACCTGTACCATTGTCATCATGCCTGGATACAAAACTTACATGTTAGGATTAAAAAAGACAACATGTAGAACACTTTAAATGTAATTCTACTTGAGCTGACAAGTACTCAATATCTCCTCAGAAATCGGTATACTCAAAAATGGGTGTCCATCCTTATATGCATGGTCCTCTATGTTTGCTTGTGATTGCACATTTTAGGTGTTTATAAATATTAGATTATTTAAGTGAAATGTGGTGTGACTCCATGAAAAGCTTTTAATAATTAGTATTAAATCTACAAAACACTAAATGTCCAGTATATAAATAGTTTTATATTTATGTGGTTTTATGTATATATAATGTAGAGTTGAGAGGTTAATTATAGAGCAGAGTTGAGTGTAACGCCAGGGGAGCATATTTGGGAAATTCTGAATATTGATGGGGATATCAGGGACAGAAAATAGAGGAATAACTGGAAGTCCGGTCTTGGGAATGTAGAGCTTCAGGTAGTACGATGCCACCCAGAACGCAATTTCAGTGATAGAAAAGGGCTTTTTAAAATAAATATATGCAGGTCAGTCAGTTAAACATTTTTCTAAATATGTACAATTTTCTTTTTCTTATTTTGTTTTTTTCTTCATATATTTGTTTTTAAAAGATGGCTTCGAAACGGAACTGAAATAGACTTGGAAAGTGATTACCGCTACAGTTTGATAGATGGAAATTTGATTATCAGCAGCCCAAATGAAGTGAAGGATTCTGGGCAATATCAGTGCTTAGCCGCTAACTCCTTTGGCAGTGTCCTTAGTAGAGAGTCAACACTTCAGTTTGCATGTGAGTAAATGATCTACTTTGGGCATTGGGAATAAAGCAGCATTGGCTTCCAAGATATGATCAACACTCATGACATCATAATTGTGTTTGCAGATTAAAATAATCAGTATGCATATTACAAATCCACGCTATATTCACGCTGGTGGTAGCAGCTCAGTTTGACATTTGTCACATGAATTGTGTGGATAAGCTAAGTGATGTATGTTTTGGATAGTGAGGTAATAAAGTAAGTAGATGATGCTCTGAATATCATGAAACTGTGTCTTGTTTAAGAAAATTATCTCTACGACAATTATAGCAATGCATAGGTGGTTGATAACCTATGTACAACCTAAGATGTATTGGTAAAACCTCCTTGCTATGGTCCTCTGGAGACCACTTTCCCCGGCTCAGTGGTGGATGGGCTGGGGACAGTCATGAGGAGGCGAGCTGTGTTAAAAGGTAGACTATTCAGTCACTGGTGGGGTAAGGATATAATGGGGTAGGATTGAGTGAGAAGGGGGCAGAGTTAGAAGTCACTTCCTACAGAGGCATTTAGACAGATGCATGCTTTATTTACCATATGCATACCTGGGAACTTGCTGATTTGACCTGGAGGACTTTGTGTACATTTCTCCAGTCCCATCTGCTTGCCACCACCTACTTCATACTCACCACTGGGCTAGTTGCATCCCTATGTGTGGCTACCCCTGTCCCCTCGAACAAAGTAATACCTCCAGAAGAGGGGTAGCCTACCTTGGTAAGTTCCATAACCGGGTATTGCCGTATGACTGCAGTGAGAACGGTCCGCCATTTTTATTGCTGTCGATGATGTGACAGGTTCAAAGATGTAAGTTTATCATGGTGATTTTGAATCCCAGCATCCCAAGCACTTGTGAGATACAGTGCTCTGAAGTTAGTATTTGCCCCTTCCCGATTTCTTGTATTTTGCATATTTGTCACACTTGAATGTTTCAGATCATCAAACTAATTTTAATATTAGACAAAGACAATGTGAATAAACACAAAATGCAGTTTTTAAATGATTAAAAAAAAAGTACAAAGGCCCGTCTCATATTTACTAAAAAACTTTTGGCATAATATTATGTGGACCATGTGTCAAAGGTGGAACGTTTTAGAAGACGTGGGTCCCGTTACATTTGACGTAAAACCAACACAGAATTCCACAATAAGAACATTGTATCAACAGTCAAACACGGTGGCGGTAGTGTGACAATCTGGTGCTGCTCTGCTGCTTCAGGACCTGGCCATAATTGATGGAACCATGAATGCTGCTCTCTACCAGAAAATCCTGAAGGAGAACGTCCAGCCGTCAGTTTGAGACCTAAAACCCAAGCGCCAGTTGGGTTATGTGGCAGGACAATGATCCGAAGCGCACAAGTCCACATGTGAATGGTTCAAAAGAAACAAAGTGAAGTTTTTGGCGTCCGAGTCACAAATCCTGTGCACTTAAGTTTAGGGTGCAATTACATTTTCACATAGGTTTTGATTAACTCTTTACCTTCAGTAAATAAAATGTGTATTTAAAAGGTGCATTTTGTGTTTACTCACATCGTCCTTGTATTAACCCCTTATGGAAAACGGGTTCTCCTTTAACCCATTGAAAACAATGCATTATGAGCCCGTACATGTACAGGCTTTGTCATGAAGGGGTTAAAATTAGTTGGAAGATCCGCAACATTTAAGTGTGGTGAATAATAAAAATCGAAGAAACTGGAAAGGGGCAAATTCATTTTTTTGACAGCACTGTAGGACCAAACTTTCAAAAACACAAACTGAACGTACTGACTCTTTGTGGAGTGCCTTTTATTTTTTGCGGAACCTGTTATTTTATCTGTCTACAACAGACAGACGAAGAAAGTGTGTGGGGGAGGCAAGAGAGTGCCATTTTGATGGTCCTTAATATAGAGGTACATTAAAAAAAGTAAACAAAATGAACTATTGAACTATTGTGAGCAAGATAAAGACGTCTCCGACTCAGCTGGCACAGACATTTCTCCTTTTAGTCGAAAAAGGTATGTTTATGAATTGATCATTTTAATCTTCTTGGTAATGAGACAGGAATATTGCTAGAAGCAGACAGATATATATGTACGCTAGTAACCTTTCACGATTCCTTGTAGGTGGAATTAATATTATAGGCGTCGGTAGTAGAAAAAAAAAAAGTTTCAGGATTTTCATCTCTTGTACAAATATTCGTCTTGTCGTACAAATTTAACACGGAGCGAAATGCATAAACAAACGCGCCGTCCTTTCAAATGGATGTCACATGCTGTGACTTCACATGGTAAATTGTCAAGAACGCAATGCTATATTTAAAAAAAAAATAACACATCTTTCAAAAAAAAAAAAAAAAACTTGGGTAGAGATTTGCTTTCTGAATATTTGCTGCCTGCAAAGAATCCACGGGGGTGCCAAGAATGTAATGCGTGTTGGAACGCGTTAGATCAAGATGACAAACTCCTTCCTTGAGGGCCGGTATCCAAAGTAAGATGTCAATAAAGTGTTAACGTTACCTAGGAATAAATTTACATTAATCAGAGCGCTTAATTCAGGACACGTAAAATACTTACACAGTGCTGTGTACCCATTGTACAGCACTGCGGAATTTTATGGCGCTCAATAAAGAATGAAGTAGTTAAAAAAAAAAAAAAAAAAAAAATAGTGTATTAGCAATGTTTGGGGTTTTTGCCAAAATAATAAACTATAATTTAACCTATAATAATCGGCTCAATTATAAATAAATATATAAAAAAATACACAAATATTTAAAAGAAAAAAAAAGGAAATTAAGACACATAATAGTAAGTCTTAAAAGATGGAAAGAACTTGAGTGACAGCCGATGGTTAAGCTACACAATGAGACGTTATTATGGAAAATAGGAAATATCCAATTATATTTCTTAATCATTAATTTCTTAAAGATTTATTAATCTTTAAAATAATAAACCAATAGATTTAAGACTCACCGTAATGCTAACATAGCGTTTCCGTAGATTTTCCGTATGAGTTATAGACACTAAATAAAGTATAATTTCAAACATGTTATTACCTGATTTACAGGTATTCTTAGATCCCCATGCCCTCTCGCCCCAATTCAGATTAAGGCATTCCACTCTCGGCTATTGGCGTCATTATACTTTTTACTGAAATAGCAGAATTTTGTCAAACAATGATATGGAGGATGGTTATGCGATTGTTCTTATAAAGGTCAGCACAGACAAAGCTATACTATGCAGTTTCTTCTTAAAGTTCTAATTACATTTTTTGTAAAATTGTTGGACAAAAGCATCATTATGATTAAGTGTTTTAGTCCCCATGGCAACAACTTTTTTTCCTGAGCACGGTATTACATAGACCTTTTCAGGATTGTACAGCAGTGTTCATGTCTAATGTGGGGGTTTACCTCTGTTTTTAAGATTGTGTAGCACTTTGTTCTAATATATATATTATAGGTTTTTCTTAAATTGACGTATTTAAGCCTGATGTACCGGTATATGTGCCTCTGCTTTCTGTTGTCTACATGAATAAAATCCATACTCGCTCCCATAGACGTCAAGTTTATTAGCTGTAATACAGCAGATGATCTCATTTACAGTCATTGACGATTTTGATGTCAATTTTTATTTTCTATTTTTTTAAAAAGTGCAGTAAAGCAAAGCATGTATGTTTTACAGACACAAAACATTAAATGTCTCTGGGGAAAGTCCTTCTTCATCATATCATAATTTCCCTGGGTGCAGGGATGACACGTGATCACACTTACCTATGTTCCACCTACTGCCTGCCTACTTTCCTCTACTACTCACCTATGCTCCACCTACTACCTGCCCACTTTCCCTTTACTATCCACCTATGATCCACCTTCTAACTATCCACTGTCCTCTACTCCCCACCTATGTTCCACCTACATGACTACTTTCCTCTACTCTCCACCTGTGTTCCACCTACTAGCTGCCTACTTTCCTCTACTCTCCACCTATGTTCCACCTACTAGCTGCCTACTTTCCTCTACTCCCCACCTATGTTCCACCTACTAGCTGCCTACTTCCGTCTATTCTGTCCCTCTAAAGGCTCTGTCAGACTAGTCCTCTCCCTTGGAAAGTTCCCAAATGTTTGTCATAAAATTAAGGAGGTCTGTAATCACATATGCACCCAGATTTCATATTTGGGATTATTATGTGATTTTAAAAGTGTTTTCCGCAATAACCCCTTGTTTGTGAAAGGCAAAAATGTCTTTCTCCTTAAAACACTTCTAAGGATAAAAAAAAGGTTTCAGTTTTACTAAAAGAAAGTCAGTCTTCACAACAATACACCCCTTAGATGGTTGTATTAATATTTAATGTCCCTTTTAGGCTGTTATTAAAGTCGTCGGAGCATGCCAAACCAATATTAAAGTGTGGTCACTGGCCATAACGATTCCATCTTGTTTTGGTGTTACAATGCAACTTTGTTTACAAGGGCACTCATAAAATCCATTTTTATTATGAAATTGATGCTGAGCCCTCACTTCTGCTGAAATTGTAACATTAGGTAAAGTTACATAAAAGTTCTACGACGAAAACTCGTGCTATACAAATATAAAACGCATTAAACGTGTATGAATAAAGGTTCTATCATTTTATAGGAAACTGTTTTCCATTGTTTTTACTTTTGTTAATTTTTTTTCTTCCATTTAACGAGTATCATAAAGCAATTTTAACATCCTTACTGCCAATAATGCACGTTTTTTGTTTGTTTGTTTTTTTTTTTAAATATATATTTAGGGATACAGCAGCAATCATTTAAATTGGTTATACTGAAGCTAGGCAAACCCATTAAAAACAATGCATTTTGAGCCTGTACATGTACGGGCTTTGTCATTAAGGGGTTAATAAAAACTGTGGGGCCGTTTTCACTTTTCAACCAGTTCTAATTTGTCTTTTAGAGAGAGAACAATATGAGAGAGAACAATATGAGTTTTCCCCCTAAAACATGTATATTGCATTCTTTACTTATGTTAAGATGGAACTCTCTAAAAAAAAAGAATTTTTTTTTTTAAATCCATAGGTTCCCTAAAAACTCAGATCCAGCCCTGCCCGTTCTGTTTAATCGATCAACTTACTGTAAATATCAACTCTCTAAGCACCTTTCGGCGTTCTCCTATGTGCCACTGCGGGGAAAAATAGAATGATAGATAACCCCATGTGACCTGCGTAAATATCAGATGCAGGCTACAGTATGTGCTTTGGAACTGTCCATGCGCTACGCTGTTTTATAATTTATGCCTGTGTTTTAAATCCAAGAACAGGATCTTGACATTTGTTTAAGGATATGTATTCTACAAGGACAGTGCAAGCTTGCAAATACAAGACAATATTGTAGTGGCGCCATGGGACAGTCTGATGGACAGCATTTCGTTTTCACACCGTACTCATGTGTATTCCCTTTATTTTTGCTTTAAAATCCATATTTTCAGTAAGTACCTTGGTTGTTCAATCCTTTGCGGCTAAACTATATATGGCAGGTAATTTTGGTATCGGTTATGTTGTATAACAGTTTGAGTGTCACATACATACATAGCAGGAGAAAGACATTGCCGGTAAAATGTTTGTCCTCATTCCACGCAGGAGGAGCAGAATTCTATAGTCCCATAGAAAATGTAGTCCTCAAATGTTTTTATTTTTTGGTCATTATCTGCAGGAAGGGAAAAATCTACCACCACTGTATAAGACGCATCCAATTTTTAGACCCCAAATTTTTCTAAAAAGGGTGTGTCTTATACATGGGGAAATACGGTAAATGCCTCTACTACTGGATGATTTCCCTCAGGGTTGGTCATGGGCATACGTGGGAACTCATTGGATCTGACCCAGAGTCTTTGGGGAAAGTGCTGCTTCCATGGGTCTCTTGTTTACCTTCCCTTTTCTCTAGACAGGGTAATCGCGCTGTGCCGTGTTCACTTCATCTACCCCTAGTTAATTTAAGGGTGTCCATGCCTAGTCTCGTCTTTACATGATGGCTGACTCGCCCATTATGGAAATATTCCCACACCTTCCGTGACTGCTCCTGCCTCCCCATGAAGCCACTGCCCCAGAAGGAGAGCTCCAGCTAGACTTTCCTGACAATTATTTATTATTATTTATGTTATATAGCGCCATCAAATTCTGTAGCTCTTTTGTCAGGTATGGTCATGGACAGTCTTGGATAGACAACTCAATGTTTCCTCACCAGGCTAGGTTGAACTAAATGCTTACTCCCCCTAGAGTAACAAATTATTAAATGCTGTGTTTGGGGTTGGGTCGAACTGCTCTCGTGATCACTTTATCTTGCTTGGAACATGATTCCATTTGTTGTCCCAGGTGAAGGAGACCTTCAGATTATGTGCCAATTATCCCTTCTGTGTTTTAACCCCTTAATGACAAAATGCATTGTTTTCAATGGGTTTACGGACTGCCCATTGTCCTTAAGGGGTTAATGAGTGGTACTTCAGGGGTCATAATTGTTATCTTTTTAACTGAAAAGTGTTTAAAATAAATTTAACAAAAAATGTTTGTCCTCCTGCTTTCTTATTGGTTATTGTCCATGATGCTGCATTTTCACTCCGCTGAAGATAAATATAACGAATAGCAATCCTCGTACAGATTGCGGTGCAAAAAATAGAGATTTTATCTCTATCTTTATGTTCTTTATCTCCTATTTATATCCTATTCAATTGTGGAATCATTTTCACTATGGAATTATTATTATTACATTTTATTTATTAAGTGCCAACAAATCACGCAGCCCTGTACAATATTTAAAATCTGTAGTGCTTTTTGTCTTATCTAATTTTTGACCCTTACAATGTCGGTTCGTAGTCACCAGTTCCCCAACTCATGTAACTAATTACTTTTTATTAATGACTTTGTAACTAATTACACAGTAAGGTGTAGTATAAATAACAGAATTTGATGGGAAATAAGAACCGTTCACCCCATCTAATCTGCCCATTTTTCCTGATGTAAAAAGTCAGACCTTAACCATTCCTTGGTTTCTTCTTCGTCAAGATAACTTATCCCGTTCATGTATAATTTCCCACTACCACTGGACGTATGTACCTTTAAGACCCATCTATCGACCCAACATTATCCATTGGGTTTAATTTCAGAATGTAATCTGAGTTCCAGATAATTAGAAATATAGATTTCTGCAATCATTATCCCATTTCTTGGAATTTTTAGACGTTAACGACATTAAAATATAGTCTGGGAATCGTATTCATTAAATTATGTAAATTGTGTAGATACCTTGTCATATTAACTGCCAAGTGTTTCGTGCACTACCCTTGTACCAATCCTTACGTTATTAGTGATATTCTCCTAGGTTTTGCTTCCAATACCAGCATGACACGTTATAATTAGCCATGTTTAGGTAACAATGCAGCGGGCCTGGACATTTAAAATGTGTTGGATTTCTCTGGTGAGTGGCGTGAGATGATTTAATTCCCGCCTGTGATGTATGCCACGTCACCTTGAGCCTGGAAGTATTATTTTGTGTCATCTGTAATTCTTCATTATACAAAAAGACTGTTTTTTATCTTTGGCATTGAAGAAATCCATTAATCACAAAAATGTGCAGTTTTCCAGTACGCTTCTCCTTGAAGAAGATATTGATCAGCCCTGTACAATGCATGGTTACATCAGTAACTATATGTAATAAAATGTATATATATAATATATATATATTTAATATATAGCAATAAGCTAGATTAAAAACTAAAAATACTTGAAAGACTGGAAGAAATCTCACAGTATTCCTTTTGATAAGACATTTTTTTTTTATTACATCACTCATTGCATCATTATTTGCCTTTGTGCATCTTGGTCTCTTTATATGATGCCCTCCTTAACTAATCTGACCTATAAAACCATCTACTAAACATACCTTCTAACAGAGAGATACTTTTGTGAAATATATATATTATTGTGACGCATAAAGTGACATCGGGAGGAAAAAAAAAAGAGGGGCAGAGGGATTTGGCCCCCAAAGAGGAACTGATCCCTAAAAAGGATCACTTGGGAGTATATAGATAGATATATATTTATTATTATTACATTGTGTATATATTGTACCCCAAGAGATCCAATAAGGCTATGTTCATAAATACATATTCTAAACATTTATAAAACTTATATCACTATATTGAACTTTTTAATGTAAACTAAAAAAAAAAAGTAAATTTTCTTTCTAATTCCTTCGTTTCTTGCTTTCCTTATTGACACGCATGCAGTCGGATAGCTGGTATGTCTACGAAGGTTAGAACGCAAACTAATGAATCATGTTTGCCACTGACAGTATGACAAACAAATTGGAAAAAAAATAGGCCAGGTTTATTCGTGCCTTTTTCAATTGCTTGTCAATTCATAGATTTCCAGTAACTTTGTGCGAGGAAAAAAAAAAAAAACTATCGCTTTCCACTGAAACACAGCTCTTTCTGCTTCAGTTAATAGCCCCTGGTTTCACTTGACCTCTATAATTCAAGCAAATGTGTCTGGCAGACTGTGTCTCTACCCCTGAGGATGCTCCTTTACTGCGTTCGTGTTATCCTTTCTGTGACTATAGGGAGACGGAAAAAAAATGACCGATCTTAGGAATTTTCCAAATTAAGAATAATTTGCTGTACGTATTAAGCAATAAAAACCTATACTTCAAAATAAACAGCACCAAAAGCCATCTTTCACTTATTATTATATTTATTTAATGCACTGGTTTAAGGAATTTGGATTTAGAGTTCCCAGCTAGCAAATTCCATCTACCATCCAAAGGTAGACCTGGGCATTTCATGCAGATTTTTTCTTGAAGATTTCATTTTTACCTAAAAGTAAGAAGCTAATTTACTGTACATAACGGCTTGTTTATAACCTTGCGGATTCTCTGTACTGTTAATATTACGAGTTTCTTGAAAAAAGAGAAAATATCCAGTGAGCGGCAGTTGTGTGACAGAAATGCCTTGCTGATGTCAGAGGAGAATGGGCAGACCGGTTCGAGGTGACAGAAAGGCAACAGTAACTCAAATAATCACTCCTTACAATCAAGGTATGCAGAATACCATCTCTGACCGCACAACACATCGGACATTGAAGCAGATGGGCTACAGCAGCAGAAGACCACACCGGGTGCCACTCCTGTCAGCTAAGAACAGAAAATTGAGGCTACAATTCGGACAGGTTGTCCAAAATGGAACAATGGAAGACTGGAGGAACGTTGCCTGGTCTGATGAGTCTCGATTCCAGCTGCGACATTCAGATGGCAGGGTCAGACTTTGGCGTAACCAATATGAACGCATGGATCCATCCTGCCTTGTACACACTTTGGGCCCCTTAGTACCAATTGAGCATCGTTTAAACGCCACAGCCTACCTGAGTGTTGTTGCTGACAATGTCTATCCCTTTATGACCACAGTATACTCATCTTCTGATGGCCACTTCCAGCAGGACAATACACCATGCCACAAAGCTCACATCATCTCAAACTGGTTTCTTGAACAGGACAATGAGTTCACTGAACTCCAACGGCCTCCACAGTCACCAGATCTCAATCCAATAGAGCACCTTTGGGATGTGGTAGAACGGGAGATTCGCATCATGGATGTACAGCCGACAAATCTGCAGCAACTGCGTGATGCCATTATGTCCATACGGACCAAAATCTCTGAGGAATGTTTTCCAGCACCTTGTAGAAATTATACCACGAAGAATGAAGGCAGTTCTGAAGGCAAATGGGGATCCAACTCAGTACTACCAAGGTGCACGTAATAAAGTGGGCTTCAGAACTGCCTATATATATAAATATATTATATATTATATATCCATAATACTTAATGCAGATAGGGCAGCCTTTACTATACAGTTTACCAAAATCCATCAGCTACCTTTGCTCTGTGCACTGTAGGGTCGTCACTTTTTGCCAAGCTGATTCCTGGACACTGTTTAAAAGTTGTGCTTTAAGGTGTGGCTGAGGATTTAACTGGTGGCAGCTAAATTGCTAAATTGTTTGGTTTAGCATTGAAAAAATGAGTGATGAGAAAAGAGACGGAAGAAAGGAGAGAAATGAGTGAAGATAAAATCGAGAGTAGAAAACAGAAAAAAAGAGAAGAGATAAACCAGATCAAACAAAAAGCACAGGAATGGACAAAAAAAGAGGGAAAACTGTTTAGGTTGCGGAGAGCGAGGACACTTGGACCCCCAGCACTTGCACCAGAACATTTCACAATATATACAGAATTAAAAAAAAAAAAAACTACCACTTTTAGTGCTCCATGCAGTTTCAGTGTTATTGGTCAACTCAATAACGTTATTACAAATACTGAAAATGTGTATTATTTACACTAGGAAATTGTGTTTATTTTTTAGTCTGAATCTTATTCTCCTGTGTATTCATTGAAACCCCCACTTACTGAATTTGATTCCAGCAGACTGTGGTTCTCTGTAATCTCTTGGGTGTTTTAAACTGTGCAGCTGAGACAACTGCTCGTCACTTTCCATTTTAAACTTTTTGAGTGACCTTTACCAAGTGTTTGTAATCATAAGGAAATTGGCCTTCAAGATGAGTATATTCAGAAAAGAAGGTTTTTTTTTTTCCTGAATACTCTCATTTCGCCTTGAAAGTATGATTTATTCTGGATTTACATGATAGGAGGGCACCCTCATTTTAGCTTCAAATGCACATGAATGATCTCTATTTAGGATTTCAGAAGATGAGTTCATCCACTTTAGTTCCTTTCAATCAAATTGTGTTGTGTAGGATTTTATTTTGTTTTCATCTTAGACTTTAAATTGCCTCGCATTGCCAACGGTCCACGTTATTTGTGGTTAAGATAAAATGAATATTGATCCAACATATATTTAAACACCTGGTACAAGAGAAACTTGCTGAAAGCGGTAGCATCGTGGCAATGGAGTAAAACCCACACAGATGCCTAAAGCAGACTTAAAAATACCTTAAGTTCCCCCCTTTCAACCATATTGAAACCAGCACTATTTAGTTAATTAAAACTATATATATATCTATATATATATATATATATATGATATATTTATTTTATACATTTATATACTAACAATTTTGCTGTTACGATGCATATTATGTGCCATACTTGCCTGTGGTGGACCCTGTCCTTCAGTAGCAACAGAAGGAAAATAACTTCACAGAAATCCAAGGATATTAGTTCAATTTCCATAAATGCTTTATATTTAATCCGCATGGAGTGTGTGTATAGGAGTACAGGGTGAGGACAAGCAGAATCCCATGACGCGTTTCGCACCTTCATGCATAGTCATTATTCCTATACATAATAAAGCATTTATGGAAATTAGACTAATGCCCTGTGCTAATCTGAATTCATGTAGATGTGGTCCTTCCATGGGGAATTCACAGACCAGGTATCAATCACTCCTTTATTCAAGCAGGCCGCTGGATCCTTTCTATTGTTACTTTGTAATTTGTGGAGCGGGTCATCCATACTTATTTGGAATGAAATGTCCATGGGGTGCTAGCAGTATTTCCTCCTTGTGATGTCTGTGATATGATAAGTCAAGAACTCTTCTTACCTTTTGTCCCTCTAAGTATGTTATGCACCACTTGTTGTGTCCTGTTTACTTCCTGTACAGCGCTCCTGAATATGATGGAGCCATATTAATGAATAATAATAAATATCCTACAAAGCTATCCTTAGATTTCTGCTATAATGGACTCCAAGGATCACGTTATCGTCTCTATCAAACATGTGAACATGTTAAACCTCATACAACTGCAACATGCAAATGTATTTTTTAATACAGTGGTTAATTTGCATATGGTGCTTCATGGTGCGGACATATTTAAAACCCATTTTCTCTTGATCTATGCATTTGCTTTAGATTCTGGTCATTCTTGCACATAGTACAGTCTATTACCAGATCACCAATGTTCTACACACACATATTAAGTGCTTGTTAGGTAACCAAGTCCCTTTAAATGGTAGCCTTAAAGATTTTCTATTAAGTAATTTAGGGGATGGTATTAAATATGTTATAATAAAGTAATCCAGGCATGGGATGCAAATTATTTTCATTAGTTACAAAAGCCTCACAACACAAAAACTGTTTTAAGCAATTAATTAATAGAACCAGGAAAATTACCTTGCTCAAGCCGATAGCGCCCGACAATGCCTTCATGAATGCTCAAGATTAGAAGAATTTAAAACAGACGACTTGAGATATTGAAATATCTTTTTTTTTGAAAGAAGAAAGGGAATTAAAAAAGGCAACTTTGTGCTTGATAAAAAGACGGTGTGTGTGAATTAAGGGATGTTTCATGCAGTATGCAATTTTGTGTCCGAGGGAAAATTTGACTTTGAACTTTCAAAAAGAAAGAAAAATCGTGTCTCTATGTGCATGCAAATATATTCCAAACCCAAAATATACTTATTAATATACTATAATTGGGAAAGTTTTACAGGTGAATATTTACATTTTATCATTTCCGTTCTTTTGCTACATGTTTGGTGCTGGTTGTACATATGTGTGCGCGTTGATCTGTCTCTTTGTCCGACTGTCATGGTTGTCTAGGCAGCTTGTCTACCTCTACTTTGTAAATTTATAAATTAACAAATATGGGATATGTTCTATTCCATTCTCAATCTCTATAACGTTATTGCAAAGGTATTTAATTTTTTCATGAATACCCATCTTCATTTCTAGCCATAACAAAGATTAATTAAGTTTCATCATTTTCTTCTGTAGGATGATGGAGTCTTAAGGTGGTACCTTTTAATTGGGCCAAATATACAAAAATATTGCCGTTGATTTTATACTGTTTATATTTGCATTGACAGTGGTCTATTTTCTTGGATATAAATTTAAGAGAAAAAGCTACACTAGAACTTCTTCTAATTATTTTATATTGTTTGCATTTTTCTTTTTTTATGTTTTCTACAATTTTTTTTACTTGTGTTTTGCTACTGGAATGAGAGCTTACTATTGTATTTTTTGTTCCAAGTATAATGATGTTATTATATGTTGGTTTCATAGTTACATAACATTCTGGAATTGTATTATTCCTGAAAGGTTCCCGCAACACAGTGTCAGGAGGTGGTAAATTAAAAGAAAAAACATGAAGGACAATGATACTAGACACAAATTTATGTGTGAAATTCACCCACCTGTGGCTCTCTCAGTGGAAGTACCATGCATTGTTGCCTTTGTATGTGAAATGGTTTATGGTCAGCTGGAGGTCTCAGCACGCCTGAGATGGAGAATCAGAGATAGTCATGTTTGTTATGGCTACATGATTAAAATTCTTTGTAAACTCCAGAAAGTACCCTGTTTTTATTACTATTGTCTTTGTAAATTATACCGTCTCATTCTCCCTCAAACCCCTAATAGATTGTACGCTCACAAGAGCAGGGCATTCCGATACCAGTATGGCTTAACGTATGTTCGAGTCCCTCTGGCAAAGAGCAGGACAAGGTCCACCTGGTGAGACCATTGGCTTCGCCGCCAGGAGTTAAAGGTCCATAAGAACGACTCTATATGTTGGCGGCAGGGGCCTCCTCTGGCATCAAACAATAAAGGGCAGCTGCGGATTCCTGTTCCCATTAGTCCCTGCAATGCTACGAAGACTTAAGGTAGGGTAGAGGCAATGACTTGTATGTGGGGGTAGGGACTAGGGAGATTAGGTAGGAGATATTGACGAGCACGAAGTTTATTCGGTATTCGGTTTGAACAACAAAAACGCAACATTTACCAATACACACGTCTACTGCAAACATTATTTTCTATAACAAAAGGCAGATGTTTGTACAATATAACTAATGCTATACCTTCTCTGTGGTAGCCTGATTTGCCTTCCTTAAAGAAGCACACCACTGGGAAGGCTCTTCGAAGGTTGTGCTGACTTGACACAGTCCTTTGTAATGTAAGTTGGGCGGTTTGGGAGAATAGAGGTCTCCCTTGTAGCAAGAAACCGTACACCATGAGTCCGAGCAGCAAAATAAAAGGGTAGTACAGGGCAGGTATTGCTTGCAATCCAATATACTAAGGAGCTGTTTACTACGAGTGAGCAATGAGATTGGTAAACCAAAAATTTTATTTTGTTTAACTGAATATCTAGAAGGAAGCTTCAAACACATCATGGTCTCACCAAGTCTTTGGTTTTGTAGCATTTGAAGCGTGACACTGCACTGTTCTCCTTCTACTTATAGGAGACATGAAGGGTGTGTGATCAGCATTCTATGGAGAGTAGGTGTCATTTCTGGGGTGTGGGCCAATCACCGTTCCCTTGACAGTGACCAACAGTCCCAGGGAAGGCAGCGTTTCACTCGGAGAAACCAGTTTCCTAGCTTTGTATATTCATTCACAAACATATTCTGGCCTAGGCCGACTAGAACCGGGCCTAGGATCGCAGTCACCTGCCACAAAACCTGGGAGCAGAACATCCTCTTAGTCGATTATACCCCATGGTGTGCAGCTTCTCAAAGGGCTGGTTACACTATGAGGGGGCCAAATTACACAATGGGGTCCTGTATCCCGGCGCCCTGTTGGAGGATAGTAAATGTGGAGTGGGCGCTGATGACGCTGGACTGGGTGAGATATATACGTCTGTTACCACACCAACAAAATATGAAATATATGCATTAGCTCAATTTTTTGTATTGTTTACTTAACCCTTCCTGTGCCGTGTGTGATCTAGAATACTTTTGGCTTCTCGAATTACAAAAAAAAAGGCCAGACCAGCTCTCAGCAAGAATGTTGTCTTTTATATAATAAAACCTCTGAATGACAAGCTGTCCATAGTTATTCATACAATTGAATTGGATACCAAGATAATCCTTATAAAATGCATACAGCCCTCTGGCTGTATTTATTTAAAGGCAAATTTTTTTTTTTTTGAGAATTCTTAAGATGAAGCTTAACATTGTGTGATTACCTGGCGCAGCAGGAGGAAACTTTGATTTTTTTTGTTGGCTGTTGATTTCCGTTTGACATTGAGTGATGGCGTCTTTTTTTTTTGACAATGGGAGGGTTTGAAGCAGATAAGTCTTAAAATCGCAGGAGGAGAGAAGAATGAATTTTCCAGTTTGATGGTTTCTACTGGCATTTCTGTTTCTGAAAGAGATCTCTACTTAAAGGAAGAAGAAAAAAAAAAGAAGACAGAAGAAAAAAGTCGATGAAAGTCATTCTTTCATATCTCTTCATGAGGCTGAGATAAGAAGGGTAGATAGAATGTTCACTAGCGGAACATTTCTCTTCTGAAAACCAAACCTTTTCAGTTTTACCGGGGTCAGGACCTTGCTCAGAAGTGGAAGTAACTTCAAAATAAGAAGAAGTTGTGATCACATTCCCTCCTTGTGCGTTTCCTTTCTTTATCACCTGATATCTGCCACACGTCTAAGCAAAGTTGAAATTAGTCAGATGCTATTTAGTGTACCAGATGGAGAACAATTATGTTTCCTTCATCATTTTAGTATGTCCATATGTACACATTCTGATTTTTATATTTAAAGGTACACTCCATACATCATATGCATTTTAATGTATATGCTAGTCACCTTATACTGTACTTTTTCCATCCAATATTCCCTCTGTGAATTTAGTCTTGTTCCATCTTGCCAAATTCCTGTTCTTCAAAGCACATGTGTAGAAGCTCACCTCCTGTCAGCTCCAGAGATTTCCAGAAGGTCAATAGCCTTCTAAAAAGTTTTTTTTTCCCTTTCCAAACAAATTAAAATACTATTATGAATTCACCATTGAAATTTCTTAGAGCCATCTTTTTTGTAACCCTACAATATTGTTTTCTTTTAGGATAAGAAAGTTTGACACTCCAGGTTAATCGTGATTGTACATATGAATTTTTCTTTTAAAAATTCATAGTTTTCTCAACTCATGCTGTCTACTTAAAATGAAATACACTAATTTAAACTAGCATCTTGGGAACCTATGTAACTTCGTAATGGTCATTTAAGGGGCTTTATATAAAATGTTGGATATTTACATAAGGAGTTATGGTCAGCAATTTCAGCACCCACCTCACGGCAAACCTAGCAACTTCCCAGGGTGTGCCACTCAAAGCTCTTATCTTTTGAGGGAATGATTTTATGTGAATGTGGTGGTAGCCACGAGCAGCGTAGGGCAGGTATGGTTGAAGTAACCAAGGATATGGGCAGGACAAGTCCTGAGGTGTCTTCAAAGAGCTGGAAGAGAGAAGTGGGCTTGGCTAAACACAACAGGTCAGTGACTTGGAGAGCTTGAGACTCCGGCTCAAACCTGGAGAGCTTCCATGTATGCTCATGGGCCACCACTCCTAATGGCAAAATGTCTCTCTAAGCCCAAGTCCAGACACTAATGTCCTTGAGCTGCAATACACTCTTGTGTTTTTTTCCTAACCGATCTTCACTATTAGCTGGCGTTTTATTTGAGAACTTTCGATTTGAGGGTACTAAGTCAACACATAGTACTTGTAGTTGCTTAGCTGTTCGAAAATTACTGCAGCAATATAGCCTTCTGCCAATGTCATCACCCCCATTAGTTTGTTAATGTAGCTTAAAAACGCAACCTCCTCTACCGTACCTCATAAAATTAATATACTAAAATATATAACAAATTATTTAATCAACGTATTAAACATGCTACCTCATATTTATGTATTGTGCTTACAAAATTATGTTTCATTAATAGCTAGTATTAAATCAACAGACAGACATTATTTCCCCAACAAATGGCTATTGCTCTTAATGGATTGCGAACTTAAAGTTGAAATGGAGTTTGTTCCCTTTGTGGGAATGCTAATGAATCCCCGTACAGCTTTAATACTGTCCTCATATAAAATAAAAATGAACAAAATCTTAAAGAAGGCTCATTTTAAGCTTTGCAGGACATTATAAATGGGAATATGCGCTTAAGCATACATACGAATCACTTATTGCTCTCTAGTACAAAATTTGAATAAAAACCTAATTTTAATATTGGTTATCCATCGTGTTTTATACTTCTCAGCGGGTTGTAAAGTAAGAAGTAAACTGTTTTATAACGTTTTGATTCTGTTTCTTGATTCACATTAAGTGAGATTGGTTGAAACTGGTTAAGAAAATGTGGCTTTTTGGAGGGGAGCGGTTTCCCTCCAAATGCCCCTGAGGAAACATAGATACATTTTAACGTAAGGTGGCAAAACAACATTTTTTTTAATTTTTTTTTACTGTGTTCATTTTTTGGAGATTACGAGAAAATAAATTCGGTTTCCTTTTAGGAGGTGCTGACTTCCTGTGTAGAGCATCGCAGCCTCTTGGATACATTAAGTAATTAGGGGCCTGTAGAATTTGAGGAAATATACTGTATTAGGTTTATTTAAGTGAAGGGAGAATGGTGTAAAATCTCCCAGCATTCCAAAGGGCCAAAGTGGGCCACTTGTTTTTTTTTAGGTGGCATGGTTAAACATGGGTAGGGGGAACTCAACAGAGGCACATTAAGGTAAATTCATGGCCTATTTACAGCTATTTGTGTAACTAAGTGAGGGATAATGTATGTAATTAAAGTTGTATGTATATATATATAAATATAAATATAATGCTGTGCCTCTACATTGTTTTGACCTTAGGGCTATAGGACATTGTGACGAACACATATACATGTCTACCACTAAATTTACCAACGTTAAAGCTTTGTAAATTTTACAGAATAATGAGGGTTTTTTTCTAGGGATTTGAAAAATAAAGATGTGCAGTTTTTTTAATTTTCCACAGTACAGGATTTAAACTGAATCATAATAGTGTTCTTTATTCCTTTGTTTCAATAATCAAAACCTGTTTGACTTTTATAATGACATTTAATATATCAAATGTCTCTGCAGACTATTAAAAAAAAAAAATCCCATATAACCGTAAATTCCTATCCTTTAACAATGTTTCTTCTACAGATTTTCACACATCTAAGAAATATCTGAACTAATCTCCACATAATAGCGGCAGAGAGCTATAGCTCGTCACAAATTTTTTTCCATACGAACTCTGGTGATTAGAAAGTTTAATCTCATTACATTTGTATTATCTTTTTACAAAACCGAAACCTTAAATTACTTTAATAACAGATAACAAGATATGGGTTAGAACAGCTTTTGTAAAAAAATAAATAAAACAGAAATGACAAAAAAATACAGCGTAATTTTTCTTTGAAATAAATTGTGGAAGCTCAAAGTTAAAATTTTCTAATTGGGTACAATTGTCTTGATCCATGACAAATTTAGGTAAAAATTCACGTCACTTAAACTGCTATGATCTGAACAACAATTCCTTAAAAAAAGAAACTGTTACACCTGAAAAGAAAAAAAAAAAAATATATATATATATAGCACAAAAAATACGTTATTTCCTTTAACTGTTTCTTGGTTGCTTTTTGTGGGTATTAAAAATATATAATATTCCATTATAAAATAAATTTGCCGTTTCTTATGGTACGATTGTGTACCTTTTGATTTATATCTGCTTTTTGCTGCGACTGTAGCATTATACAAAATGTTGCGCGTTTACAGTTTTGTTTTTACGTCTGCAAAGGTTTTGTAAATCAACTCCAATTACATTGGGCACTCATTGAAATAGTAAAATTCTACGCTTTCCGTGGTAAAAATGTGTCTCAGAATTACATTTATGATTCATAGCCACTGACTCCATGAAATAAACATATAGGAGCATAACATTGAATTCTTTATTCGTCACATCTGTTTCTCTTTAGGAATTTGTTGCCGATGGTTCTTGTAAAGTTTTATAGTACGGATTGATTAAAGGATTTGCAGTGTACACAATTCTATGAAACGTTACAATTGCCGCGTAAGCTGTTTCTGCTAAATATGTACGTTGAAAATCTCTATCCCTATCAATCTTTGCTGTCACGTTTCAACATAAGGTTGACCCCACAAAAAAGGCAAAGTGGGCTGTGAAAAAAAATCAATTTGGATTAAGAAGGAAAAAAAATGTTTGCAGGATAAATATTGTATTGGTTTTCTCATGGGTCAACAAAATAGTTTGACAGCACTTAGTGTCCACCAAGATAAGGAGGACAACTCTCTGCATTGAAAAATTGACAGTATTATATATATATATATATACTGTTTTTATAAGTTTTTTCCATGCATATACTGTTTACTGTGTGGAAGATAAATGTCCAAGTTAAAGAAGGGTAGGAAGCCAATAAAGATATTGATGATTATTGGTATAAGTCGGATATAATGCCAGATACAGAAAAGTGTGTTATTGTAATGATCTAAATGTACAGTAGTTATATATGTTTGGCATGCCTACATACTGATTGTGGAATATTTTTTTTCTTATTTTCACAGATCTTGGGAATTTTAGCGGCCGGCTAAGGAGCGCAGTGTCGGTAATAGAAGGCCAAGGCGTTGTACTAATGTGTTCCCCGCCACATCATTCTCCAGGTACGCTGTGCTACCTTATATGCCTTTTTTCCTACTTATTTAGCAAATTATCACTATAGCAATAAATGTAACTTTCATAATTAAAATCCTATAGAGTCCTTTTGAAATGAACCACCTTTCATTTTATATTGACTAATTTGACTGCTATCACAAAGGATGTTTGATCAAGACATCAGATACAATTTGTATTGAGATAATCAACTTCAGATGAGAATCACCACAACTTTAACCTAGCTTAAAGCCACAATCCCCACAGCTAAAAGTCTACCTTGTTCATGTCCTAGGCGCCATATTTATATATATTGCTTTACCGCCTGACCCAATGTCCGCTATCACCTGGATAGTGACGTATTCTAGGCTAGCCTACAGCTCCTCTGTTGTTGGTGAGTGGGACGTTTACAGGGGAGATCTTTACCCAGTCTTTAACTTCATAACGCCTTACCAGGAGCCCTGTATCTTTGAAAAAAACATAAAAAATAAGTGAGACAATGGGGCCATTCGGACTCTGCACATACGCACAGTATCAATGGCAAGGAAGTAGCGTGGTTTAGTTCTGAACCCTGGCCAATAGTGTAGATACAGCACGTCTGACAAATTGCTTAGATATACGTTTATATGCATTGCAAACCTAGCTTATGTGTTAATTACACAGAGCGGTATCTAAACTTCATCTAAACCCAAGTTCCAACCAAATATAACGGAAACAAGTTTGTAAAAGTCCTTCAAGACCAGGTGGAATAGCTACCAGGATTTTAATAATCCCTTAATGGGTGGCCAAGGAATTAAAAAGGCCACTTGTATTGTCATGAGAACTCGGTTAGGGGATGTCTTCAATGTAATTATTTAATGTATGCATTAATCTTTTAGTTGGTTATGTACATAGGATGGACTGTGAGATGCTCAGACATTTCTGCGGTGTGGGAATCATGCATAATGCATAAGACAGGACAAGTCTATGATAGATTTCTTTGAAGGGAAGCTGTCACTTGAAATATGAGGTTAATGCTCAGAACACATTATATTTTAATTAAACATCATTCATTTGGCCTATTTACAGTATCTATGCATATTCATGCCCTTCAAATGTTTAGCATTTCTTTTAGATGTAAGTTGGATAAAGCATAGGCGATATCACTCAGTAACTTGTTACAAATGTATCGCTACAAGCACATTTCAGTAGATTAACCCATTCTCTACTTAAGATTTCCAGCATATTTTGCTTAAAATTGCTAGAGCCAGATCCCTTTTGGATGCAAATTGCAGTTTTACTAGTCCCTGGATCAACAACTTCCATTAATTGAAAGAGAAACAATAGATTGATGCTCTCTTGGGTCAAAAACACATTTCCAATCTTTCCCTAAAGATATCCTTGTTGAAAACTCACCCTATCAAAGCGATTTGTCAATGCTGAAATGTTTCAGTCAAAAGAGTGTTTAATCAGAAACTTACTATCACTGCTAACTTACAGTATACCCTCTCTATTTCGAAAGATGCCAACAGTGTACATATGTAATGTCAGATCCTCGCTTCTGACAGCATTCTTTTGACTATTAAATAGGTTTATGATTCAAAATTGCAGACATTTTTCTAAAAAAAATATAACCTCAAAATCTATGTTTAAAGAGCATTTTTCAGCAGAAAATGTGACACTCAAACTATTCTGGTGAAAAGCACTGTGTGTAAGTGCAGTTGACTCTACCATGTTCTACACAGAAAGAGGTCAATAATGCAAACATCTTGTGGGAAGCATGATGATCATTGAATTATTTAAAAATGTGTTACCATCATAAGGAATTAGCGGTGGGAACCAATCAACTTTTCCTTGGGATGTGTGGGAAAGAGGAATGTTTCATATTATCATGGCTCCAACATTTCCACTCAACTCTACGCTCTCTACTGATTTGTTTCATACTTAGTTGTTCCGTTTGTCCATTGGTCTTCCCATGACATTTTTGTCCACTCAAGTCCCTAAACTTACAAGTTCAGTTGTATTACTAGTATTTGTCTTCATTACTTGAAATACTTCTTTGGGCTTCATCTAGCCTTGTTTTTGAGGTCTCCTAGTTTACTAGCAACTCCTCACCCCTGCTCAAGCTCTATAGTAATCAGGTTCCCCTTCAAGACACCTAGAGAATTTTCAGCTCTGTCTCATTCTAAATTTGCTATAAGATGCATTGGAGTAGTTTAGCAAATTATCTTGGATATTAAACGAGGCTGTATGCAAATATATTGCAATTAGTATGTATATTTCTATAATAAGCAATCAACTTTAATGAAATATTTCAGTAAAATGCCTCTAACACATCAGATACATCTTCCTACCACAATTCGCAAGTTCCAATTGGAAAATCCATCCCCTCTTTCAAACAGCATGAAATTAAAGATCTTTTGTAGACATGACATTATGGTAGGGCAGGGAAGTCATGCATGAAATATTAAGCCTCCCTAATCCACATAAAATGAAATGTGAATGCAGTGTAGACAAGTGCCTGTGCCAAGGTTCAGGGAATGGGAAGGTTGTGAAGGTAATTGAGACAACGGAATTGAAGATGAACAGAACAATATTGCATCTGAATATGAATCAGCCCAAAGAATATTGTAGAGTAGCTTGTGATGACACTTTTCATACGGAAAGGCAGACATAAGTATGGTTGATTCTTCCTTCCTTTTGTATCTTTTTGTAAGCTGTGTCTGTAGAATAAGAAGGAAATTAATATAACCCATGTAGTATATGATCCTAATATATCCTAATATATTAAACCCAAAAACACTGTGTGATGGTAATATGTATTTGAATGTATCAGTAACCTTAGATAGCCACAAAAACTCCTACCCACGCCACTCCTTGAAGAAATTACAATTTGGGTTTCGCACTTACCCTTGGATGCAGAATTAAATATCCCAAAAGGAGGAATGTCAAACAGGACAAGATTTCTGGGTATCCCGCAGAAGCGTTGTTAGCTCAATCAAAATAATGAAACTAATTAACTTGTCTTTAGGTCACTTCCAGCTGGGATGCCAATACCCCCAGCATTATGTGAGGTTTCATACATCACCGCAAATATGTCATATATGTCTGTCTTTATGTCTTCTAGTTTTACGCTAAACTAACTCCAGAACACACTGTGAGGCTACATTTTCATAATTGCTCCGGGGGATATTTCCTTTTGACGATTGACAGTATATTCCATTTGTTATATAGGGTGCTATCGGGTGTATAAGCATACCTGTGACCCTTATTATCCTCCCAGGTGGAGAAAGTGGTGTTTAATCTGGTTTAACTCCTTATGCTTGGTCTATCTCCTTTCCCATCTGCTTTAAAAATAAAAATAAATAAATCAGGTGGCCTAATTTTTTTTAATTTAATTTCATTCTTATTACCCCGAACCTTTGGTATTTGTCCTGTTTACTATGTTAATTCCACGTGTTAGTCAATGACCTTTTCCATTTTCGGTTAATTAGTCACTAATGATCTTTGTTCAGTTAATTAGTCCCAGAGTTCCATTTATAACCTATGCGTGCCACGTCTGGCTACGTGTATTGTTATGCGCTACGCTTGTTAATTATTTTAAATTTAATTTGTTTTAAGAAGATGCTAAATTAAAAAAAATATATACTCTCATTTCCATTGTTGAGGCTTTTCACATTTTCAGACATTTTTATTAAAACGCCTTTTACTTGTTTATCGGCAAGATGTTGTATGAGCAAATGTATATTCAGAGGTAAAACCCTCCTGCAACTAATCCTGATGGAAATAACACCAAACTCATTAATAATACAAAATAAAATAAGATTTCCTTGCTTAAATTACTCCAAAAACGTATTATTGAAAATTAAATGTAGAATGTATCCATTTATGACATGCTGATGTCCGGCACACTCAATGGAATCTCTTAGATGAAGCTGTTTCCTTCTGCTTTCTTTGTAAGTTTTTCTTTATCAGTCACTTTCTAGTTTCCATGACATTTTTGACAAGTCGATTTTCACTTTATTAAGATTTACTTAACTTATTGTAAACTTTGAGGAGGAATGTATGTGTCTACAAACCCATACCTTCAAGGTGAAGGCAAACATGGAAACATAGAGTTTGATGGCGGATAGGAACCGTTGTAGCCTCATCTTCGTCTGCTTATTTTTCCTGATGGAAAGAGCAAACTTTAACCAGTCCTTGGTCTCGTCTTAGAGTCGGCAACCTTATGTCTATTGCATGCTGGTTTCATGGTAGTCTAGAGGTCCAAAATGCTGCCAAGTAAATGTAGCCCATCGCAACCCATCACAAACAAAGAACAGAGAACAAAACCCACACTAACACAAAGAACCAATTTGTGAATCGACACTTGAGGCTTTTGAGGACGTTCCGATTTCTTTTTGGTCTAGCATGGGATTGAGGTGCTATTAAATCAACTTTCTAGACACAATACACAAAACTTTAAAGAGACTGTAAATGTATCTGATACTCAACTAATTATAGAAACAAAGTAACGGACAAATTACCAGTCTATTTCTTTTTTTTCCCCTGGTTTAATTGCGCCCATAGGTCTCTAGATTTTCAGAGTGCACATATGTTTATTTGCAATGCGTAGTCCATTCTACGGCTACTCCGCCACGTCGTTTCTACACCATGCAGAGCACCGACAAACAAAACAGTGCCAGATGGTCTGCTTAATTGCTTCTGAAAAAATAAATGGTGCTATACAAATTATTTTGAATCTAGAAATTAGCATAAATTTAAATTTTAGAAATAAATCAGATAAATAGATAATATTTTGTTTTTCACTTCAAATTCACAAATATCTTCAGATCTGCACCGGTATCGTGTTATCATCTTGAAAATAAATAAATAAAAAGTCAAAAATTTTTGTTAATTTGTTATTAAAGGTATTTAAAAAATTGAAACTATCCTCAACCAAATGTCCTGTATAGTGCTTTTGCATTGCCGCAGTCATGTCTCCCCTTTTGCCCCCCCCCCACTACTCCAACCTGTCTATCAGGCTACCATGTACATGGCACTGGGAAGGGATAAGAGGAGGTAGGGCAAGGGGGCAATTTCTCTCTTGGCTGTTCTAGTTTGGAAATTAGTGGCCACTACTGGAAAGTCTTTCCCTTGCAATGGTATATAGATATTTATAGCCACCAGGACATTTCAAGAAACCAGTTAACCTTTACAAAGTGGACTGGGTAGTGAAGACGGAGGGCTGACATATTTGTTAGTGCTTGATGTGTTACATACTCACTCTACTGGATATTCAGACTCCAACACGGCGGCAATGTAGCCAAAGCCAATCCTGTACTCAGTGTTACAGCAGTAGGGAGCACAAGTAATACTGGCATTTATTACAAAGTTGAAATACCTTTGTTACATTTTCTTTCAAGTTGGAAATAAACACGGCCCCATCACACTTTAAACGTCTTGCTTTGGAGACGCAAAAAAAAAAGAAGAAAGAAGAAAATCAATTTCACAAACAACTTATGCAGTTTTAAAAACCTTTGCAGAACAACTTCAATACATTATGTATGAGCGCTAACAAATTAGGTTTGCTTGAAATTAAACTTTGTTTGTAAAAAAGCAACAAATACAATTTGTCTGTTTTTCTTTGAATTGGAAAAGTTAGATTTAACTGCACTTGAGAGGTTTAATACGTGACCTCAAACACCATGATGCCTTCAATTAAACTGCAGTTTGTATTTAGTGAAAAAAAATACTTATTGAAAGTTTTAAAGAGACTGAGGCAGCTAACATTTTTTTAAGAGAGCAATAAAAATAAAATGTAAAATCTAAATTATATTACTATAGGAGCTAATAAATTATAATTACAGGTAATTTTTCTTAAATTGAATCCTTTAGCAAATTGATCAGATAATACATATACAGTGGCCTCCATTAATATTGGCACCGTTGGTAAATATGAGCAAAAAAGGCAGTGTTTAACCTTTTGGTCTCTTCTTTAACCCCTTGATGATAATTGCCGGTCCTGGCACGACACAGAAAAGCATGTGCTTTACGACAATTGACGTGCCAGGCTTTGAAATAGCAAAACGCTACCTGTACTTATTGCCCCATAATGGGTAGAAAAAAGCAAAAAAACATAAAAACATTGGGTATTTCTAAACTCAGGACAAATAGTAGAATCTATTTAGCAGGTTTTTTTCATTACCTTTTATAGATGAGTAAAAGATTTTTCAACTAAAAGTAAAAGTTTTTTTTCTAAATTTTTCACCATATTTTATACTTTTTTTAATAGTAAATAATATGATACAATCAAAACAATGTCATCTAAAGAAAGCCCTTCTTGTCCTGAAAAAAACAATATCTAATGTGTGTGGGTTCAGTAAACGGGAAAGAAGAAAATTACAGCTAAACACAAGCAGCGCAGAAATGTTAAAAAGGCCATTGTCACGAAGGGTACAAAAAGTAAAATCAGCCTTTGTCACGAAGGGGTTAAAAATACACAGATACTCTGCTTTCATGGATATCAAACAATTGTACACACAACACAGATTTATCAGAAAAAAATTGTTAAATATATATGTGGTATAATTATTGGCACCCTTTTAGTAAATAGCACTAGCCAAGATAAAAGCCTTTCCCTATAATACCGGATGAGGTTGGAGAATACACGGCAAGGGATCTGAGACATCCCTCCAGATCCTTCTACAGGGTCCATGTCATGAGACTTGGAAAGCCATGGTAAGACCTTGATTTTATGGTCAGTAAACCATTTTTGTATTGACTCTGGCAGAGGCATTCAGGTGTTCATTTAATATCGTTGGATATTTGATAGAGTCCATGATGCCATGTATCCCAACAAAATGTCCTGGTCCTCTATCAGAAAAACAGCCCCAAAACATTAAACACGATATTTAAACATGAGCATGAGGTACTTTTCCATATGGCTACCTCTCTGTGTGCGCCAAAACCCACCTCTGGATTTATTGCCATCTGACCATGGAACCCGATCCCATTTGAAGTTCCAGTAGTGTCTGGGAAACTGAATGCAGTTGAGTTTTTTTATTTCCTTCTTGGATGAGAGTAGACGCTTTTTTTCTTGAAACCCTTCCAAACAACGTTTGGTGGTGTAGCTGATGTCGGATTGTGGTTTTGTAGACCTTCTGACCCCAAGACACAACTAACTTCTGAAATTCTCCAGCTGTGATCCTTGAGTATTTTTTGGCCACTCGAACCATCCTCTTCACAGTGCGTTGAGACAAAATAGACACGCTTCCTCTTCTAGGCTGATTCAAAACATTGCTATTTTCTTATAGCCATTTTGTGAATCTCAACAACCTTTTGCTGCACAGCTATATTCCTTGGTCTTACCAATAGTGAGGAATTCAGCCTATGTGTTACCTAATATTTATACCCCCGTGAAGCAGGAAAGTCACAGCTGAACAAGTTCCTAGTCACTCGTGTACTAAAAAAAATTAAAATATGACTGGGAATATAGTTAAAATAAAAAACCCTAAAAAAATATTAATAGGGGTTCCAATAATTGTGCTGCACATATATTTAAGATTTTTTTATAAACCTGTGTTGTGTTTGCAATTGCTTGCTATCCATGAAAGCAGAGTGTCTGTGTTTTGTTTAAAGAAAAGATCAAAAGGTTAAAAAAACAAGTACAGATTTTTTGCTCATATTTACCAATGGTGCCGATATTTGTGGAGGGCACTGTAGTTGTATCGTAGTTGAGACATAGATCTTCAAAACAGTTACATTGATTTACAATGCAGAATTTCCCATGCAGAAATTGTTAAATATTTTTAAACGAAATCTCAACTTTTAGCACCAAGAGTTTTACCCCAAGCCCCCGCATGAGCACAGGTATTCTGACAAAATGAACCCATTAATAGATCTGTGTCCAAGCAAGAAAAGGCGTTTCAGAGCTAGCTGTCAGACTTATGTTTAAAAGTCCTAAAACATAAAAGGAAAACTCAACAAATATTATAATGAAAGTTGTACAGAAATACTTGGCGCTTAGCCCAACACCAGCTGAACAGTGAATCTACGTGACTCCTCTTTCACAAACATACAATGTAACTGCTTAGTGGAATTAGATAGAATTGGATGTTATAATGCTCCTTAAAGGGATTATATTATATGAATAATTTACACCATTCACAATAATTACTGCTTTTTATAAACATTGTTTAGTGCCCCATTGCGTAATCATCCATTTTATTGCCAGCGCTTTTTCTCCACGTCCAAGGACAGATTAATAATAAGTGGGATTGGGGTAACACAGTCACACATATTGTACATATATATATTAGACATGTGGAAATGGGTCAAAAAAAGAGGTTATCGTAGCGCACAATGGCGAAGCTACCGGTGAAATCCTCTCCCCGATTCTCCAATCAGGGGAGAGGATGTCACCGGAAGGTCCCCATTTTAGCGGAAGTTCGTCAGGAGGTTATTTCTGCAGAGATGCGGACGAAGAGCGAACAAGAAGATGAAGAGCAAGAAGATACGAGACACAGAATGGAAGTGTTCAGCAGAGAAGATAGAGAGATATTCAGAGTGTGAGACAGTGGGAGTGAAAAAGCCTGTGCATTTCGGGCGGAAATTTGTAGCTTTTTTTTTTGTTGTTTTTTTTAGTTTTCATATATTTCATGGGGGTCTGGCCTAGTTTTTGGAAATTTGTACAAATTTAAAAAATCGGCAACGTTTGTTAAATTTGCAATTCGTTCTAATGTCCACTTCCCTGCTCCCCTTCCCTGTTTCCTACCAGAATTCCAGTGTCCCTACCCCAGAGGGGACCAAGTTCCAGCACCCCCCTTAGTTAAATCTATCCCTTGATCGTCTTGACATTCATCAGTCAAAGTAAGCACTTCACCCCTGAATGGATGAAAGCACCGGGAAATATTTCATCTCACTGCGCTATTTATTTGACAGCGGTTTTATTTATTTATTTACGGTTTATATCTGTGTTATAGAGAAGACAACGGAATAACCTTCTAAATATCACATATATTCCCGTTTTATAGGGAATGACATTTTAAATAGAAAGTTGTGCACTCAGTAATGCATGGATAGACAGAGTACGCCGGTGAGTGTTTTATCAGTGGCTTGCCAGGTTGAGAATAAAGCTGAAAGCGCCAGATAATATTAATAATGCAATGCGCTGATTTTACCATTGAGAAGACCTACAGCTTCGCATTGCATTTTTCACACTAATATGTGTGCTTTTTCCATTAGAGTACATTTGTATTGTTCTGATTTATTCTGCAAGAAACCTATCAAACAGGCGTTAACTGGAATGGAAATAAGAGTTAAGTGGTTATACACCAAAAGATATTAAGTCAACTCCAAGCTTTGGTTCTGCATAATATTAATATTCAATAGAGCACTGATTTAAAGAGTTCTGGGAAATGTTGCCTCAGTGGAGAATTTTGCTTTAAAAATTCAAAATATATTGCAGCAGCTGTATGTTTTTCATTTTTTTTTTTTTTGCTGCGAACTAGTTTAGAGGTTTTTATATTGTTGTCAAAGTTCTATTTTTTCTGTTGAACGTAGCGCAACATTTTTTTTTTAATCAACTTTTGTGTAATAGTTTTTCCTGTTAATTTATTGAGAAATAAAATCAGAAAATATGCAGAAAATAAATCAGAGCACATAATGCAACCATTACTTATTTTACAACACCTGACACCATTTAGCCTGGGGGTAGGGGGGGACATTCACAGAGTGGCCCCTATAAAATTGTGTCCGTGGAAGAGCTGATTAACCTAAAGGAGCCCACACAGAAAGCTCATACATGACGACGGACAAAAGGATCCAGTCATTGAGTAAATGTAGACACCATAGTGACATTATGTCAAATAGCAATTATCACCTGAAAAATGCTCCTGGTAGTTCCCCCTCTGTCCCGCTTGGCAACCCTCCCCTGTACAACTCTCTAGTTTGTATATATATATATATGTATATTATATATATATTATATATATATATATATATATATATATATATATATAAAAATCGATAGAATGGGTGGCCTAAAATAAATCTATAGCTACCTATATCTACCTACAAGATCTATTCATCTCTACCTGTCTACTGGATCTGTCCATTCATTCCTCTTGATATCCACGCTACATTTTATAAAAGCAATTGCTACTTATAAATATAAAAAAGACATTGACACTCATACTCTTACAGTAATATCCCTGATATAAGAATAATAAATGCTAAACGTACGTTGGGGGGAAAAAAAATATTCCACCGACAGGCTTGCGGAATAATGTAGATTTTATCTTTTACAAATAATAATGTTATGCTTTGGTTGTATAGGACATTTTTAGACGATGAAAAATGCTGTAAAGTAAGAATGCTTTCAAAAATAGACACGCTAATAGTTTATAGTTTTTTTTTTTTATCATTTAACAAAATGCAAAGTAAGGAAAAAAATAAAATATTTGGTGTGACTGGCCTTCAAAACAGCATCAATTCTTCTAGGTTAATTAACCTGTCAGGTTTTGACAGCGTTCGAACTTTACAGCATTTTTTTTTTCACACCTGCCTAAAACTTTTGCACATTATAGATTCCTATAAGATTGGGCAATCTAGGGGAACATTTTTGAATTTCCATTATTGAATATCTCTTGAGAAGGGACGCTAACACAGAGAGATTCCTATAGATTTTTTTTTACTTTTCTGGAGTGTTACGTTTTTTCATCTGTGTTTTTTAATCCCTGTTTATTTTAAGACAGCTTTGTGTTTACTTTTTGTATGTTTTCTCTGTAACCGTTATTTTTGTATCAAGCCCTCATTTATGCTCAAATTAAATATAAATTAATTAGTTTGTGTCTTTGCGCTCCAATCGTGAACTCATAGCTTTCGGGAATAGCTGGAATGGGTTTTCTTATTTGAAAATGTAACTTTTTTTTGAGCGGTTCAGGGGCTTATCGAAGCCTCCTGAGGTATTTTGTAAACCTTAAATATGACTTGGTGGGCACAGTGAATAAAGTTTTGGGCTCCTGGGGTGAACGGTATTAGTTAAGGTGTAGTTGCTCTGGGCCCTGCTTTTCATTAACCCTTTTGTAACCATGCTGCACTACCTACCCCCCCCGCCCCCGACGTCACGACGAGAGGCGGCAAGCAGGTAGCGGTTCCTTAATATAGACTCCCAATTTCTTCATTAGATGCTCTGAGCTATATTTGCCAAAAACTACCTTATGACAAAGTTTAGCAAAACTTTGTTCTTCAGTAAGTGCTTATCACAAAGATTTTCTGAAAGGCTCCGGCATCCATTTGCACGGTGCCGTAAAAACCTTCATATAAATGGAAATAACGTGGATATTTTTAAAGGGTTTAAAAATGACCTTCATAAAACAGATCGGGAGCTCTGGGGAGACACGTTTGTAAACAAGACTGTTCTTTCATGGAGAAAAATGTCAGCTTTATGTTCACTATAATGTTTTAAACTCTATGGAACCCAAACTTTGTAAATAGCAGCATTACTTGTCAGCAAAATAAGTTTTAGCTCATATCGCTGCCGAATACCAATATAAAGCCTTTTTACCTTTTTTTTATTAGCTGATTCTGAAGTCAGTTCTTAAACATAGCAGAACTTTTCCTATAATTCCTTTCAATAGAAGACTATAGGTAGAACAAACCTAATTCAGATGAAATTAGTGACATTTTCCTTAAATCAAGCTGTTCACAGATTAACGTTTTCCTAACTTTTATGGTCTTCTGTGATATAATGTGGGATTACAAAAACAGCGTCTAAAGCCCAGAGGAAAGAAGACATTGAACTGTAGTGAATTGCACATCTTTACTGTTCTTACTGTAAATAACACTGTTGACTGCTTCTCAAGTCTGAATGAATGTTCGCTTGTTCTGTTAATGAACGGGTCATCAAATAACAGCTGATATTGTCCATGCTAGCATTTCTATTTGTAAAAAGCAGGGGCAGGCTGGCCCCGCAGGACAACTGTCCCCCGGGCCAGTCCAAAATTCTTCAAAAAGGGCTGGCTCACCACTAACGAGGGTGGGAAACGTGGAAGGGTAACTTACCATGATGTTACATGACCCTGTGGCAAAAGCGAGGTTGCTTGCACAGTGTGAGCATCTAGAAAGAAGTCTACGGGCAAGGTAAGGGAGTAAGGAGGTACAGTATGTATGTGTATGTTAGAGTGATTGTATAAATGTGATTGTGTATGTGTGAGCGTGAGTATGTGTAAGTGTGTGTTACATTAAGTATGAGTATGTGCCCGTGGATATGTTAGTTACTAGTGGGAGAGGTGGAAGGGGCCGATGTGGCCACACGGCTTTATCTGCCCTCTAAGCCAGAAGCTGCCAGCCCTCCCCTGGTAAAATGTGTACCAAATTTCTGAAAAGGAATATTGAGGGAAAAATGAACACTAAAAACAGAAAAAAGCAGATACTAAGGTAAAAGTCTTTTAGTAACTTTACAGTTATGTGCTTGGGAACAGTCAGCGAGTTACTGTGAGAATTACAAGGTCTTAGCATTCTTGTCTGGTTTCACACAACGCAAGCCGCGCAGTCTGCATCTCCCTATGGAATAAATGTGCCGGAGCATTTGTGAGTTGGAGGTAACGCCTTTGGAAGTAATGAAATCATTAAATGAACTGCAATATTCACCTGGGAGATAGGTGAACATGTTTATTTGGGATCAGCTGTGAGACCGATTGGATATGTATGCAATTAACTCTATACAGACCCGCTGGCTCGTTCCTGATTAGTTTTAGTTGAATAGATGAGCCTAGTCTAGCTTGGTCCTACCAACTAGAATTGACCTGGACCTACAGTCTTCAGCTTGGCTTCTAGTCACTGTATTTCACATTAGAAATATAGAGTGAGCCAAGATAGTATATCTACCTATCGCGAATCCTCAAACCTTTCTTTGATCCTTGTATGTCTTTCCACCTATTTTTTAGGGTTTGAGAGGAATAAGACTAGTTGAGATAATATGGCCGCCTTGTGATATAGTAAAACATCAGGAATCCCCATACCTCCTTTGAGTGTATGTCTATATAAAGTTGACATACTGACTCTAGGGTTTTTTCTTTCCTCTAATGTATCTATTTATGGTTCCTTGGATAGTTGTAAGGAGAAATTTTAGAGGAATTGTTCTTAAAAGGTAAATCATTTTTGGTATTATATTCATTTTAATTGCTGAATTTCTTGCAAACCATGAAAGGTTAAAACCTTGCCATCTTCTTATATCCGCTTAGACATTTTTCCATACATTTTTAAAATTGTGGCCCGGTAAGCTTGTTGTTTTTCTATAAAGATCAATACCCAGATATTTCAAGTTGCTTTTTCTATCAATATTCCTATCATATCCTTTTTTCTTGTTTTGCCTTCAAGCCAGACATGTTCACTTCCTTTAGTCTATCCTTATCTTTGATATCCTAAGCCATGGATCATTTTAATATTACATCTCTCTTTTTCTCGTATATGGAAATATTTAGCGATATGACAACATCTTGACAGAAAAAGCCATATTTGTAAAGGTCATTATGCCTAGGCAGAAAAATGTATTTAAAAGTATTTAAAATGACATTTTTGTCGGGCATCAGGAAAACGAACTTTCTTCCATCTCTTACAGCACCCTTCTTCTCCAAAAGCATTCACAGAATGGTTTTATTGAGAAGAACAGAGGGAATTGGTTCTTAAGATTATGGGTATTGGGGAAAGCAAAATGGAGCCCACTTGTATGGTAGACAGTAGACATGGGAACAGCTAGAAAGGCACAAAAGGAGAAAAACAGATACAATTCACATTTATACAGTTCATACATCTGCGTATTACTGAAAAATAACTATCTCTAACATTTCACTGCATATCACCCTGCTTATCAACTCCATTAGATTGGAGAGCTTTGAAAATATAGCAACAACAAATTAACTTTTAGGGAAATTGAATATTTTGCTTCTCTTTTTTGTCAGGAAAAATAATTTAGCTATATATATATATATATATAATAGATAGTATATATATATGTAGTATATATAATGTATATATTATATAATATATGTAATATATATATATATATATATATATATAATATATACACCCAAGTGTTATATATGTTACAGAAAAATATAACATGAGTTATTGCTCTAAATGTTTCATTCTCCTACATTGTTATTCCCCACATCGGAAGTGGTAGTGATTAATACCGTAAGATCATTTAAACATGCGTGGGATAGGCACGCGTCTCGTGAATCTAAGACATGATCAAGGACTGAAAAAAATGGCCAGACTAGAAGGGCCGAATGGGTCTTATCTGCCGTCAAATTCTATGTTTCCATTAAAAAAAAAAGAAACAAAAAAATTCAAATTGTAATCATAAAAACCACTGGAAATCAAATTTTTTGACTTGGAACCAACATTCAATGAAAATGATTAACAAAAATTTTTATTTTTGTATTTAGAAAACTCTTTGTTTTGTATGAATAATGTTTTTTCCTTTCTTGGATCCAATTCTATACAGTGCCTAAAAAAATGTTAAAATATTACAGAACCCAGCAAATAGTTAACCATTACTGGACCACTTTATTGCTTCACTGGAAAAACATTTTGGGTTACATTTCATAAAATGCAAAATGATATATCCTAAAATGATATAACAATTCCTAAGAATTTCCCCTTTTTTTTTGTCTTTTAGAGATTATCTACAGCTGGGTGTTCAATGAGTTTCCTTCTTTCGTGGCTGAAGATAGACGGCGGTTCATCTCCCAGGAGACGGGAAACCTTTATATCGCCAAAGCCCTGGCTGCGGATGTTGGGAGTTATATTTGTCATGTAAAAAACCTGTTGACCAATACAAGAGTCATGAGTCCTCCAACACCATTAACTCTTCGAAATGATGGTGAGTATGGTCCTAGTGTATTACGAACAACAGTGGTAGCATAAAGCCCGGTAGAACAAACCACGTGCCTTCATTGTCATTGCGTAAGTGACATGTTTTGGGTTTTTTTCCATTCACAAAAGTCTGCAAAGTAGCTTCCAAAATTGATATCTTCTGCTAGACCTTCACGTAGAGCTCTCAAGACCTGAGCGATCCTGAAGAAACGACGTCTGACACGGTGAAACCGTTCAGAAGGCACGATAATCTTACAACACCTTTCCAAATTTCTGGTTATGGCCAACAAATTGCTTAAGCTTAAAATCTGTTTTCGTCATCGGGGGGGAAAAAAGAGTCTTCAACGATCAGGCCAATAAGACCGCTCTGTTCCTACTTCTACTTCTTCAGTCTTCTTTTTACCTTTTCTTGTATCAAAGACAAATCCAATTACCTTCAATTGACCTTTTGAGACCTAAATGGTATAAATGTCTCGCCCGCGTTCCCGTATTCTGACTCATCCTGAACGCCAGAGGGACAGATTTATGAGATATTCCAATCACCCTATATCTTCTCTACATTTTCATCTATGAAAATCGAGACCGATATTAAATCTTTATGTCAAATTGTGCAAGATTGTATGAGTTTAGCCGTTATCAATCTTTTTACTTCATTTTTCTATATGTCTCAAAGGGAAACTTATCTTCATGAGACAAACTAAATTAAATAAAAACATCAAGAATTCCATGAATAGTTTCTCGGTAAAATGAATACCTCGTTTGTACAAATGTCCTTGACAATCATTCATTCTCAACAATTCAATTTCACCTCCAGCAAGCTTATAAAAACAGTTTAATATTCTATCTCAAAAAAAGATTAGATGTTCCATTTTATAATAATACATTATTTTATTAACTTTCTTCTAACTTGTTGGTAGTTTAGGTAATGTTATTCCTATCTTGAGTTTAAAGGGAGATAAAGGACATTTTATTTGATTGGTTTTTCCACCCAAATGTAATTATCCTAAATTGTGAGTTTTGGGGGAGTTGTAGAGAAATTCCATCTCACAGAAGAATTCAGAGCCAACTTTAGCTCTTCTTGCAGAAGAAAACTTCATAAATTTTATCTGAGAATTGGGAATTCTGAGCTTTTCTCCAATCTCCGGTTAAAGCTGACCATGATTTATATACATTTCGAGTGTTCCAGATGGTGGTTTTTGTCACTGATCTATCATAGATGAAACCCGCACTTGAATAAAAGTAACTTACATGGATACTTCAGCCATTAAATGCACGTTAATGTATATGATAGATGTGTGACCCATTTTTCAAAAGCATGGGGGGTATTTTTTAGGATCCCCACAAATGCATTTGACCCTTTTCCTACCCCCCAGTTAAACGCCATGCAGGAGATGCATTCGACTGAACCCGTGATGTATGATCTGTTTAGACCTCGGTGTATATGTGTAAAACCTTCCCATTGATTTCAATGGGAGCACTTTCCTGCCACTGATTGGCTGCTTAACCCCTTTAATACCCTATAGACAGGAGTATTAACTCAAGGAGCACGTTTGCAGGCATGTATATAATCAGATTGTGTGTATAGATGTGTGTTTATATGTATGATGTCCAACGTTTAGGCAATGCTGTTGGAGTAATGTTTCCATTTTGGAGAACACAGGTTCCAGTATTATCTGTGTATATAAAGTATATGGAGCCAAATAATTAATGGGTTCTCCCCTAGGGCCCTGAGTTGGTTCTTTTTCATGTTAATTATATTCTCCCAGAGTGCTGAAAAACCTAGTTTTTCCCCAGATATCTAGGATCAAAAATTTAATTAAAAAAAGGCAATGATTGATCTAGAATAATGCTGATAGGAACTCCGTCACACAACGGAGTTAATGAAGAGATCAGCAAGGCATCTCTCTGCATAATTTTATAGAGGTTATTCATGGGCCAGAGACACATTATAGACATTTTGATAAATTAGAATAAGTGTAATGCGCTGGATACACCAGGCTGATTTAATGCAAACCACATGCTTTTTAAGTTTCATTTATGTACTTGCATCAAAATTGACATAAATTCCCTGCCCCCACAAAAATATTTGCTGATTCAAGATGGCCATCTCTATTAGCAAAATTAGCCATTTTCAAAATGGAGAAATTGTCATGTCCGGCGTCACCGAAAGAGCACTCACAGCCGAACAGCCGGGGACTTAAACAATCCCAATAGTGTGGAGACTCAGGTGTAGGCAGGTGATGTTCGGTCCTGTGCATAGTAGGCAAGGCACAGACGACGTATCCATACACCTGTACAGGTAAACTACAGGATGGGTGACACAGGATGCCAGGGGTTAAAGCAAAATGGATAGTCAGACACAGCAGGGTTCGGTACACTAAACAGGTAGTCATACAAAGCCAGAGGCTGATTCACAGAGCACGTAGTCAGACAATCCAGGTATGGTGCACAGGTAGGGCAATATAGTATCAGATTCACTTGGCTGACAGATGTAGCTTCGACTCACGGGCCAGGCTCGGCTCAGTTGCTCAATTAAATAAAACACCAACACAAAAGATGGGTTTGAAAAGGCCACAGGCGTTTTATTTAACAGTCATTGTCCTGTAAAACCTGAAATAATAAACATAGATGCGTTAACAGAGACAATGACGTAACCAAAACCAACCTAGCTTGCCAAGTTATCAGGTACCATACCACACACCAATTTTGGGAGGGGACATACCAGGATGCCCCAACCCGGACCTGAGGTTCCGAGCACCACTCCTTGCAAGGAACCTCCCACCGGTTATGACCACCAATGATCATACCACCACATTAACCCCTTGGATACCTGGCAAGCTACCGCCCACGACTGTGACTAATGCAGCAACGCCACTCCACAAACTCAACCACATAATGGGAGGGAGGGTGGGACAAACACCACCAGGTAAGGTTAAACAAAATGGATCCTTACCCCTGTGATCACCAAACTTTAATATCCTCCGACCAAAACTCCTCCCCTAAAATCCACAATTCCTGCCTTAGCCTAGCCCTGCTCAGCACTCTGTCAGGGCCCACTCTAGTCCATTCTGGGCCCCGTGGGCTTTAAGAGAAGCAGTCTGGCGAGCAGGCAGGCAGGCCACCTCCAACTCGGTATCGGTGCTGAGAATTTGTGGATTTTTAAATCCGGCTCCCAGCTTACCCAGCGTCACGGCTCGTCTCCAACCACGTGTCACGGCAGGCCTCCTGTTGCGTGTTACGGGCGCACCTACAGGCAGGACGTGCGACTGTCTTGGCCTAGATGAATACATGCCGATTGGGACCCCCCCCCTCTGCCGGCAACGGGTCCTGGCTACTTGTCAGAAACAACCTATGCTTTACCACGCTATACAATCCATTTTATACATAAAATATATTTTTTAATTGTTTTAATATGTTAACATATCTTTTTTTTTTCTGTCACTGAAATATTTTGCATGTGATTTTTGCTAAATACTGCATAATTTTCAACTAGTTGCAAAAACATTAGAAGTGAGGATTTGTTTTGTTTCTTTTAGCCTAGAAACAAAAAGAAAATAATTTGTGTATCAAGTAGTGTTACTGCACCTTAGTAATAACCTTTAACTCTGACTTTTGAATATTAAGTATAATTTTTTTAGCACTTTCCAGCCATAACTAAAATTAAGCGAAAAACTAGTTTTCTGTGTCAACTAATTAAAAATGTTATTTAAAATAAATTCTAAAGGTATGTATAAAATAGCAGTTACCTCATTAATCATTAGACACAGACAAGCACATTAACACAGGGCACATTAAAAAAGAAGAACTTCTGAGTTTTCAGATGTTATCCAGTGGGGAAATTAATTATAATAACCGAAGGTCTAGAGTTTTTGACCTTTACCATTTCATCTCCAGAGAAATGTAAGGCGTGTATTGGTACGGCTTAAAAGCAATGTTACCAGTGTCCTTTTACGATATCACAACCTGTAATACATATCTCCGGGGTTTATGCGGAAATGTTTTAGTACCCTTATATTAGTAGCCTGAAGAGAAATAGCAAGATACTGTAAAAATAACAAAACTGCAGTAAAATGTAGATATATATATTTCCCAAAGTTCTATAAATGCTCAAAAATGCAATGTGAGCAAAACTTTTGCAAGCCGAGGGAATGATTTATACGGTCGTCACCTGGTTTCTGTTTATTTCTGTGCGGGGGTCCTGCCACTTCAATCTAACAAAGTGCTGGCCCCTTCAGTTATCTTATATAGAAGGGTCAGTATGCGGACCACCCTCTGAATGATTGAAATTAGGTGTTCCAGTGTAAAATCCAGCACATAGGCAGCCATCTCCAGAGGCAAACTTTGGCAGTAGAATAGGTCGTACTAAAGAGCTCAGTGACGTCATGAAATGGGTTTCTATGGCTGAGCAGCTGCACACAAGCTGAAGATCACTCTGCACAATGCCAGGCGTAGGCTGGAGTGGCATAAAGCCCACCGACACTGGGCTCTGGCGCAGTGGAAACTGGTTCTCTTTTGTATGTATTGGGCATCTGGATTTAGAGACCTGAAATGTTGGGGGCTGTTGGTCCAGATATTGACTTTGACTTACATTAAATCCCAGTTAAACTAAAAAATGGCATAATTAGGATCTCTATACAAACAACTTTAATTTGTTTGTTGGTTAAAGCTACAACTTATTTAATTAATGTTTACAGGGAGAAAAAAAAGGTGCTAAGACTCTTATTACACATATCCCGTAAGTTCTATTCAAGAAACAATTATTCGTGGGACGTAATATACGAGTCATTATGCACGGAAGCATAGTTTAATAAATAAAGAAAAAGACAATTCTGCTATTTAGGCAACACAATGGGCCAATTAGAAATGTGCATTTAGAGAACGGTGTTTAAGAATACCTTTCTCAATAACACCACTTACGTTCTTTTGTACGGAATTTAATGGGCCATAGTTGAATGAAAATAAAATTGGAATTTTTGTAATTCTGTATGGAGACGTTTCTAATGCTATTAGAGGGAATACTGACTGCCGTTGTTTTGGATTTAATTAAAAAGCATTTTAATTACCTTTCCAACAACACAATAACTTTCTCTCTTTATATTCTTAACTTTTATGACAAGCATAGCTACTGCTCCCTGTGAAAATTCATTGTTTTCACAAATTTACATTTGTTGTATTTTTTTTTATTGTGTACACAAAGAAAGCTCTTTTGTCTAATGCTCCAATTGAGTTTTTTTTTTGTTTTTTTTATAATTTTAATAAATACGATTTTTTTTTTTTTTGCTTCAGGCGGCATAATTCTAAACCGCTTTTCCCGAGAAAATAGTGCCGTTTCTCAATAGTTTTTGCAATGACTATTAAAGGATGCGTTATGTTAGAAAGACAGAGATTAATAAGGCTGCGAGAAGAAGACGAATTCCGATGGAAAACAAATCTAAAAGGAAGATAAATTCTCCATGTCGAAAAAGTCTACGGGGAAAAAAACAAGTTGTACATGTGATAATCTTTTCAAACTGAAATACTCAAGACACAAAAGAATGATCATTGTTTGTCTATCAGGGAATAAACAACCCAAACAGTTCTGCAAACAGTTGCAGCTGAGAATCTTTCTAATGCATAATAGAATATGAACGTAAACTTTAAAACAAATATTTCAGATTGCCGGAGGGGACACAACTCTACGTTCTAGAGTTTCTCCGTCGGAGCTTCAGTTATTACTCCCTGTTACAGAATGTCTGTAGATATGCATACGTTTAGAAGCTAGCGTTCATTGTAATTATTTCTGGATATGGTATTTCTTTTAGAAACTAGACAAATCACTGGGTAAGCACAGCTCACGCCTGTGGCCCCTGTGATGTATGACGTCAGTGATGCAGAGACCACAAGCTTAGGGGAGAGAGCCTAGGAACTTCCCAGGGAAGGCTGCCCGGAGCCAAGGCCGGACCTACAATGCAGCCGAGTGGGGCAAATGCCCCAAGCGCTTTTTTTTTTTTTTAGCGGAGGAGAGAGAGGCGCCGAGTGTTTTCGCTTACACCGCTCGCGTGCCCCCTCTCTCCTCTGCGGATGAGTCTCCCTGTTCGGTCTCGTGCCGGCTTGTAATGCTGAGCGCCGGAAGTACGTCAATTTCCGGCGCCTCAGCATTACAAGCCGGCACCGTGGCAGACCAGGGAGACTCGCCGCAGGACTGTGTAATGGTAAGTACAAAGGGGGGGTAAGGGTTGATAATGCCGTCAGCGAAGTTTAAAATGCTGCCCCCCCCTGGCGTCAGCGGGGGGAGGCGCATTTTAAACTTTGCCCCAGGCGGCATTAAGTCCTGCCCGGAGCTCTCCGTCTTCTGGGGGCAGTTGCTTTGTGAAGTGTTGGGGTTTAACCCTAGACACCCTTTAGTGGGTAGGAGTAGGTAAGAAATGTGCAGGGAGCTGGTGTGACCAAGAAGAATAAACTGACCAGCAGACTCTAGGTCAAACCTGGAGAGTTCCTGACTTGGTTGTAAATAGGTGCATCGCAGGGCCCTTTTAAGTGCCCAACTTGCCCCTTCCTCGGGGCCTTATTTGGAGGATAAGAAGATATTCCCCACGTTCTATGGTGTTTGAAGAACAGGGCATAGTTACCAAGAACCTTACAAGAGAAGTACCATTATGGGGCTTGCAGTCCTTTGAAAGCATCAGGAGTTGCCAATTCCGATGGAATACTCATTATGGCTCGCCAAGGAGCTGCTTGCAAAATATTCTATATACATTTTTATTTCTTCTAATTCTCGTATCGAATTAAAAAAAGATTATGGCTGCTTTTGATTCAACAATATAAGACTGCTCTAGATGATACAAAAATTTCATTTGCATGTTATAGGTTAAGCTCATAAGTTGCTTTCATCCCAGGTGGATGGCTTTCCGCATGCTATCGTTTTTATGGTAGTGAATTCCGCAATAAAAATTCTGGCCATGTAAAAAAAAAAAAAAAAGTGATATTCATTTTATTTTAAGACTATTTTTTATTTCCCAGGTGTAATGGGAGAATATGAACCGAAAATTGAGGTCCATTTTCCTTATACGTTTAGCGCTGCTAAGGGAACTACAGTTAAAATGGAGTGCTTTGCTCTTGGCAAGTAAGTGCATATTTCTTTAAATTAATAATAATAGTTTACTATAATGTGTTAAATTAAATTTCTGCTCTATTATCTTGCGGTAATCATCATCCTAGCTCTGCCCTTGGGTATAGCAGTGCTGGAATACATTAGAATCACTAAGCCCAATAATCCTTGTGGCATTCGCAAGCAATTCATATTCTGTAAATACTGTATATACTGTATGTTATGTATGTGTATGCATAGATAGGCAGACAGATACTTCACAAATATTGGTTGCATCACCACTCCTATCACTAGTAGCTCAGTATTATTAAATCAGTATTATTAAACCTGTTATAATTTAAAAATGCTATAACTCAGCGATACGTTAATATAAATTGATATTATATGTCCAAATAAGTTTACGATATGCTTACCGGGACCAATCCATAGAGTAAAATGTAGACTAGCGTGAACTCAGAGGGCCCTTCTTCAAATGTAAGTATATTATATAATACGCTGGGGAAAGGCAGTTCCAGCAGTACGGCAACCCCTCTGTTTTGGATCCAAATCCGAATCTCGGCGTAGCATAGCCTCCAAAGCAAACGTACTCTTGTCAAGAGTCCTTAAAATACAGCATGCTGGGATATGATATGATTTCATATACCATTTTGTCCATAAACTGCAGCACACTTGGGTATGATGTCATATCCTGTCATGCAGTAGAACAACCACACCCAACCTATCAGAACTCTTAGAAAACAGGAGCATTAGCGTGCATGGGAATGCCATGTGGTACCCAGAGCTCTTCCTATTCTGGGGGGTGGCATCATGATGGGGTGGGATTAGCCATGCGTGAGGGTACAACTAGCCCCAGACAGCCTTTAGTGTTTGTGGACGGTGGGGGAGTAGGTGGGAAGTGATGATTGATTATGGAAAACAGCGTTCCTGACCTGTAGAAGAATCTGACTTGGGGAGCTCCAAGGTATGATCATCAGAGGATGAAAGAGGCACATAACATTTGGGATCTCAAAGAGACACTGTCCCTCCTAAACTGGGTATGGCTTCCCTGCTGTAAGAACCCTTGCATCATGGAGAAAGCAGATCATAAGCGGCATTGGCCACAAGCATTAGTGCAGGATCCTGCATGACTGCAGCAGTTGGGTTCTTATGATTGTAGACATCAAAGACTTTAAGGCTTCCTTAGGCGCAAATACTTCCTGCACTGCCCACCAACTTCTCAAATATACATTTAAAATGTGTAGGCTGCTGAAATAATGGGTAGGATACGGACAGAAAATATGTGTAACTTGCTTCTCAAGGAAGAAAGCATGAAGGTGCACAAAGTAATCACTAAAGAAACTCTAACGCACCATTATATACACAACGGCCAAGCCAATGCAAAGAATCTGAGAGTAAACCGTTCATTCAGGTTCCAGGGATCTCTGTCCTGTAATGTGCATTAATAAGCTTCCTAGTACACAGCATTCATTGTGTTCAACAAATGTAACTCCTTGTAGATGGACTGTATCACCCTGTAATAATTACAACTCCTTCAGGAACAAATGTTTTAATTGATTCAACTGCGTAATGAGTAAAGAAACAAACCCGGAGCAGAACGGTTTGGCCAAGCAGCTTGGGATGGAGAAAGGAAGAAATGTATATGGATACTCGCCCACAGGCCTAACTTTCCAGAGAAGTGGGACAGCTACCTGGCATAAACTGGACAGTTGTCTGTAAATCGGGTCTGTCCCAAAAAAACCAGGACTATTGGGAGGAATGCTTCAGCGTTCCTTTCAGCCTACGTCCCTTTAAGTCTTCTGTTCTTCATATGAAGACACAGCCCTGCCTAACTTGGAGTAAACATTCCTGTTTGCAATCAACCCAAGTCTTATGTCACCTAGACGGTAATCCACCGCTGACAGGACATTATCCTTCTTTAACTCCTGTGTATGGTTAGATTTGTACAGTAGAGTATAAATTATTGCTACAGTGATACAAGTGTATGGTAAATAATAATTTAGGCCAGGATCACTGATGCATCCTGACACGGTGTATTCTATGATGAATATTTTATAATCTACCAAACCTCTGGAGTCTACAGTGAGAAATATAGGTTTAGACACAAATGCGTTTCAGATATCACACCACACATTTCATTTTATTTGATGCTGAAAAGAAAGCCTTGTGTGTTACTTGTCCCTCCAGCATCGAGGTGTTAATAAATTATAACATGTCTCTGGCTTGGTGCTTGGCATATTGTTCTGTTTGTAATTGACACCTTTCTTCTCAAGAAATTATTTATCACTTTAGTTTGCAAATTCATTTTAAGTAAATTAGCTTTTTTTTGGTTGTGCTGAAAACAATTGACCTCTAGAGAAAATCATATATTATCAAGTGTGCATATTTATCACAGACAAATCTCTTATTCCAGAGATCTCAAGAGAGCTTTAGTGTATAGATGACTGAAATACAACATAAGTCATTGTATACGTTCTTTCTTATATGTTTTAATAAAGTTGTTGCCATTACTGGAATGCAATTACACCCCCCCCCTCCCCCGGCACGCCAGGAAAAATAAAATAAAAAAAATAATATTATATATATATATATATTTAAAAAACTGATTCAACCTGAAAAACATGGCGAGGTTAGATGGCCCCCGGTGAAAGAGTGGGCTGCCCGCATAAATAAATGTAGTAAAGAAGGGAGGCAGAGTGAGAGAGCGTTAGAGAGGGAGTAAGTATGTGTGTGTGTGTGTGTGTGCATGCATGCATGTATGTGTGTGGTGCAGTGAATATGCATGTGTTAGCATGAGTGCTGATGTATGGTTTAGCATGAGATTGTGTGTGTGAGCATGGGTGTGTATGCACGAGTCTATGTGTTAGTACATGTCCATGTGTAAATGTGTTGGCATCACTATGTATGTGTGAATGTGTGTGTTAGTATAAATGTTTATGTGTAAGTGTTTATGCTTGAGTGTGTATTAGCATGAGTGTTTATGTGCAAATATGAGTGTGTTAGCATGAATGTGTAAATGTGAGACAGCCTGTACATATGTGCCAGTGTGAATGGTAAAGTTCGGATGTTACTGGTGTCCTTCATATAGCACACATAGTTTAGTTTTTAATATCCTAATAAAATTACATTAAAACAAGATCAACAAATAAGACATGCTATCCTTTTTCACTTTAGCTTGCTAATAGCAGTCCCTGAGGGTTTTTTTTGTATGCTTTGCAGGCACCAAATTTATTGACTATAATAAGGCCAACAACCTTACAGACAGTTTTTCAAATCACGATGGTTTAAGCTTGTTTAATCTATGTAAGTTATTCTGAATGCCTGACCTTTTAGCCCAATGATTTCTCCTTTATTAAAATGCCTAGTATATCTTGTTTTTAAATAATTCGTAAACATGAAGCCCTCCGCACATAAATTGTTACTTAAAAATGCAACCCTCCAATCACCAAGGAATTGAATAATTAGAGATCATAACTTTCAAATTACTTTGAAGAAATGATTAGTAAATTGTAGGAAAGGTTAATTGGGGATTTAGAAAAGTAGCTAATAGGGGGGTTGAATATTGCTGTATGCAGATGAAGCACCGTGCATACTGACACAAGCGGGAAATGCCTACCTCCAATAATCTCCAAGTAAAATATATAACAGAACTACAAATCCCTTGATCCTTAGGTGGATGATGGCTCTGCCTTATTCTTGCTAATACATGCCCTATTCACATAATTAAGTTGATCCCAAGTTTATCTATCTACCGTTGGGCATCCTTGGGCTAATTTACTGTGGCTGGCTGGCAAAGCAATGGCCCTCTTGCTGGCTCATATTTGAGAGAGTTTGGGTTACTGTCACTTGGGTACATACACTGGCACACAGAATAATACATACTGACACGCAAATTCACTCTATCACCCACACACACCAACATCATACATTAACACAAGAACTCACTCTAATAATGTATGCTTGCTCACCCCTACCCTTCAGATGAAGTCTACTGTTGGTAACACTGTAAGGTTCATGGTCTGGAAGATTGATAAGGTACAGGTCACTGAGGTGGTGATACATTCATTAGGTCCATATAAGAATAATTTGTAGAGAAGGAAGGCAGAGAGTGTGCCAAATAAGTGTCTTAATCAAGGAAGAACATTATAATCCCACACAAGTACTCAAAAAGCATGTGGTTCTAGTAGATGCCAAGAATAAAATGTCTCCAGATATGAAGGTGAGCGATTAATCAATATGGTAAATCTTTCTTAAAGCTGTAGCCAGAAAGCCTAAATCCATATTTAATCTAGTTTCCATCCTAAAATGGCTATGTTACTGAAATAACTGCCATCCTCATCAACACAATAGTAATTCTATACACTATACACATGGCCCATACAATACTATTATATATTATTTAAAATAACACTAAATAGTGACCCTGGGTTGAAGGACATACCAAAGGGCTTGCCGCTGCCTCACAGACATTCACTTCCATTGGGCATTAAAGTAGGCCACTGAATGGAGATTTCTACACACTTCTGCTTTAGCCTGCTGTTTTATCTAAATAATCTATGTTTTAGGGCTGTAGAACACTGGGGGGACACTAGCCAGCCAGCCACAATAACACACACTAACAATCACTCTAACAAACATACACTGACACTCCTAGCCACTAACACAACCACTCACCTACACAAACCCAGACCCAGACATACTAACACACCCAGAAACACACATTTAGACACTTAGATTAACACTCACATCCAGACTCTCACTCTAACACACGCCCAGACACTCCACACTAACACGCAAGCCCAGAGAAAATCACATGCAACACACATGCACACACACACGCACACACACACAGACACAAACGCTAACACTCATGGGAACCCTATTTGGTCACCTGCAAAAGTAGTGCAAAACCTGTGACTATCCCCTTTCCGGCGTAATGATACACGAGACAACTCTATTCATGAAGTGGACCACATGTCGTAACAGGTAGCAAAGACTCTAGAGGCGAAGAAGTTTTTTTTTTTTTAGCACAAATTCTGGCAAAAAAATGACATTTTTCTTAATTTTAAATGGTGAAAGATGACTACTTTCCAGCAGATGTGGTAGAGGTTAATATAGTAAGGGAATTTAAACATGCACAGGACATCTGTTTT
>VKOC01000004.1:32225230-32245291 GCA_009364415.1 Spea multiplicata
TGTTAATGATTTGTGTGAATGATTAAATGCAAAGATTGTACATGAAGGGTGGGCTTTAACAATAAATAAATAAATAAATAAACAAATATGGGCTGCTCAGGCTTAAATGCCCGGGCCTATTTTTTGTCCCAGTCCGGGCCTGTTAACATGCATGGTTGAACGCAGTACCTGTATTCAACCTGCAGGAGAAGCTCAGAGTTCTCGGGGGGCTCTTCGGTTAGTTATTAATAATTTTAAACTGAAAGCTGCGTTGAGGTAGCTAAAACCTTCTGATTCTAGATATTTATAGTTTAGTGGCTAGGTCAGCTCTTGCATCAGTTTTATGTTTTCCTCAACTTCAGGATTTTTTTTTAGAAGATAAAATATTCTCAGACCAAGGCATATCTGGGAGGCAAAGTAGCAAGCCGTGGGGCAGATGTGCATAACTGTGGGGCAGGTTGACAAATAAAACAAAATAAAAACAAAAAATGTATTTCTCAATCATAGTTTTTATTAAATATGAATTTTTTTTACATGTGAATTAATATTTACTAGTAAAACTTTTTTCATATAGGGTAATCTTATATTCAGGCTTTTTTTTCTAAATTTATATTAAAATGTTGGGGGGTCTTATCAATAATGAGAAAAAATAGAACATTTACAATTGAATCTATTAAATCAAGAATATATAATTAAACAACAGTGGATACAAGAACTAGACGCTAAATTAATGGAAATGGAAGATAGATCCGGACGTAATAATACGAGCCTAAGAGGATTCCCAAAATACATAACACAAGAAAACCTTTTAAGTTTCTTGGAAAGACTTCTTAAGGAGCTGGGAACTATGATGGACAAAGGGAGAGAAATAGAGAGGGGGAGATTAGGTTAGCAATAGACAAGATAGATAGGCTTTACTATTTATTTTTCTCAACAAAAAAGGAAGGCTCCCTTTGACCTTGCATCGACTACCGAGGTCTCAACCGCATCACAATAAAAAATAGATATCCTCTTTCTTTGATAACAGAGATTTACGATCGACTAAAAGGGGCGACCGTCTTCACGAAATTGATGTCCGTATAAAACAAAACGACAAATGGAAAACCGCATTCAATACCAGATATGGCCACTACGAATATCAAGTGATGCCATTTGGCCTCTGCAACGCACCAGCCGTGTTCCAAACATTCGTAAACGACATTTTCCGGGACATGTTGCTCTCTCATGTGATAGTCTATCTTAACGACATCCTCGTGTTTTCCCCGGACATCATCACCCACCGTAAGAACCTCTGTTCTGTGTTACAACGTTTAAGGGAGAATGGTCTCTACGCCAAAGCCGAGAAATGTGCCTTTGAAAAAAACAAGCCTACCCTTCCTTGGATATATCATCTCGGCTAAGGGCCTGGAAATGGATCCTGAGAAGTTGAAGGCGATCACAGCTTGGCCGGTTCCTAGGACATTAAAAGCGGTACAATGCTTTCTTGGTTTCGCAAATTACTGGCGCTTCATCCGCAATTACGCCAGCATTGCGGCCCCCATTACAGCACTCGCCAAGAAGGGGGCCAATCCCAAAATATGGTCAGACGAAGCCATCAAAGCCTTCACTCGGTTGAAACATGCCTTCGTTTCGCTCCGATACTGCAACGTCCTGATCCTGCTCTCCAGTATAACCTGGAGGTTGATGCATCAGAAACCGGCGCTGGTGCTATCGTCTCGCAACGGAACCCAACCACATCCAAGTGCCTTCTACTCAAAAAGTTTCACACCCGCAGAACGCAATTAAGATGTAGGAAACCGGGAACTACTGCGGTCTAACTCGCCTTTGAGGAGTGGCGACACTTCCTCGAGGGTACCAAACAACCCATCGAAGGCGCGCGTCAAATGAACCCTCGACAAGCGAGATGGGCTCTGTTCTTCACAAGGTTTAACTACGTGATGACATATCGGCCTGGACCACAAAACACCAAAGCGGATGCCCTTTCACGACAATTTGACAGCCAGCACAATATCTATCACGACGAACCCATCACACCACCAACGCGCATCATTTCCTTCCTGTCTTCCGCAGTGATGTCCAAGATCCGTTTACATCAAGCCCATATCACGTCGTCCCAGTGTCCTCAGTGTCCTCAGTGTTCCCGTCACAAGTCCCCACACACTCGCCCTCCTGGTCTCTTGTTACCACTTCCTGTGCCCAAGACCCCTTGGACCCATATTGCTATGGACTTTATCGTTGACCTCCCCGTCTCTCAAGGACACAATACCATCCTCGTGGTAATAGACTGATTCTCTAAACAAGCCCATTTCGTCGCTCTGCCGCGACTCCCCGCGGCTCTGGCCGGGGCCTTCGCGCCCGGTGCGCGTTCCTGGAGGGGGGGTGTTGCACTTACCGGTGCTGCCGATGTCCCACAATGGTCGGCCGCGTGTCACTCTCCAAGTGACGTGCATACTGCACGGTCATGGAGGGACATGCGTGTAGACGCGACGCATTCGTCTATGTGAACCGCCGTGAGCCGCCCACAATGGCAAAATACTGTTTCAGGAGCTGCTGCGGCGTGCCGGCAGCACTCGCAGAGTCATAAGCGAGGTGCTGCGGTACATTGGCGGTGCTCTACCACTGCTGATGGGTACTAGACCCGCGATACTCGCGGGTTTAGCAATCGTTTACGTTTGTTTTGTTTATTGCACCGACGCCATTCCCGCCCTTGTTCCTATTTAAACCCACTCCTTGGTTCTCTCAGTGCCCGTTCAATGAGTCACTGTATGTACTCTGGGTGTTTATACTCTCTGCCTTGTCTCATTTGCCATAAATTGTGTACCAGACCTCGGATTGCTTCTTGACTTCGCTCTCGTGCTGCCTGCCCCAACCTCGGATTGTTTTTGGTTTTTGCTCCCTGCTGCCTGCCCCGACCTAGGATTGTCTCTGTATTTTGCTTCCGTGCTGCCTGACCCGACCTCGATATCTCCTGACCACGGTTTCTGCCTCTGGCCCTGTATCATTCTCCGCCTTGGACTTTATGCCTGTACGCTCCGTGGCGTACATACATCTCTGCATAGTGGGTCCATTACCTGTGTTGTCTAGGTGCCGACGTAACACCCTCTGACCGATGGCTCCCAGCAGGACACCGTGCTAATGGGCTACTCCACCCGAAAATGCCGCAGACGCCATAGACGCGGCATACGCCTGGATAACCTACTACCTCTTACCTCTTCCTTGCTGAGCCGGTCCTCGTCTGTCCCGGCTTCTCAAATATATTGATCCTTGCCGTCCCGGTTCCTGCTGAGCTGCTGAGTTGACCTCTGCTGCCCTACCTACCTCTCCGGTGCCTCCCTCTGGCTCCTGTTTCCCGGGCTCTGACCAACTGATCTGCTGGCGTCTTTGGGACGTGGGTGAGTCCAACTGGGACTGGGGCCCTTTCCTCTTCTCTGTTAATCCTGGAAACATACAATATATACATATAAATAAGGAAAAGAGAAGGGAAGGAAGAAAAAAATATGGTGGAAAGACATGTAGGAATAAATAATACAGAAGGAAAAATGTGAAGGAGAAGAAAACAAGGAGAGAGAGGAGAGGTGAGGGGAAAGAGTGAGAAGAAAGAGAAACAAAGGAGAGGAGGAGGAGGAAGAAGGAAGGGAGAGAGGAGGAAGGGAGGAGAAGGAAAGAGAGAGAAAGAAATATATATAATAATAAAATAAGAGCTGAAAAAAGGGCTCCTGTTTAAAAGAAGAAGAACACGGAAGTGGAGAGGATTTAAAGGAAAAGGTAAAGAAAGAAACAGATAAAAGTGCGCGGCTACACCGCCTGATCTTGTCTGATCTCGGAACTAGACAAGGGGAAGATAAAGGGAGAGCCAAAATGTCTCCTAAACCCGCTCCTTCTAATCAAACAAAAGACAAAAATAAAGAAAAGAAGGAGCCTAAAAAGGATAAAGGATCCACAAGTTTTTTCTCCCCTAGATCTACCAGAGATGTACAAATAGATTTGTTATGCTTAGGCGATGAAACACTTGATCCTCAAGAAGGAGATGAAATTGTGACGCAAAATTTCTTTAAAAAAGCGATGGACGATCGGATAAAAAACATTAAACTAGAAATCCACACTAGCTCAAAAGATATAAAGGCAGATATTGCAATATTGACAAATAGTATGCAGATCTTGGAGAAACAAATTGTACAACTTGAAGAACAACAGATCTCTATAAAAAACAAATTTAATATTGAAGAAAGAAGGTTAGAGGAAACAGATGCTAAAATAGCAGCTATGCAGTACCGTTCAAGAAAACTAAATATACGTTTCAGAAATATTCCTGAGATAAATACTCAAGATAAAATTAAAGATTTTCTTCTTGAATTTTTTAAAGATCTTAAATTAAGGATCGATCCTCTATCCGCACAAGTTGAAGGATATTATCGTGTCCCTAAGCCTAAAGCTATTATGGAGTCAACCCCTAGAGATTTAATTGTGAACTTCACTTCCTTACAATTCAAGGAACAACTAATTTGTGCGATGCGAGAAAGAGTCGCTAAGGATACTAGATTTTCTGAGATTTTGGCTTTCCCTGATCTCTCGCTGTCAACTCGTCTTTGGAGAAAGTCCTTCTATAAAGAATTGAAAACCTTGCGTGAACAAAATTTGAAATATCTATGGGGTTTTCCAAGGTCTCTACGATTTTTTTGGAAGGGTACTATAACCAACTTCTACGCAGTGGAACCCTTAAGAGAATGGATTAAAAACACTTTAGGAAACTAAAGTATTTGATTAAGAGGGGAGACACTAGTAAATCTTTCTAGCTGCAATGGAATTTATTCCTGGGGGTGTTTTTTTTTTTGTTTTTTCTTTTAATTAAGAAGCACTTTAATAATATTCATTGTATATAAATGTATATGTGTATATATATATATATATTATATATATCAAATAACAGATGGAATAAGTATCTGTGATAATACCTTTTTTTATTGGACTAACAGAATTTTGGAATGACAAGCTTTCGGGAGCTCTTCTCCTTTCTCAAGTCTAAAGCATTTCTGAGCAAAACAACACATAGAATTCAATGTAGTATGCAGGAGAGGGGGGGTGCTTACTACCCAGATCTGATAAGGGAGGGTGAGATGTTGTAAAAGTATGTGTCCCTCCAGAGGGTCATAAATGTTCTGAGTAGGGAATTTAGAGGGGGAGTTAGCACTGCTGAAGATAAATTAACAAAAAACAAAAAAAAGCAAAAAAAAACATAAGATGGTAGTGCTCAATGCAGTGATGAATATAGGGATGGGAATGTATATGTCTACAGATGTTGTCATATATACAGGTACATATAGATGAACATGGTGCACTAAAAATACAGTACATATGGCATATACAGTACATATAGCAGGTGCATATAGCAGGTGGGGGGGTTATGTCCTCTTGGGCCCCCCTGACTGACAGAAATCCAGGACTCCTCTGCTCCCCGCTGCTGCTGCCGCCGCCTGCCTCAGCGCTGCCCAGAGTGCAGTGTTGGGAGCGTGAGGCGTTTGTCTTGGGTGCCGGCGCTTCACGCTGAGCGCCGGCATATGCATATGCGCCGGCACCCGAGACAAACGCCTCACGCTCCCAACACAGGAGTTGACGGTAAGTGACCTACAAAGGGGGGTAGGGAGGGAGTGGGTAGATCGTGAAGAAGGGGGGGTAGAACAGGGAGGGTGAGAAGGGGTGAGAAGGGAGGGTAGATGTGAGAGGAGGTAGGGAGGGAGGGGAGATCATTGAGAAGGGGGTAGGGAGGGAGAGTGTAGATAGTGAGAAAGGGATAGATGGGTTGGGGGTGGGGGGCTCTTAACAGATTCTCACACCGGGGCCCTGATGTTTCTATTTACGCCCCTGTGAGCGCCGTAATATGATGTCATATTTCGGCGTGAAGCAGTGAAGCAGCGGGTAGTGCAGGAAGACAGAAGCCTCCTGCTCCCGTCGCTGGACCTTAAGGTGAGAGAACTACAAAGGGGAAAGGGGTTAGACAGTGATAAGGGAGGGAGAGGGTTAGACAGTGATAAGGGAGGGAGAGGGGTTAGAAAGTGATAAGGGTGCGGGGTGGGATTGCCGGCACTCCGGCCGTGAATCCCTCCCCTACTTACGTTGTCCTTCTCCTCTAGGTACTTTTGTTGTTGTTGTCTCTAATAACGTTTTGCTTACAGTCACTGTTTGTCGCATACGGTTGATATGACGCACAGATCTCTTTGCCTTTTCTAGACAATGTACCCCTATGTCCGTGCTGACAATTTATTGGCCTGTACCATGTGGGAGGCGCGCCCTCCTGACTATGTACCATGTGTATCTTGTTTTACGATGCTGCTGTTGTGCTTTTGTGTTCTGACATATTTGTTTTGCAATAAACGGTAAATTGAAGAAAGTGATAAGGGAGGGAGAGGGGTTAGACAGTGATAAGGGAGAGAGAGGTTAGAAAGTGATAAGGGAGGGAGAGGGGTTAGAAAGTGATAAGGAAAGTAGAGGGGGTAGATATAAGTAAAGAGTGTGAATTAATGTGTGGATGCATTGAGTGAATGAGGGAGAGCATGAGTTAATGTGTGGATGAGTTGTCTGAATGAGGGAGAGCATGAGTTAATGTGTGGATGAGTTGTATGAATGAGGGAGAGCATGAGTTAATGTGTGGATGAGTTGTCTGAATGAGAGAGAGCATGAGTGAATGTGTGGATGAGTTGTCTGAATGAGAGAGAGCATGAGTTAATGTGTAGATGAGTTGTCTGAATGAGGGAGAGCATGAGTTAATTTGTGGGTGAGTTGTCTGAATTAAAGTGTGAATTAGTGAGTGACTGTAAAAGTGTTTGTGTATCATAGATGTGTGTTATCTGGGTGCTGGTCAGGTTCTTTGTGGGCAGTGTGGACGCCAGGGCTGACTTTGGGGTGTGCAACCTGTGATCTATGCCTGTAATTTAGGGGGTTTTAACTATTGATTAACTATTTTTAGCTGCATCTCTTGATATGAGCTAGACGGAAGTAGTTTAGAAAGCAATAGAGTACTGGTGATAAGGTCCTCGCAGTTGCAGTGTAGGGAAATACGTTAACCAAAATGTTGTGTAAGTTTTGACTTGAACTCTATAGAATATCCTGTTGAAATGATTCTTCACACCAAAGGGTCTATTTTAGTTGTTTCAAAGCTTTTTGAAAATACATAGTACCCCCCACATTAGTGGGCCCATTTTTATATTGTACAGTCTTTGGAGAAGATAAGTGATAAAGTGATCAAGTCTTCCATGATTCCTATTGTATCTCCAATTAAAATGGTCTCTGGTGTGTCTGTGGTATTTGGACTCAAGACCTCTGTATTGATTTCTAGAGGTTTGCTGAAAAGGATATGTTTGTTTCTTGATTCTGCTTTGCCTCTGTGGAAGCCAGTGCTCATCTCTTGTGGCATGTTCTAGGAGGGTCTCTGGAATTTACTCACTTAGTCAGGCTGCCCCATATCTCTGGAATCGACTTCCACCGAACCTCAGCTCTCATCCCCATTCTTTTCCTACAAATCTCTCACTAATGCCAGTCCCTTCTATCTATCCTCCCTTATCAGCAAACATACTCCATCCAACAATGACCTGTTCCTTTCATTTTCACTTATCACCTCCTCCCATGCCCGCCTACAGACTTCTCTTGCACAGCACCAAACGTCTGGAACTCTCTTCCCTTGCTGTCCGACTCTCACCAACTCTACCCTCCTTCAAACACTTCCTAAAAACATTTCTCTTCAGGGAAGCCTACCACTGACATAAATATCAAAACTTCTCTCTCATCTGTCGGCGCTTTATAAAGTATAGTAAAGTATAATAAAAATAATACTAGGCATTGATCCACGACAAGTTCTCTGTTAACAGAATTAAATACTGTTGCCAGGAAAACTATTTTACATACTTGGATGAGGCCGGAATCTCCCACAATATCATTGTTGAAGGAAAAATTATTTTATTCATTCAGGATGGATTGGACAAACTCAATAACTGAAGAGTTAAAACAGGAGAAAAGTATAGTTAAAATTATACCATTTATTGGCTAACTGAGAGTTTAATTGCGAGCTTTTGAGACCAAGTTGTTACGTCCCTTCTTCAGGCATTAATGAAGCTAACACAGACTTTTATAAATACAAAAGCACAATTCACACATTAACAAAGACTTTAGATAAACACAGAGGTATTTGGGGAATTTGTTCAGCAGTAAATTAGCTGGACTAGCAGAGATCCAATGGACAGAGATGGTTCAATCAAAGCATCCTTGGTCAGTTCACTCCCTGGTTAGAGGGGGCATAAAACCATTTGACATATGCCAGATCCATGAAGGTGTCAAATGTTCCCAGTAATAAATTGTTTGTAGTTAATTCGAATTGTGAAAGGATTAATGGTTTGTAATGTTATAATGGGAGATGAATTCTCTGTCTCTGTTGAGGCCAGTGAGTAGGGTATTAGTTTGATCTCCCATACTTTTCTCTCCCTCTGGGTGCGGAACGATCCCATCAGTACTGACAGCTTCACATCCTGAATGCTGTGTCCAGGCTGACAGAAGTGTTCTCCAACAGGTGTATCTATTTTTTTCTGTTTGATGGTATGTCTGTGGGAATTGAACCATTTCTAAAAATCACAGACTCCCATATACAGAAACAATGTTATACTTATAGCAGACTAGGCTCCACTGTGTTGAAAAATGAAAGTGCCATTACTACACAAAGCCATAAGGTGCCACAGTTTTTTTATGTACAAAAAGGCTCTGTTGGATGCTCTGTAGTGTGCAGGGAGGGGAGGCTCTGCTGCATAACGTTGTAATGTTATGTAGGGTGGGGGTCCCTGCTCTTGTGAACTTACAATCTAGTCTGTTGAAGGGAAAGAGAAACAGTAGGAGAGGATGAGGATGAGTTGGTTGAGTTTGTTGGTTGTTTAGATGGCAGGGTGCTGGCTCAGAGTGTTATGAGTAAGGGTTATATGCTTCACAAAAGAGGTGGCTTTTCAGAGAGTGTTTGAAATTTTCAAATGAGGGAGAAAGTCTGAAAAATGGGGAAGGAAATTCCAGAGAAAGGGTACAGCACGGGTGAAATCCTGGATACGGGTAATGATGGTAGAAGAGAGACGAAGGTCCATGAGGGGAAAGTAGAGTGTGGTTAGGCGGGTATTTTTATAGGAGGTTAAAGATATAGGGGGTGCAGAGTAGTTTAAAGCTCTGCAGATCAAGGTTAGGAATTTGAATTTGATTCTGAAGGGTATGGTGACAGAGAAAGATTAATCTAGCAGCAGTGTTGAGTATAGATTGGAGCGGTGAAAAGCCAGGAGGGGGAAGGCCAGTTAGTAAGAGTTGCAGTGATTCAGGTGGGATATCACATGGGAGTGGATTAGTATTTTGGTTGTTTCCCTCACCAAGGCAAAAAAATTAAAAATAGAAGAGAGACAAGAAATAGAGAAACAAGCAGACAGACACAAGTGAGAGCATGAGGAGAGTGAATGCACTTCAATGGCATATATGAACTACTTGGCTCACCTAGTTTACTTATTTTCAAGATGTAAAGACTCAGACCTTAATTATTTAAATCCCCTCACAATATTAGCCTCTACCACTGTGCAACTGTTCCACTCATCTACATTAGACATTCGTTTTCGTATGAATGGGTTTTCATGCCCAAATTTACCGTTTCGTCCATTCGTCCGAATAATGAATGAATGCAAAGTTGGAAGAAAAAAAAAATGTCATAAAATTCATCTGCTCAACTATTCACATGTAACAAAGTAATTTTGCAGCCAGAGTATATGTTTGTGTAACATATGTTTAACAGAAAACTATTTCTGTACATATTTATAATATTAAATTATTAAGTCCTTTAGGTAAAATATAGGTGCAGTTGCAATTTGAAAAGTGGGTGCAGTGACAAGTATTTTTTTTTTCATTGGGAACAAAATGACGTCTCTCTATTCGGTTGTTACCGATAGAACAATGCCCTCCCCCCAAATGCTATATTTACCCTTGGGATTTGTATTTCCCAATTACATTATTTTTCATTTATTAACATTAAACTGCAGCTGACACTCTTGCCATTCTTAAATTATTCCTTATTTAGCTTGTCCGACCAGGGATGTGCTCCCTTATTGCAGACCTTTGCATCATCTTCAAAAAGACATATACTGATCCTCCATAACACTGTGACCACTGACATGTGAAGCGGATAACACTGATAATCTTGTTATAATGGCACTTGTCAGTGGGTGGGATATATTAGGCAGCAAGTGAACATTTCGTCCTCAAAGTTGATGTGTTAGAAGCAGGAAAGATGGGCAAGCTTGTCAAATTGTGATGGCTAAAAAGAAAGTTGTGAAAACCAGTGTGGAATAGGGTATATAGAGAAGGAAAAAACAATATACTTCCCTTAGTATTGATGACCGGATACCCAGCTGCAGCCCGTAAAAAACACTCTCCGGGTGTTTGTAATACGCAAAAGAGACCACTAGGGGGCGCTTGTGTAAACCGGTTGAAAAAATAAAGCAGAGAGACAACTAATAGTGTAGTTGTCTCTCTGCTTTATTTTTTCAACCAGTTTACACGAGCGCCCCCTAGTGGTCTCTTTTGCAAATTGTGATGGCTAGACAGCTGGGTCAGAGCATCTCCAAAACTGTAGCACTTGGGGTATTCCTGGTCTGCAGTGGTCAGTATTAAAAGTGGTTCAAGGAAGTAAAAGTGGTGAACCAGCGACAGGGTCAAGGGCGGCCAAGACTGATGCACGTGGGGAAGAGGGCTGGCCCGTGTGGTTAAATCCAACAGACAAGCTACTGTAGCTCAAATAGCTGAAAAACATAGTGCTGGTTCTGATATTCTCACATCACAAATCACGCATCATAGTTTGTTGTGTATATGGGGACTAGTCAGGGTGGCCATGCTGATCCCTGTCCGCTGCCTAAAGCGCACGTGAGCATTAGAACTGGACCACAGAGCAATGGAAGAAGGTGGCCTGTTCTGATGAATCATGTTTTCTTTTACATCATGTGGATGGCTGGGTGCATGTGCATTGCTTACCTGGAGAATACATGGCACAAGGATGCAACCATGGAGGCCCACCCTCGCAACTTACGGGACTTAAAGGATCTGCTGCTAATGTCTTGGTTCAGCGGAGTCCATGCCTCGATGGATCAGGGCTGTTTTAGCCCAGTTTAGCCAGGTGTTCATGATGTTTCGGCTGATCGGCGTACATTGCCATTAAGAACTTTTGTTAATATTGGCAATTAAAATATTAAAAATGATGTGCCCCAATATTGATCCCTGAGGTATACCACTAGTAACAAAGCTGAGTCTTCCCTGCTACCTTTTTTTGTCAAGTGGTGCTACAGCTATCAACTTTCTGTCTTCTGGAATTATCCCTGTCAATAGTGACTGGTTAAATAAGTTGGAAAATAGTTTTGCCAAGCCCCCAAAGCTCTTTTAATAAATTTGGGTGTGTGCAATGGATTTGTCGATGTTTACTTTGGAAAGTTTAACCCCTTAACGACAATTGCCGGTCCTGGCACGACATGGAAAAGCATGTGCTTTACGACAATTGACGTGCCAGGACCGGCACATCTTTAAACGGGTGCAGAAAGCGATCTACTGTCGCTTACTGCACCCAAAAAGTGACAGCACCCAAAAAGCCATCTCTGGCCCCTCCACGGGGCGTCAACATCCGCCATACTTTGTATGGCGGCGGACGCCCGTTTTAAAAGCGTTTAGGAGGCGATCGACGATCGCCTCCTAAACTTAAATGGTGTCGCTGGAATGCCTCGATCAGGAGGCATCCAGCGACACCAAACACTTACCTTTCGATGGGCTGTGACCGCTCCGGAGAGCGGTCACAGCCGCAGCTGCCGTGATCTTCGCCATCAAGCAAGATGGCCGCCGCTCTGTAAAAGAAACAAACAAGTTTTTAAAAAAAATTCGCTAGATGGTCTCCAGACCATCTAGAGAACTCTGGCTCCACTTGCAGGTTGAATACAGGTACTGCATTCACCATGCAAGTCAATGGAGCCCAGCTTTCTAATCACAGTGTGATTAGTAAAAATAAATTAAAAAATAAAATAAAATTAATAATAATTAGAAAAAAAATAGTAAAAAACTAGTAAAATGTAAAAATCATTTCCCACTGATGTCACTATCAGGGGAACCAAGTTTGAAAAATAATGCTTAAACAAAAAAAAAATGTAAAAAAAAAGGCAAAAATATTATATATATAAAAAAAATATATTTTTGTGAGCAAGTCCTAAAATTAGCATATTAGCTTAAAACAATTCTCGCATGGAAAGAGTTAAAATACTGGCATATTAAATGCCCGTGGGGTGTCTACTTTTAAAAAATGTATGATTTGATGGGGTAAATTGAATGGGCCAGGTTCAACAACGTCCCAATTAACACCGGGGGAAGGACGGCCACACATCTAATTTCCAATTAGAAAAATGCACACGTACCAAATGTGGCCTTTTAGTTCCCCCAAAAAATGACACACCCATGCATGTGGGGTATCACTGCACTCAGGAGATGTTGCTGAACACATTATGGGGTGTCGTGTGACAGCGGCATATACCAGGAGCTGTAAATTCATACATAAAGTAGGTGTGTGTGGGAAAAATACACACACAAAAATACTACTGCAAAAAATACTACTGCAAAAATGCTGGTGGTAAAATGTGTGCATGCAAAGAGTTAAAATACCAGCATTTAAAATACCCTGTGGTGTCTAGTTTTCAAAAATATATGGTTTTATTGGGCACACTGAAATGGCCCGGCTCAAAGATGTACCAAATAGGGCATGGGCAGTGGATCCCCAAATGCCAAAGTTCAACATTGAAAAATGTGCATGCCCCAAATGTGGCCCTTTTGCCCCCAAACAGACAGACAAAATCATTCATGTGGGGTATCGCTGCGCTCAGGAGATGTTGCTGAACACATATTGGGGTGTTTTGTGATAGTGACATAAACGAGAACATTTTAATTCATACCTGAAGTAAAATGTGTGTGACAAAACAAATGCAAAAAAATGACTACCACAAAGTTTGACAAAGACTGGTGGTAGATATGGTGCATGGAAAGAGTTAAAATACTAGCATTTGAATACCCTGGGCTGTCTAGTTTTCAAAAATATATGACTTGATGGGGTAAATTGCATTGGCCGGTTTCAAAGATACCCGAAATGGCACATGGGGGGAAGAATTACCAGATTTGGAAAAAATGGCTTTGAAATAGCAAAACGCTACCTGTACTTATTGCCCCATAATGTGTAGAAAAAAGCAAAAAAACATAAAAACATTGGGTATTTCTAAACTCAGGACAAATAGTAGAATCTATTTAGCAGGTTTTTTCATTACCTTTTATAGATGAGTAAAAGATTTTTCAACTAAAAGTTAGAAACAGTCATTTTTTTCTAAATTTTTCACCATATTTTATACTTTTTTTAATAGTAAATAATATGATACAATCAAAACAATGTCATCTAAAGAAAGCCCTTCTTGTCCTGAAAAAAACAATATCTAATGTGTGTGGGTTCAGTAAACGGGAAAGAAGAAAATTACAGCTAAACACAAGCAGCGCAGAAATGTTAAAAAGGCCATTGTCACGAAGGGTACAAAAAGTAAAATCAGCCTTTGTCACGAAGGGGTTAAAGATTCATCAAGGTTGTTATCTGATTTTCCTTTATCTGTCTGGTGTTGTTTCATATACAATTAACATATAGACTGTGATGGAGACCCGTACTTGGACTGCGTAGCTCCACCATAGAGATCTTTCTTGCCACTGAAAGCTTAATTTCTCAATGGATTAACCCTTCATATTCCCCAAAGCACTACCTGAGACTTAGTGTAGGGGTAAAACAGAACTCTCTTTATGGAGGACAGCACAAATATACATACAGCAAACATAAGATTAAAGGTATAATCCCATCAACCACTAGATAGCCCAGCGCCTCCATACAGTTCTATGGCCAGCAATGCCCACCCAAAAAAGTCACTATTTTGGGATGATCCCAAGGGAGCGGTGTAATTCCCGGGGTACCAATGGAGAGGTCAGGGTTCCGAAGATGTTATGATCCAAATAGCGACATGATCTGACATGAACCCCTTAGACTGCCTTCCGCTACCAGCTTCCTGCGTTCACCCATCGACATCTAATCTTTTATCCATGATCAGACACAATATAGATTTTGAATCACTCCGTACAAGGCCTAGACATTGGCCAGCCCTAGACCCCGCTCTCACCACAGAAGACATACTGAAGGCCCATCTAAAAATGCATAAAACAATTCTGTCACATCGGAGACAGGCTGTGTCAAATTAGAATATATGTATATAATTTTATTAGAATAACTTAAATCAGTACAAATGCCAACTTGTGGCTCAAAACACCAACATATGTGTTAAAAAAAGGGGGTAACCCCTTAGGAGGAACTCTTTAGCGGTGAAACGGAGAAGACCGCTCCGCACCACTAAGTGATGCAAAGTGCACGTCATCTCGCGAGCGCTGCGGGCGAGCAGCAGCACGGTGTGCTTGGAAGATGCACTCCACGGAACCTAGGTGGGCACGGTAGGTGTAACAGTTTATTTCAATATTCTCCTCATTCTCACTATCTACCCCTTCTCCTCCCCTTCTCACTATCTACCCCCTCTTGCCCCCTTTTCACTATCTACCTCCTCTCCTCCCCTTCTCACTATCTACAACCCTCCCCTCCTTCTCACTATCTACCCCCTCTCCCCCCTTCTCACGATATACCCCCCTTTGTAGTACCTTGCAGAAGTCCTGTGGTGGGAATGCAAGGATTCTGTCTCGCTGCTCTACCACGGTGCGCGCTGCTTCACTTCTGACCGTGAAGTGCTGGCACCGCAACTGAGCTTTTGGCCTCGCGGAGGAGAGTGAAGGGCGCCGAGCATTTGTTGAAAACGTGTTCATGAGCGACCGCTCGGTGCCCCTCTCTCTCCTAAGTGTAAAAAAAAAAAGTCCCGGTTGCGGGACCCTAGATGGGCTACAGCAGCAGAAGACCACACCGGGTGCCACTCCTGTCAATTAAGAGGCTACAATTCCCATAGGCTCACCACAATTGGACAATGGAAGGCTGGAAGAGCATTGCGGGGTCTGAAGTGTCTAGATTCCAGATAAGATGTTCAGATGGCAGGGTCAGACTTTGGCATAAACAACATGAAAGTATGGATCCATCCTGCCTTGTATCAATGGTTTGGGCCCCTTAGTACCAACTGAGCATTTTTTAAACACGACAGAGTATTGTTGCTGACCATGTCTATCCCTTTATGATAAACAGTGTACCCATCTACTGATGGCTACTTCCAGCAGGATAATGTACCATGTCACAAAGCACACATCATCTCAACCTGGTTTCTTGAACATGACAATGAGTTCACTGTACTCCAATGACCTCCACAGTTACCAGATCTCAATTCAATAGAACACCTTTGGGGTGTGGTGGAATGAGAGATTCGCATCATGGATATACAGCTAACAAATTTGCAGCAACTGCATGATGCCATCATGTCCATATGGACCAAAATCTCTGAGGAATGTTTGCAGCACCTTATAGAAAGTATGCCACGAAGAATGAAGGCAGTTCTGAAGGCAAAAGTGGGTCCAACTCAGTACTAGCAAGTAGTACCTAATAACAAATATATATATATATATGTATATGTAAAATATCCCATTATATGTAGCCGTATACGAAATTTGAAAACATTCTGAGGACCGAGGTGTGGAGACAGCAGTCTCATTTACCTCTCCGTAGTTAGTTACATCCTGCAGGTAGATAATCAGTCAACATCCTGAGATGCAATAGTTCAGACCAACATAATGGGATCACAAGGGATCACATCAATATAATGGCAGCAAGACAATCAGTTTTAAAAATACAAATATAAATTAACCCTTGTATGCCCACGAGTCACACTTCTTCCCCTCAATTATAGAGGATAGATTGTGATGGTCTCTTCAGAGACCTGGTGTGTGTGTGTTTGGGTGTCGGTGTGGTAGAGCCTGTCCTGGTGTGTGTACTGTGTTTGCGTGTCAGTGTGGGCAGAGCCGGTCCCTGGTGTGTAGTGTGTGTTTGGGTTCGTTGGCAGAGGCCGTCCTGGTGTGTGTGTTTGAGGTGTCGAGTTGTGGCAAGGGCCGGACCAGGTGTGTTGTGTTTTCGTGTGTCCAGTTGTGGCAGAGGCCTGTCCTTGATGTGTGTGTGTTTGGGGTGCGGGCTTTGTGGCCAGAAGCCGTCCTTGGTGTGATGTGACCTGGTTTGGGTGTTCAGTGTGGCAGAGCCGGTCCTGGTGTGTGTGTGTGGTTGTGGTGTCGGTGTGGCAGAGCCTGTCCTAGCGTGTGTGTGTGTGGTGTTTGGGGTTGTCATGTGGCAGAGCCGGTCCTGGTGTGTGTGTGTGTTTCGTGTGGCAGTGCGGCAGAGCCTGTCCTGATGTGTGTGTGGGAAAATAAAGCAATACATGGTCTCTCTTTATTTGAAACCCAATTTAAACTGGTCAATAGATGGTACTGGGTTCCAACAAAGTTGATGAAAATATTTTCTTATAGTGTAACGGACTTTTGCCATTTTGCTACGCCCCCGGCCACTTTGCCATTTTTGTTATGGAGCTGGATAGTCCAACCGACTACCACCACCAACTTGTGCTCCCTTAGCCTGGAACAACACACTCTTTCCCCGGTTTCCCAGTCACTAGCCGAGACTCAGTGTAGGGTATAACCGAAACTAAGACCGATTTATTTTTCACACACAGGGCTGGATGTAGCCAGCAAAGCACACATTAACATAAAACCGCCCCCTTAATCTGCCTTCCAGAGACAACAGGGTCAGTAAAGGGATGAACAATACAACAGGGGTCCCAACCTCCACTATCTATTACCGGCCAAAATCAGTTCCAAGGTTTGGCCAGGGTAAATGTCTGTTAGGTTTGGTGGAACTTGGGGGAGGGGGGTCAGGGGGGCAACATAGTGCACCCATGTGGTAGGGGGGTCTGATATTAAAGTAAAACAATGGCCGTCACTACCTGGTTGCAGATCCTGGCTGTGTGCCAGGGATAATCCCCTCAGCAAGTGATTAGATGATATCTTGCTGGGGATAACCACAGAAGTCTTTACAAAGTCAGGGCCCATAGTCAATAGGGAGGTGACCCCAGTGATGGAGGGTTCTGTCACAGGGCTGATTCCCTGTCCCTCTTCCTCTGTTACATCTTCCTGCTTTACATGGGGATACTGAGCCTCCGCTATACGGGAGTTGGGGTACATGTCATTGGCAGTGTCTCCACCTGACTGGGCATCCAGGACATGAATGGGTCTCTCTCTCTCTCTCTGAAGCAGGCAGGTGGTGAGTATTTGCAAATGTACACTAGTATGTATGCAATGGGTTCTCTTGGACATATCTCCTGTAAGGCAATAAGGTGGAGGTTGAGAAATGTGCCAAATGTATAAAGATGAGACACGCGCAAAATGATTAGTTTTTTGGTCCACTTAGTTTCGAACAGGGAATTCTGCTGTTTCATGCCCGTTCATTTTAATCAGGCCGGATTTTAGATGCAAAATTAAATTTGTTGTCTGGTGGCCACATTTGCTCGCACACACTCTAATTTTTATTCACTCTCTCTCATGCTTTCTGAATGTCTCCCTATCATTGCTGCATTTTCTTGTTCTCCTCTCTTCTATATTCTCTTCTTTCTTTGTCTGCATCTCTCTGGACATAACCTCCCAGTGAACTGGGACCTTCCAGTCATGAGACAGGACCTCACCAGAAGATCTGCCATTTTGGCAGACGTTCACACAAGAATATCTTATAGCAAAATGGCGGAGCTTCCGATAATGTCCTCTCCACCAATCCTCCAATCAGGAGGATAGGATGTGACCCCAAGCTCCATGGTATAGGGCTAAAGTTTACACTCATTTCCCATGAAATGTTTTTGCTATGTTTTTGTCAATTGGGGGGGTGGCCTTGTTTTTGGAGAGTCATATGAATTGATAATCTTATATTTTTATTACATTTGCAGTTCATACGAATCCAAATGCAGAAGCCTCACTCAGCTATCATGTGCATGGGCTTTTAGTAAAAAATATTTTGCCTGAAAGATAACAAAAAAAATACAATGTTTCTTCTGCAAAAGCCTTTTTGTATTGGTTTATCTCGATGACATCCTAGTCTACTCCCCGTCTCTTAGCATTCATCATGAACACATGAAATGTGTCCTTTCCTGTCTCCAGCAATATGGACTCTATGCTAAATTAGAGAAGTTTATTTTGAGACTACCTGTCGAGTTCTTGGGATTCGTGTTAACGCCATAGAGCATCAAAATGGGTCCTAAAAAGGTATCAGCCATCTTCAACTGGCCCGTTCCTACCTCCGTTAAAGCCATACAGAAATTTGCAGGTCTTTCAACTTCTGTAGGAAATTCATTAAAGGCTTCTCCAGGCTCATCGCTCCCATCACTCAGTTAACAAAGAAACATGTACCGTTTGTTTGGTCTCCTTAAGCACAGCAAGCTTTTGATAAATTAAAGCAATGCTTCACTTCAGCCCCTATTCTCATCCTACCCGACCCTAACAAACCCTTTTTTGTGGAAGTAGATGCCTCAGAGACTGCAGCAGGCGCTATCCTGTCCCAACGACAAGGTGATGGAGAGACGCTTCATCCTGTGTCTTTCTTCTCCAGACGATTCTCCCCAGCAGAGATTAATTACGAGAGGGGCGGAGAACTATTGGCCATAAAAATGGCACTAGAGAAATGGCGCCATCTTCTGGAAGGGGCTAACCATCCGGTTGCTGTTTTTATAGATCACTTGGAGTATCTGCAAGGTGCTTGTCATCTTTGTCCTAGACAAGCCAGATAGGCTCTGTTTTTCACTCGATTTACATTGCACATAACATACAGACCAGGTTATGCAATGGAAAGGCTGATGCCTTATCCCAATTACATAGACCACATACAGACTCTAGCACAGATACCATTCTCAAGTAGATTCCTATATATCCCAATATAATTTTCTTACTAAAAAAACATGGGCTACTGTACAAAGATGCTCTTCTTTTTGTCCCTCCTGCTGTTCTTACCAAAGTATTACATACGGTACATGGTCATCCATCAGCTGGCCATGGAGGTGTTCAGAAAAAACACTCAAACTCACACGATAATTTTGGTGGCCCAACATGAAAAAAGACATTGAACAATACATACGATCATGTGATGTATGTGGGTGATCCGAGGGCACCAACACAAGACTCACTGGGTTATTGCAACCATTGCAAGTGCCAACAAGTCCCTGGCCGAGATAACGGTAGATTTTATCATAGAACTCCTACCCTCACAAGGATATACCACCATTTTAGTGGTCGTGGATCGCCTAACTAAAATGGCACACTTCGTTCCCATGATAGGATTACCTACTGCTGCTGAGACTGCAGATATTTTCATCAAAGAGATCTTCTGTTTTCATGGCATCCCACAGACTATCCTCTCTGAAAGCGGTGTTCAATTTACCTCTCACTTCTGGTCCTGTCATGCCCCTCTAACCCTTACCTGCTCTCCCAGCTATCCTCAGTCACTGCAGGCTTTCGAAAAGCGGAGTAGGCCAAAGCCGCAGTCTGTAGTAGCGGTGCTACCCGCGGCCTAAAGTTTCAGCAAACCCCAGGGAGTACTTTCAGGTGTTGCCCAGACATCAGCATAATGTTGCAGACCTGTGGAGGGGAGGTGAAGCCTGGCTCCACCATCAACTGTACACCAATAATGTTCACACAAAGAAACAGCGAACAGATTGTCACGAAGCGGGGGAGCAGGTCTGATAGGAGCCCAGGTGCAGGGGATACGAGGGGCTCTGTCTGTACCCCACGATGCATGATGGCTTGGGGTCGGTACAGACAGGCGTCGAAAATAAACCACAGACAGGAGATGCGGATTAAGAGTTGTATTGTAGATGAACAACAATATATATGCAACGAAAGTCACTTGGCAGGAAGCCCTCTTGCGGGGCACACGGCTGGAAGCCCACTTGCAGGGCACACGGCTGGAAGCCCTCTCGTTGGGGCACACGGCAGGAAGCCCACTTGCGGGGCACACACGGCAGGAAGCCC
>VKOC01000004.1:32245391-32285136 GCA_009364415.1 Spea multiplicata
GGCCTGCCTCAGCGCCGCCGCCTGCGACCCCGGATTTATCGGCGTATAACACGCAGGTAGGGTTTCAGCGTCATATTTTAGTTAAAAAAGTGCGTGTTATACGCCGATAAATACGGTATATAACATAGCCTGTATCCATTACACCATCAAATTTACCCAAATGTGTTGGGGTTTTTTTGTTTCTTCTTTTAGGCTGTGGCGATGGACGCACTATCTCTCGAGCAGCAGTTACCACCCTACGCCTTTTTTACACAGCAAAGTTCGCAGCAGCAAAGTCAAGTGCCAAGCGGCCTGTCTCAGAATTCCTCGTTAATGCAAGGTTCTGGTTTGCAACGAGGATCCCAGCTCCCTCCCCTAACTGTCACAATAGCAACTACCATCCCACAGTCACCCCCGGGAAATCAGAGTCCATCAGCGTTGGCGATAGATATCAACTCGGTAAGTGTGGGTAAAGGAATTGATGGGGTTACAGCAGCTGAAGTAAAGCTGTGCGTGAAAAGACCTGTATTATTACAAATTAACTGTAAAGTAAAACCCTTTGTGCCCAAGGAGAGCATAAAAAATGTACTTAAAAGCCAACTTTTTTTCTTCCATAATCATGTCTTTTTTTCATATATTACCCCCCCTGGTCTGCAGTTAAAGCATGTTTTTGGGGCAATACAACTTAAAACCCACCTTTTTTCAGTGCTAAAATACCTTAAAGACTCAAGCTTGTATGTGATGGAGACCTGTACTGAGCAGCTCCGCCGTAGAGATCTTCGGGGGGATTAACCCTTATATCCCCCCCCCCCCCCCCAAGCAACTAGCGAGGATTAGTTTAGGGGTAAAACACAATATCCTATTTATTTGAGGCAGCACAGAGATACTATATATACTATATATATATACTATATGTATTTAGCAAACATGATAGGATTAAAGGTATAATCCTATCAACCACCAGACAGCCAGCACCGCCATACAGTTCTATGGCCAGCAATGCCCACCCGACATTTTCTCAGGGAGCGGCTTGATCCTGGGGCACCAATGGAGAGCTCAGGGTCCAAAGATGTTATGATCCAAAAACCAACGTGATCCGTCATCGGGACCCTGAGCGATGGTATCGGAAACATCCCGGAAAGAGTCAGCGCGCTAGCCGGGTCAGAGTTCCCTAGCCGCGGCTGGATAATCCCTGGTCCTAAAGATTGGTAATAAAACCAGGGTTCCCGAGCGAGCGCCCTCTCTGTAACCACCACCCAGTGTTGCCCACCTCAAGCTTAATGCACCCTCAAAAGAGCGATATGGTGGGGCAAGGGGGTGCGTAGCGACGCTACCCCAATTGTCGGCAGGCATGAATTTGCGGATAGGTCCCGGTCAGGCGCATTAAGTTTTCTGGCTTGTAGGGCCCCCATAGCCGACTAATCAATGGGAGTCTGGTTACGGCAGACTAGATGGGGTTTCCCAGATTCACAATGCTAGCTTTGGCCAATTTTTACACATTTGTCCTGCAGAAGCCTGGGAGCCAGGCACCCAGGGTTTGTCAAGCCTTGTAATATTCTATCTTGATTCGATGAGAATCACATTCATACATTTGATGTTGACAAAGCCACAAGATACAATTCTCACTGTAAGCATGCTGTCCACATAGTTACATAGTTATATAGGCTGAAAAAAGACATGCGTCCATCAAGTTCAGCCTTTCCTATATCTGTTAATTTGTTGCTGTTGATCCAAAAGAAGGCAAAAAAAACCCGTTTTTTTTTTTCAGCACATGTTGCTTCTGCACACCCATTTACCTTAAACTAACCACTTTTTGGTTTGGATATGTTTATTATATTGTACTGCCAGGCTGTACCGTTTGACACTGGCTGTTACGTGCAGCAATGACAAAAAAAAAACAAAAAACAGTGCAAGTATGTATTCCTTCTTTATGTGGTTAATAAACTTGAGCAGAGATCCAAACTAGTAACGTGCTTTTTCATTGAGTGCACTTTAGGTACGTTGTGTATTTTCCAGTTCCTAAGGTATTGACATTCTATTTTCTGTTTAAAGTGTGTGTGAAATTTGCTACATGTGTTTTTGTTTGTATACAAACCAGCATTTCTATTGAGAGTTTGACAATTGCATAGTTCTTATTTCCATTTTAAGCGCCTTTAGGCAGCCAGCACATTAGACATTAGGACTGGGGATTTTATCAGCAGTGCAGGTGAGTTTTTTTCTTTTCAGAGTGCCTGACCTGGTACGTCAGATGTGTGGGTCTGTAAATAATTATTAAAGTAGATATGCAAGTTTTTAAGGTAGATATATCACAAGTTAAACAATTTTTTTTTGTAGCTCTTAAGCGACTCTGTACTGTGACATTTTAATTTTTTTTTTGTAGCTCTTAAGCGACTCTGTACTGTGACATTTTAAACTGAAAAAAAGAATGACTTATTTGTTCTGGATGAAAAAAATTCATGTTTGGATGATATTTAAGCTGGTCGTTAACCAGAGAGGGTTTTTTTGTGTGTTCTTGGTGGTTTTATGATGTTTAGTGATTTCCCTCTTTCATTTTGCTGTATTCACTGGCCACTTTATAAGGTCCACCTTGCCTCTTTTGGCTTCAGGAACTGCCTTTACTCTTCGCGGCATACTTTCTACAAGGTGCTGGAAACATTCTTCAGATATTTTGGTCCATATGGACATGATGGCATCACGCAGTTGCTGCAGTTTTGTCAGCTGCACACCCATGATGTTGCACCACATCCCAAAGGTACTCTATTGGATTGAGATCTGGTGACTGTGGAGGCCACTGGAGTGCAGTGAACCCATTGTCATTTTCAAGAAACCAGTTGGAGATGATGTGAGCTTTGTGACATGGTGCATTATCCTGCTGGAAGTAGCCATCAGAAGATGGGTACACTGTGGTCATAAAGAGATGGACATGGTCAGCAACAATACTCAGGTACTCGTATTTAAACGATGCTCAATTGGTACTAAGGGGCCCAAAGTGTGCCAAGAAAAGGCAGGATGGATCCATGCTCTCATGTTGTTTACGCCAAATTCTGACCCTGCCATCTAAATGTCACAAGCTGGATTTAAGTCTCATCAGACCAGGCAATGTTCTTCCAGTCTTCCATTGTACAATTTTGGTGAACCTGTGCGCATTGTAGCCTCAGTTTCCTGTTCTTAGTTGACAGGATTGGCACCCGGTGTGGTCTTCTGCTACTGTAGCTTCCAGGTTCGATGTGTTGTGCGTTCGGAGATGGTATTCTGCATACCGTGGACCTGTTTGGTCCCCTGTAAGATGTTCCACTAAGTTTATGGAGAGTCTTGCCAGGATTCCAGAAAACATTTATGGCAGGATGAGGCCTAAGAAAAACTACGTTTTCTAGTTTTCATTCAAGATGCCTTGTTAACCCTTTAACAATGACGATGAATTGCAAAGAACCTGCATGGGATGATGTGATAGCATTCAATATGCTGTTTGTATGCATATTGGCTGCTTGTGCAGATCTGTTTTCGAAGTAGATTGTATTCTGGAAAACCACAGTTTCCCCCTACTACCCTGTCCTGCCCATAGTGTTATGGCAGCAAACATTATGCAGTGAGGCAATTCCGTGCCCTTTAGATGATGTTGAATTGTTATCTGTGTCGCACAATCTATGGGTTCGGTGGTAAAAGTTGGTTGTAAGTAAACATCTTCCCAGTGCTTTGTTTGCATGCATTCATGTCAATACATCTGTAACAGGAAGTGATGAAAGACAGTTGAATTACCGATCCTTAAAGATCATAGGTAAACATGACTTTGTGGATCCAACATTATTATAGGCTGCATATTGAGAAAATGTTGATTTTCAGTAATTTCTTTAACCCCAGGTAGTTTTTCTTTAATCTAAAGGTGTGAAGTACAGGCACAAAGCTTGGGGAACTTTGCATGCTGACGTGACTTATTGTCCTAAACGTGAATGTATTCAATGCGTGTTAAGGTTTGTTGCTTAACATGCAAAAGACGCATGTGTGCATTTATATTGTTTTTGGGGGGGTTTTTATTATTTTTTTTACCGATGTATTTGTTCAGTTAGTGTGCTGATTATGTATTGAGGTTCTTTTCAGTGTGAGAAAGGGTTTATTTGCCATTTTATGTTTAGTTCAAATTTAGTATGAATGATATTGCAAACAGTTTCCATAGATTTTGTATGATCCTTTTCAATCAACTAGTTAAATTGCCATAAAGTAGCCATAAATGTCTTAGGCATAACACATTACATTTATTTATATCACGCCGTCGGATTCCGTAGCGTTGTTACAATCAGTGTCAGTAAAAATACGTTTTAACTACACACAATAACAAACGTGAACAAAAGGAAAAGAGGGCCCTAGTTGGGTTGTTTAGGGGGAAATGAAGCAGGAGTGTACTGCTTGGATGAGGATGAATTGATCGAGTCAGGATCAATTCATGTTGGCTAAGTGTTAGGAGGAAAGGTCATACGCTTCTCCAAAAAAAAACAAAAAAAAAAACAAAGTGAGTTTTCAGAGAGCTTTTGAATTTTGTGTACCAGGGAGAAGTTTTGACAGTACAACACTTGTGAGATCCAGAACACTGTAGTGGGAAGATGTAATCACAGAAACAGAAGTCTTGAGAAAAACGAAGAGGGAAGTTGTTAAGGGCTCTGTAGGCCATGGTCAGAAGTTTGAATTTCATTTTGCAGGGTATGGGGAGCCAATGGAGCGATTGCCACAGTGGAGTAGCAAATTAGGAACTGTTAGTGTTGCAGTGTTGAGTATGGAATGGGAGTGGTGAAAGGCAGGGGAAGGGGAGACCATTTAGTAGGGAGATGGGATATCACAGGATATTGTGGGCAGGTGGGACAAAGGGATAACCATAAACTCAGTCCTTGAGCTGTTAAGCTTCAGGTAATGGGATATCATCCATGATGGAATTCCAGAAAGACGGTCAATGAGGCAGATTAGAAGAAAGTGTGAAAGGGTTAGGAGAGGAGATATATTTTAGGGGATCACCTGTGTATAGGTGGTGTGGGAAACGAAAGAAAGATATGAGTTGTCCAAGTGAAGATGTGTAGATGGAGAAGAGTAGAGGCCCAACAACTGAGCCCTGAGAAGCACCAACAAATAGAGGTAGAGGAGAGGAACAAGTTCCAGTGAAGGAGACACACAAAGTATGGCCAGAGAGAGCATTTGAAAGAGCTGTGTCACGAATGCCATGAGCATGAAAGGTTTGTAGGACCAGGTTGTCAAAGGCTACAAAGAGGTCTGTCAGATATTTTAAAGGTCCAAGTAGTGAGAAGTGGCTTTGTTTAAGCAATTAAGAGATTTATAATTTTCATGATCAAGCACAGATTGTAGATGGTCAAGCAGCGAGAAAATTATAAATCAACTAAGTTAATCGTCCCAGCTGTTTGGATGCCAATGGGAGAAGGGAAACTGGACAGTAGTTTAATGGGGAATGGGGATCAAGGGAAGGTTACTTTAGGATGAGAGAGGTGATGGCATATTTAAATGAGAATGAGAATACACCAGAGGAAAGAGAGATTAACAATGTTGGTCAGGGTTGGGGTAAGGTCACCTGAAAAGGTCGGTAGGAGATGTGAGGGTACACTTTTGAGGGGGCAGATGGTGAGGTTGGGAGGACTAGAGAACCACAGGAACTTTAGTAGGGGTGACATGATAATGCCAGATTTGGTGTGCATGTGTCCATTATATATTATATATATATATGTGTGTGTGTCTTTGTATAAGAGGCTGGTGCTAGTCTGTATGGAGTGAATGGCATCAGCATGAGTGTGTATGTCAGCATATAGTGTTAGAGTGTTTGTACAGTTGCGGTCAAAAGTTTGCATACCCTTGCAATTGTACCATTTTTAAAGAAAAGATGAGTGAGCTGGCAAAACACATTTCTTTTTTTTATGGGATTCATATTCAACTGTAGGTTATAATAAAATGGCATCATAAAACAAAGCATGACAAAGAAAAAAATGAAATGACACCTGTTCATGGCATCAATGACAGTTTGTAGTAATAGTTGTCTATGAGGCCTCAAATTCTTGCAGGCAGTATAGTTCCTCATTTCTCATGGCATGCATACAGATCATGCAAAGTCTTTGGTAGTCAGTAGTCTTGCATAAACCGCACATTTGAGATCTCCCCAGAATGGCCCAATGAAATTAATGTCAGGAGACTGTCATGGCTACTCCAGAACCTTCACCTTTTTTTCCTGCTGTAACCACTGGAGGGTCAACTTGGCCTTGTGCTTAGGGTCATCGTCGTCCCATGTGCAGCTTATATGTGGAGGAATGCAAATTATCTGCCTGTCTGATAACATGCTGCATCCGTCTTGCCATCAATCAAGATTCCCTGTGCCTTTACAGCTGACATCAGTGAGCCACCACCATACTTCACAGTGGGGATGGTATTCTTTTCGCTATAGGCCTTGTTGACCCCTCTCAAAACATAGCGCTTATGGTTGAGACCGTAAAGCTCTATTTTGGGCTTGTCACTCCAAATTACACTGTGCCAGAAGCTATGAAGGTGTTGTCGGGCATATTATAACTGGCCTTTTTGTGACATTGGAGCATTAAAAGCTACTTTCTGCCAACTCCACCATGCAGCTTATTTTAGTTCAAGTATCATCGTATTGTGCTCCTTGAAACAACCACACTGTATTTTTCCAGAGCAACCTGTATTTCTCCTGAGGTTATCTGTGGGTTTTTCTTTGTATCCCGCACAATTCTTCTGACAGTTGTGGCTGAAACCTTTCTTGGGTCTACCTGACCTTGGCTTGGTATCAAGAGATCCCTGAATTTTCCACTTCTTAATAAGTGATTGAACAGTACTGACTGGCATTTTTAAGGCTTTGGATATCTTTTTATATCAGGGGTGTCCAACCTGTGGCTTTCCAGCTGCTGCAGAACTACATCTCCCATACTCCTCAGCCAGCACCCTAACTGAAAGAGCATTATGGGATGTAGTCCTGCAGCAGCTGGAGGGCCTCAGGTTGGACACCCTTGTTTTATATCCTTTTCCATCTTTAATAAGTTCCATTACCTTGTTACGCAGATTTTCTTTCTGCTCCCCATGGCTCAGTATCTAGCCTACTCAGTGCATTCATGTGAGAGCTAACAAACTCATTGACAATTTATACGCAGAGACTAATTGCAATTTAGAAATTAACCTTTAATTGCCATTTTAATCTGTGTGTGTCAACTTGTGTGTCTGTAACATTCAAGGGTATGTAAACTTTTGATCAGGGCCATTTGGATGATATCTCTTATAATTGTCATTTAAAAAGGAGACAAACTATGTGATGATAAATGGCTTCTTATGATCACTAGCCTTAAATAAGATGTTTTTGCATGATCAGTCATATTTTCAAAATCAATGCCAACATTTCACAGTTTCTGCCAGGGTATGCAAACTTTTGAGCACAACTGTACATGTGTAGAATGTTGGCACGTTTGTGTTACTGCAAGGTGTCTGTGAGCATAAAATGTCAATGTGTGTCTGTTACTGTAAGGTGTTGGCGTGTAAGTGTATGTTAGTATATAGCAAGGGTTGACAAAGCGTGGGCGCAAATGATTGGGGAAGAAAAAGTGCTGGCTCCTGATTTTGGCTGGCTCCTATGTGTAAATAACACCACTGGAGAAGATGCTATCCCTGAAAGTGTCAATTTTGTTTTTAAAATAAGTAGTGCTGCAACAACTAATCGATAAAATCGATAATAATCGATAATGAAATTCGTTGCCAACGAACGAATTTGCAGCCCTAAAAATAAGCGACAAGTTGTCGGGCAGAGAAGTTGGTAGGCGAGTGAGGTGCTGAGAGACGGAGAAGGGTGTTTAAAAGTGGAAAATGGATGCTTAGAGTTATGGGAAAGTGAAGAGATTAATTAAATAAAAGTGGAGAGATTGAGGGTCAATGAATAGGAACAGAGCATTAGTTTGTACGTGAACCCCCCAGATCTGTACAAAATGCTATGGCCGAGTTAGACGGTGTGTAGGTGGCGCACAGTTACAGGAGCAACCATATATAGGAGGTATTGTTATATTGAGGTGTGGCGACATTAGGACGGAAGGTGGTAGAGATGCTTGAGAGAGGTGGCAGAAGTGTGTTTGTAAGCTGTTAAGTATCTAGGTCTCGGAAGTTTTGGTGGTGGGGGGTTTTTTTTTGGTAGAGGTGGTGTGGGAGGTATGACACCGTTAAATGTGGTCAGACAGAGAGAAGGGAGAACACTATGTCAGTTTGGTGGCAAACACAATCCCTGGGTGAGGTGGTCCATTGTGAGAAACCAAGAAAAAGAGGAGAGTGATTGTAGTTTAGAAGCAGCAATTTAATATAATTTCCATATCTTTATTTACTAGTATAACTGTTTGCAAATCTGTACACTTGTTGTATACATAGAGCATTATAAATACATATGTATGTATATATATATATATATATATATTATATATATATATATATACCATGGCATGGTGTGTACTTTTATTATAAAACATGATTGCAAAATCAATTTTATTTCTTGAAATGGATGGGTTAAATATTATGATGCCATAATACCATTGTATATAATTGTTTGATCATCCACTTTACAGAATACCACTTTCCTACCCTGCGATTGCTGAGTAAGTGGGAGGCAAAACGAGTTTCCCTTTACATTGGTTTTGTCTGCACGCTATTGGTGTTCTGCAGATTGGTTCAGATGCCGTCCCCTATAGGGAACCATCCTAGCGCCACGGAATTTGATGGCGCTATATAAAACAATAATAAATAATAACATAACCTTGTGCCAGACACAAGTTATCAGTAACAAGCAGTAACACGATCAGTAACGTTATTTGCGAATGTTTCAGTAGCAGTGTCCACAGGACCAGGCACCTCTTGTATTAGGATAGTGACGTTGGTAGAACCATAATAAGCGGCATGCAATGTCTCTGGGCCGGTAACAGGTTTTGGGGTTGGGGGGTTCAGCTGCTGCACAGATCAGGATTTTTTATTCAGAATTCTCACACACACACAAAAAAATGCTGCAATAAGATGAACACCATTTTGCCTTTGAACAGAAGTTAGCGGCATGCTTTCACTGCGTTTGCATTTCTCGGCCTTTGTGTATTAGTATTTTCTAACTATCTTATAACTGATTTGAGAGACACATAATATGCGTGGATATGTTTTCTTTGTTTCCTTTTAACAAGAGAAAACTGTAAATAACATTATTATTGATCATTGAGTTGAATGTTACACCTACTGATATGTTTATGTCTAGAGCGTTAGTACGAGAGAGGAGCGATGGGCACCTTTGACTACATTCGCCTAACCATCGAGTGGTATTTAATTCTGTGTTGTTCTGTAGGCCTCCCTCCAGCAGTACCGCAGTAATGCTGGATCCCCAGCCAACCAGTCTCCCACTTCTCCTGTCTCCAATCAAGGCTTCTCTCCAGGCAGCTCCCCTCAAGTAAGGCAATATCGTGCCTTTGGTTTCGTGTAGGCTTTCAGTCTAACCATTACTGCCCCATGGTCTATCACTGTTTCTGTTTTGTGCTCCATGACTCTGATGTCCCATCTTGTTGCACAGAATCATAAGTAGTTTTGTGAGTCTTGTTGAAGGTGCCTGTAGTCATTGTGATGAGCTGATGGTTTGAAGTCATCCTTTGGGAGAGCTGTGTGCTTTGTGCTCAGGTTTGCTGCAAGTCGATCTCACACAAGATCTAAAGCGTTTGAAGATAAAAGGGGTGAATTTTACATATTACCATGAAGTGATTTTACAGCTAGACATTTCAAACTGTGCACTTGTACTGCATTCAGAAATTATAATTATACCTATTATCATTGAACTGCTCTTAGAACACTGGAAGAACCATATCTGTTCTGTCAACATGTTGTAGTGGTGTGTACTTGATCATTATTTTTTCCATGCTAATTGATCTTTTATTTAATATTATCAAATATGAAACAGGACAGATTTGTTGAAAGAAAATACGTGCAGTGTGACAATCGGATCTGCTCATCTCTGCTTAGGGTCGTTGCGCTGATCGTGGTTCTACTAAAAACACTTTAGGAGGTAGCAGAGGCATTATTAAACACTAGTCTACACGAAACAGACAAGCCAGAAGACTTTTTTCCACCAGAAATCTTTTAGTGCTGACGCAACGGCAATGGATTCCGGGTAGACTTGTGCAAAAAAGGTTAACAATGATAACCTTTTGCCTTTTAGCTCCACTTTGTATATGGACCCCTTGGAGCAAATCTCTGGTGCATTGCAGCTTTAGAGAAATGTAAGCAGCTGTCTTGGACACCATAGCTCACTCATTTTGGCCATGGTCTTAAGTTTTAAAGGTTTGTGGAAATAGAACACCTCTTTGTTTTTATTTTGCAGCACACACACCACCTCTAAACGTCTTATATGTCATTTAATCAGACATATACAATATATACAATAAAGTGGAATCGGACTCGCACTGATGTGGTACTGTGATCCACCACTGCACTGAATGTTAGGGAGTGATGAGGTCTGCGAGGCACAGTACACTTGCACCCTTCTGGTATGAAATAGAAAGAAGGCCATTGACAGAGGGGGAGAGAAGAAGGGGGTAGCTAAGAAATTTGTGTGAGCTCTTTGAACTTGTATATATTTAAGGTAATGTTGAATTTTTTTTTTTACATTAAAATACTTTTAAAACCTGCAGGTAACTTTTGCACAGTGATGGAGGTTCTCATAAAGTCTTCATTGCAGTTGCACACAAGTTTGCCTTCCTTTGCCCGGTGTAAATCCAATAGAAAAGGTTGTCTTAGCAATTTTTATCAGTCCATGTACACATGCAAAGTTTGGTTCAACCAAGGTTTATAATCTAGTGTTTTATTGTTATAAATATTATATATAGGCTTTTGCTCATTAAAAATCTTTTTTTGGCCATTCAGTGCTTCATATAGAAGCCTCCGGTGATGTTTCTAAAATGTGTTTCTGTGAATCTTCAAGGTGTGAAGACAACGTGCGTTGATTATGTGCAGGTTTATGGATGTGTTAAAAATATACGGTTTGCTGCTAAACTGAATTGATTTATGCTACTAGGTATCCTCTTTTGCACAAGAGATGCAAACATCTGAAGATGTTTTAGTGAAAGTACCAGCTCAAGTTCAAGTCAATGTATGTGTAATAGCGCTTTGGAATATAACGACCTATAGTTACTTTAAAGAACTCTACATGACTGATTACTCAATACCTCAGTAGCTTCTTAACAATGCATGGTCAGCAACAGGTTCCCAGCAGTGTTGATCAGCTACCTTTTGGGTACCCCTGGTGTAAATGTTTTGACCTGTCTGTGTCTGTAGCTCAGTCTTTGTGTCTCTCCCTTCCTCTGTATGATTCTGGGGTTTATTCACCAAACTGACAGTCTGTGCGAGTTGAAGCATTTCCACTCTTCAGCTTCATTGTGTACCCCAGAGGACCAACCCTGGTGAGCTTCGCCGATAGATCTGCCTCTATGAAGTTTAAGGTTAATGTTGAGAAGCGGGGGGTTGCTAATCAAAAGATTACTACTACTACTATGTTATTGCATCTCATAAACAGAATTAAAAAACTACATTTTATTCAATATAAAAAAAGACACACACTTATTTAGTTCATAATATCCTTATTGTTCTCAAACAAAGTTCAGTACGTCTTTATCTTTGTATCGTTTTTGTTCTTTATAATGTGTTTTCCACGTATTGTTAATCTTATGTGTTGCCCCTGCAGCTGTTCTAACCATTGCTTTCATGAGCAGTTTCTGCATCCCGTAGACCGATAAGGATGGTGCACGGGCTGCTTACATGCAAATTACATGCCATGGGCTTCCAGTTGGTCTGCTTCACTTTACAGGCATATACTGTATAGTTGCCTTTTCTTGTTTGATGTGTACCTGGTGAATAGATTGAAGTGATAACAGGTTTAGCTTCACCAATTTAATAAAAATAAGAAAACACTGCGTTAAAAAATTATAAAAAAAAATAAAAAAAACCCTAATATTTTCTTTTTTTATAGTGTGTCTTTGTTTTTCACCTTGTGTTCCCTGTTGTATTTTCGGCTTTGTGTCACATTTATGTGATAATGTCATGTTGTTATTACTTAGGAAGTGTGATATGTCTTACTTTTCATTTTCAATTTGCATTCAACCTCAATGGTAACGGATTCTACCCTTAAATCTACACCTTGCTATCCAGTTTTTTAAAAACGTTTGTTATTCAGAGACATTCTTTGGGAATTCTTTCTCAGTTTCCTTACTTGTTGTGTTGCATGAAGCCACTGGATTCTGTAATATAATCCACAAAAAAGACAGAAGCAGCTCTAAATATTCAAAGATGCAACGGGGTGTCTTATAGGTGAATGAGCTATTTTAGTGTAGCTTCAATTCATCCTGGTTCCCCAAAAAAATGTATATTACTTTGTGTGTATAAGTAAAATAGGTTGTGTGGTTGTATGATGCCACTGTGTATATGGTTGTTAGAATTTACCAATTGTTGCAGTTTTATTGCTAAACAGCAAAATGGCATTATTTGATATATGCAGTTAGTTCAATAATTGCAACTAAAACTAAAAGATTCTCAGTTGAAAATAGCACAGTGTTTTATTTTTCCTTTTCTTAAAAGCGAGTGAAAGGATTCGTACTTTTATGCATTGGCCCTCTTTTCCTGCCCTCAGCTCCTTGGCTTGCTGGGAATACATTCAGTCAAATGCATCTCCTATTTGGCACTGTGCTGGCATGGTATATTCACCATCAGCCTGCTCCAGTGCTTGGTGGTCCGGGGGTCTCATAAGACCCCTTGAAGGTATGTGCAGAAAGTTCTCCTATTGATTTTATTAAGAGTACTTTCTTGCCAATGACTGGCTGCTTCAAACAGCCAAGACTGGCGCAAACGATGGACTGCAAGTTTCGGCACCGGAACTGGACTTTCTACTTAAGTTTAGTAAAACGTACTCCCCTCGGTCAGTGCATTAGGAACAGATCATTTTTAAGGAACAACTGTGTGTTTCTTACGTCTGTTTCTATCATTTGGGCAAAAGTCTTTCCCACAATAAGTATTCTGCCTGCGTGTGTAGACCTTGTCTGCCGTATTTAACATTTCCTTTCTCATTTCTAGCATTCAATCCTCGGAAGTGTGTTTGGAGACTCTTATTATGACCAACAGATGACTGCACGGCAGACTAATGCTCTATCTCACCAGGTAAGATAGGAGCTATGTGATCTGTCCAGCTATATGCTGTTATCATAGTCATTTTTTTTTTTTGAAGAATGAGGAAGGCATTACACATGGGGAAAGCTGAAAAAGGCAATGTGGAGAGCATTTTCATTAGTACTCCCTAAACTCAGATGCTGGTGATAATCCTTACACAACAAGTCCTTTAGTTTTACAATTAATGAATAGTAAAGTGAAAAGCACAACTCTCTTGCGCACCCCTCCTTTTAGTGAATACACCCCTTTGTCAAAAACACAGATATAAAATAATGGATGTCCAAGACAATTACACAGATCGAGTATCATGGGAATAGCACAGGCCAAGTGCAATTTCAGTAATGATTGATGCAAAGAATGGTATTGCTGATAGTTCACATTTATTTATTTTCTCTGTTGGATTTATAAAGAGTTTAACCATAATGGCTTGTCTCTGTTTGCAGCTTGAACAGTTTAATATGATAGAAAATGCTATTAGCTCGAACAGCCTCTACAGCCCATGCTCAACCCTCAACTACTCTCAGGCAGCCATGATGGGACTAACAAGTAGCCACGGCAGCTTGCACGACTCACAGCATCTTAATTATTCCAGCCATGGCAACATCCCCAACATCATCCTCACAGGTAATCTCTGCTTTTTATTAAATTACAAAGATGGTACCATTTGTCTAACAGTAACCTTAATATGTTACCTTCTGCAGATACAATAACTACATCAGCTGTTCTCAGAGAAATCTAAAACAAAACTGAATTCATAAAAATGGCGCAATTGGCACTTGCCCCAATTTTGTACTTTATTATCTATTCTCAGCAGCTGCAGCAGAGAATTGGATTGTAATAGACTACCAGTAGGAGCAGTGAATCAACATAGGTCCTGTAACGTAAGAACCAATGGTGGGAGACTTCCATTTTTAGTAAAAGGGAATGTTTATCTGTAGAGGGTTGGCAATCTTTGAACAATAAAGAAACATAGAATTTGGTGGCACATTTGTCCCAACTAGTCTGGCCATTTTCCCAATGTCAAGACCCAGACCTGAATCAAACCTTTGTCTTGTCTTAGATTCCGCATAGCATTGTGTTAACCTCTACCACTTCTGATGGGATGATGTTCCATTTCTTTCTTCTCTTCCACAGTAACGGGAGAGTCTCCGCCTAGTTTATCAAAGGAATTGACCAACTCATTGGCGGGTGTGGGAGATGTGAGTTTTGATTCAGATTCTCAATTTCCTTTGGATGAACTGAAGATTGATCCTTTGACACTGGATGGGCTGCATATGCTTAATGACCCAGATATGGTCCTCACTGACCCTGCCACAGAAGATACTTTCAGGATGGACCGATTGTAGAGTGAATATGCCATACAAAGAAATATAATGCTGCCCATTCCCCAGCTGAGCATAAAAAGTTCAGGGGGTCAGTCATGTCTAAGGCGATTGCTGAGATGTGTTGCGCTGTGATATACAATGAGTAATAACTTGTTGTCCTAAGCTTGCAATGCTAAGAATCCCTCATTGTGCGCCATGTTTTTATCTTAATCCACTCGCTTCACCCTAAGGAAGAAGGATTAGACCTGAAATTGTCCCATTTGCCTCCAAAATTACAACATGCCGTTATCCATTAGGAATTCACACTGGATGTTATTTTTGCTTATTTTTTCATCTATTGTATGGCCTCAGCAGAATCATGTATGTGACATCAAGCCTGTCAACTCTTCCAAAGACCAACAGGCCACAGTCTGTTACCTGGATATTTAAATATGTATTTTTATGCAGATGGAAAATAGCCCGTCTCTAAACCTTCTATGCCTAAAAAACATCCAGCCTTCCCGGAAAGAGCTGTCACACATCCAGAATCTGATAAGCAAATGAAAATTAAATGGAGCACGGGAATTGTTTGCAGCTCTGTCTCTTGGTTGCTAATTGTATGACTATTATTCTTATTGTTTGCTGTCTTTGTTAATGGTTATTTGTAACCAAGTTGCTGCCCGAAAGTGTAGCAACTGTAAGTTTAGTAAATTACTTATTTGTATTTATTTTTATGTTATTTAAGTATTTTGAACATATGGAAAATTGATACTGCTTCACAATGCCAACAAGAGCGTTACGCTCATCTTTTTGTTACTGGAATTTTTACCAAAAACCAAATGTTACAAGAATAACATAGCAGCCCAATTTATGATATAGAAGGTGCCCATCAGAAAATGTTTTCTTGTGCTTTTTTTTCTTCATTGGCTCCGTTTTTGTTGAGCAATTAGTAATTACACAGAGGCACACACTCTATAGATTAATCACCAAGCAGTCTTGTTTTCTTTCTGCATTAAGTTGGTGTAACGGCCTAATACCTGTTATTTTCTCCCTATTTGTATGCTAATTGGACCAGTAACGCATGCCACTGCATGTTTTATTGAAGAAGGGGGGCACATGTTTGCTAGAGAGTGAATGTTCTTTGCTCTAAGGCAATAGCCTGCCTGGTGAGTTTGTGGGGGGACTGCTCAGCATACTCTACTAAAAAGACAAAGAAAAGTAAAAAAAAAACATTAACATTCACCATTATGGCAAGGGAAAGAAAAATCTATCCTTTTTGCACATTAGGTCTTGCCACCAACATCTTTCATACATTTTATGTGGCCAGTTGTATAGAACAAAACTTCTTAAGAACCACCTTTGACATGATGACAAGTGTTGCTTGTTTTGCTTTTATCAGTAGGTACTCAATGGATATCCATTTTTATGTTTCACAAATGAAGAAGGGAGAGGATCGTTGATTGAAATAGAATACCTTGAATTCCATGGTTTAATTGTTCTACAAGAGTTTTTTTTCTCTGGACAAATAACTGATAAAAAAAATGAACTCCAGGGATCTAGAATGTCATGTCCAAGTTTATGGTAAACCTACCCAACATTAGCAAACTAAATGGTACATGGCACAGAGTGTGTAATCTATGCAGACAGTTATTTGAGTGAGTGGCTTATAACCTTTACGACATTGTATGATTTAAGCTTCTACATCTAGCATCACTTCATATAACTTATAGTATGAGCAATGGTGTATTTTGGCAGGGCAGTGTGCCCTAGGCCTGTCCCTGGGCAGAGCCCCAACAGCTCCTCACCATTTACTCCCAGAGATGCAGTCCTCCATGCTGGGCAGTAGGTTGTCATATCCCATGCTCCGCCACATGTTATTGTGCAAAGGCATTCTATGGAGCCTGAATCAGTCTCTGTAGCGTTACCAGCCTTGTTACAAGGGAGATCACGGATCTCCCCAGCTGACCTATTAAGTGTACCGTGGAGCCTGATAGAGCAATTAGCCCCCGGTTATGTGGCAGACGTGCGGCCAAACACCAGGAATGCTGACCTAGGCCAGACTATGCACAAAGTGAGTACTAATAACGCTAATAATGCATGCCCAAGAAACAATGGTGATTGTAGTTGGGCTTGGTAAGAGATGTACATTTGGGAAAGGATTTCTTTACGTATATTTCAAAAATTGCACATAAATACAAAGTATTTGCACTCTTCCATTATACATTACAGTCCCAAAACGGATGGTTACTAAAGATTCAACTTCACACCATCTACGTTGCTATTACCATGTACTGTAGCAGTTTTTGAATGTTTGTTTCCTATTCTGCCATTCATGGATTTGTGATAGTATTGTCATGGAGTGCCTGGCTAGGACATAACTCATGCACTTCCTCACTATGTTACTGTTGTTTGGGACAGAGATGACTTATTTGCTCGCTGTTTCTAGACCAGTGTCCTGCTCTGTTCTAAAGCTTCAAATCTCTGCAAGCATTTTAAGATTTTTCTAATAAACTTGAAATAAGACCTGTTGCATGTGCATCCATGGGCAGTTTGTTTATTCTTGAAACCCATGGGATTTGATGCTGTTGGGGCAGGAGACAACAACACCTGTGAATTTCTCAACAAACAATTCAGTAAATAAGGATGCAAAAACAATATGTGCTTGCAAATCAAAAACAAATAAATGTGTCCAATAAACAAACACAAATAGGTGGAGCAAATAATGGAATAAGAGTGTATATACCTGTTCCTTATGGTAATCACACTCTCATATGGGTAATACTAGCGGTAGAGCCCAAACTCGGCTCTATAGTATGGGCCTGTGGGTTATATAGTTAACCCCACACCCTCTGGTCTGGAAGCAGTCCTCCTCATCAAACGGCAATCTTGGAAAGAGCCAAATGCTGCCAAAGTCCCCGATGACCCGTTTTGCCCTGGATGGGCTTCCTCAAATCAGTCTGTGTTTGATCAGGAGGACTACTTCCAGACCAGAGGGTGTGCAGTGCTATTCTAATGAATACTAAAGCATTACAAATGGGCATCTTACTACAAGGAAAATAGTTTTCACTTGTAAACCTTGTAGTTGTGAAGTCCCAGGTGATGGAAAATTACTTTGTGTGAGGGGCCTACCAGACCTGGCACTTTTCAGCACCGACTGTCTTCTTCTGCTAAGCATTCACTGCGTGTTAGATTTCACAATTGTTGCTGATTTGTTCTGGCTTTTTATTTCACATTCTAAACAAACGTCCCTGACAAAGAAAACCCTTAAGCGTATCAACAAGCACACATTTGTAAGTCAAATTAGAAAGCGCGTTATTATATATTTATGTTGTTGACTGACATTGATTCTTCATTGTAACAAATTTTGAGGTGATATAGAAGTCTTGTAGTGGCGATAAACTTCTTTGCTCCCAGGAAATTGATTAAGCAGATCTTATGTGATTATGCTAAAAGTAAAGTTTGCGGAATTCCTGTTTTAAGAAATTGAGAAGTCCTACCCGCTTCTGTCTCTCTGCTGTGCACTGCATAGCCATCTCTAACAGTCCAAGCCGCCTCTGTCCATATCGATGTCCTCACTGTCTAAGGCTCTAAACAAAAGATTACTGCCACTTAACTCCACTATTATGTACTCTAATTGTAAAATGTGAGTTTTTTTTGTTTTGTTTTTACTTTTTTGCTCTAACTGGAATTTTTTGGTTGGTCCTTAATTTAGTTGGTGGAGGTGGATATGAAGCTGTTGTTTATCTGTCGTGTAGAAATGTCTGGTTTTATTATTATTATTCCCAACGAAATGCCGATCTTTCCTGAGGATTATGTAGTTTATAAAGCCTTGGGCTGCTCTATCAAAACAAAAATGGCAGCTACCTCTGCCAGAAGCTCTTCTTTTGTGTTCTGCTTTGGCTTTGTGGTCTTATCATTTCTCAGATAGTAGTAGGAATAGTAAAGATTGACTAATTTGACCTGTTCTTTTTACTGAGATCATCATAAGTTAGCAACACAGTAGGATGACAGCTGATTTATCCAGCCCTCCCCCCCCCGCTTCTATGCTGTTAATTTTTAATAGATTTTCTGTTCCTAAATGCGACAAGAGTTCAGCCTTTTCGATTACCACCCCCCAAGTCTAATACAGTCACAACTTGCCTTGTTGTCCAGCTGGAACCAGAATTTCATCAGAGCATCAAAACACATCTTCCATTATAAATAATGCTTTCATGTGGGTAACCTTGTTTTCTAGTTTCTTAAATTGAATTTTTTTCCCACACAATTGTTCTGATTTGTAACCTTGTAGGGGAGGTTTTCTACATTTAAGTGCAATTCCCTATTCAGGATGCACCAGGAAGGTCGATTTCCAGTGGAAAGATTTTCTGCAACACAAAGATCAAACCTCAGGTTTCCAGCATAACGTAATCAGAAAATTAGTTGATTTTATATCGGCCCTAGGGGGTAGCAGTGTGATACACCAAATTAACACACAAGGCAGATGTCCCATGGAACACAAAACGTTTATCTATATATTGTTTAATGTTGAATCACTTTTAAATGTTTACGTTTATGCTTGCTGTTTTACAAACGCAGAAGTGTTTATTTTAAAGGGAAATTACATGGAATCGGCCAATTCCAGGGGTTGCTGAAATAAACGAGTATGCCTCAAGTGATCTGACACAGGTAACCCATGCTGTGTGTAAATATATAAATAAGCAAATGCTGACAAATGGCACATTCAAGGGTGGAGACACTTTGCTTATTGTGCATTCCGTTTAATGTTTTAAGAAGCAGGACACAGGTTGTTCATAGAAGAGTGTGGGATTCTGGTATTTTGGGGAAAAAGCATACCAACCCATTCATCCATTTTAGTTTGTAGGGTTGCTAAGCTGGGTCACATAACCACATTTGAGAAGCCGTAAAGATATGCCTTCATTCACTATACCTTTAACACTTTAACTACAGCACTACCCAGAATTAAAAGAAAATCCTGATATATGTACCCCAAAACACTATTTTTAGGTGTTTTTTTTCCTAAGCTATGTTTACATCTGTAACAATACGTCTCTTTTCCTTGACTGTTATTTTGGTTGCCCAGGTGAATGTATAATTGTTTTTTTTGTTTTGTTCTATGAACCAGGCTTTATTACATCCTGGTTTGCCATTTTCATTTTGTTTTATTTGGGGGGCAGGGATCAGTGTGTGTAGTTTCTTTAAATTCCCAGTTTTAAGAGCGCTTTAGTGAAAGGAATGCAGGAGCACAGGGACATACAAGCATCTGAAAGAACCATGCCATGTTTAATAAAGAGCCTGGCCCTAATGATACAAGCCATTATTATGTTACACACATCCAAAGGGGTGCCTTGTGGTTGATCTGACCATGAAGTCAGTAGACGAAACCTGTAAATCATTTCAAATAATTCTTTTTGTTTGTTTTCTCCTATAAAATTAACCCAGTTTTAGGGAAGGTGATGTTCGTTAAATATTAAAATGTTACATTTGATGAAACATAAACTGGCTTACTGCATGTACAAAGGACACATCAGACATTTGTTAAGTCCAAAATGTTCTACATTATCATGTTGTGATGAGTACCTTGGGAATTTGCCAATTTTGAGATTTGTGTTTTGGATATTAATCATGCCACTCTTTGTTCAGATTTCTATATAACCAACAATATTCTGTGTGTGTGAACATATGCTGCTCTGTACACAAAGGCGTTTATTCACTAACAGAGAGCTTTTTAAGAGAGTTGTGTTGGAGCGCCTTGACTTCACTATACATTATAAAGGTCCACGCTCAGTGAGCCTTTACTGCAGGAAATGTTTAGCTGTCCCTGTATTCAGTGAGAATTCTTTAGTCTCTATAAACATTAAGTTATGTATTATACAGGGCCTGCTCAGCCCCCCCCCCCCTTCCTGGAGAAAGTTGACAGTGTTGGCCCTTTGTAATGTATAGTGAAGTGAGAGAGTTAAAACCACAACTCGCTTTTTTAGTGAAATAAACCCCCATGTGTTTTATCTGGGGTGAAGGCTGCGGGGGTGGGCTAAAAAAAAAATAAGACTGTTGAATTTATGAATATTTGGAAAACGTTTGGTATTTACAAAACTGTACTTAAACACTAAAAAAACTGTGATTTGATACAGAATGATGCAAGTGTTTGAAATGTATTATGGTGTGCAGAGAAAGGGGGGAGAGTTTTATTTGGAAATTTGCATTCAGCCTATTTTTTTTAAAGAAATATTGTATGCTGCGTGCATGATATCCATGCATAGGCTCTGACAAAAAGTCTGCTTTTATTATGTATTAAACTGCATGTTAGTGAAACGGCTACCCCTCTTTTGTAAATAAGAAATGTACAGACACAACTCTTAAAAATATGTGTAGTTCCATTTATTGATATTTTTCTTTTTTTCTTTTTTTTGAAGCAAAACATGTGCCTGGAATCTGGGTACAACTTTCCTTTTAACGTACAAGCGACAAATTTGACCTGTACTCAACCATACAAAATTTGGACGGGACTGAATTGCAGTCTCGGTTACTTTTCAAGATATATGATGTGTTAAATGTTATAACTTCAGAAGTGTAAAATAGATTATATTTCTTTAAGAGACTATATAAAAAAAAAAAGATTTTAAAAAAACACCCACTCAAACCAGCATGGTACAAAAATCTCCAATTGTACATGGAAAAAAAGGTCTGAATAAATATACTAAAAAATGAATGTTGATGTGCGAATGGAAATATATATTTTTTTTCGTTTTCCTGTTTGATAATGAGCCTGTCACTGTGAGGTTGATGTGAGAGAATCTAACATTTGACATGTTTTGTTTAAAAAAAAAAAAAATGGTGTGGTCTTCAATGTAATTTTAATTTTCATTTTATTTATACAGCGTAGAATAGGCATGGATGCATGTGCATTTTCTATGCTGGCACGGCAACGTATCTGTGTATTATAAATCATTTTTACCTTTTTAAAGCAATCATTGTGTGAAATTTATATATTACAAAACAAACACTATATGATGTCTTATTCATTTGTGTTTTTTTTTTATTTATTCCTTTTATTTCCTGTTTTATTTTTTTTAAGAGGGTGAAAACCGAATGGGGGGCTGATTGTTTTTACTGTGGTGTTTTCTTGCCTTATATGTAGGCTTCACAGATTTACAAATAAACCATTATAAAGGGGATATATTATGTTTGTATTTATTTGTTTGTAATATACCTGAATGTGGATGAAATGGCAAATATTTGTCTCGTTAAAATAGTAACTTAAATGCAAAGCCATAGTTAAAGGGTGGAAAAAAAATCATATACATCAAGTTCAGACTTTCACATATATATTGATCTGGGTTAAGGTAAACAAAATCCCCCTTTAACCCCTTCCGGACCGTCGATTGCATACTGCGTCTTCACTTGAAGACGGCAGTATTTTTTTAAATATTTAAATTCCGTGATCGTGATTCGCTGCAAAGGGCGGATCACGTGCACGGAATTGAGGGGGGGGCTGGCTGCCTACTGAATCGCTGGGAACACGCCAGCGGTACAGTAGCAGGACCACCTGCCTCGGCGATCCACAGCGTTAAAGCGACGCTGGGATGCGCCGTAAAAGCAGTGACGTACCTGGTAACGTCCGGTCTGCCGGTGGACCCGTGACCGGCGGAAGTAACGCAGTACGCTCCGGTGCCCTTTTAAAGGGTTAAAAAATGCATGACATGTTTTTCTGCCTTGTACGACCTCAGAGGCAGAACTTCCGTGCAACTGGTAATTGGTCAAACACACCCCCCCCCCCCTTTAAATTGGAGAAAATACACACAAAAAACCTAGATTGATGAAATGGACTACATGCCTTTTACTTAAATTATTAGGGAAATACTTAACAGAAAAATGTAACATTATAGCCGTAAGATACCATAATGTGTGGTTGCTTCAACAATGTAAACATTACATCAATATACCTCTTACTCAAATAATTTAAAAGAAATAAAAAAACACCTTCATTTATGCGTAGCGTTTGGCTCCCTGTGAGTTAAGTGCCTGCAGGGAAAGTATCACATTAACTGATTAGAATGGTTTTTTAAAATATCAGAGATCTACTTTTATTTGCACAATGGGTGGCTGTGTTTTTTTCACAGCTCTCGAATTTAGCCGTATCACCCACGCACGCGCTAACCGCTTATGAGTCAGCAGAGGACAAAGGCTACAAGACGTTTAGCATAACTCGGGTAATAATTGTTTATCTTCAACACAAACTAAGATAAAACTCCTACATAAGTATTTTAAAATGATGCTCCATGCCCCGACCTTCATTTCTGATTAAAGCATTGGATAATCCAACATTCAGATGTGTTATTCTTGTGCAGATGTTTTAAAGCTTTGGGACGTTTATAAGGAAGGAATTATACTATGAGTCGCTGTATTTAAGGAATCCTGCAATCCAGTCCATGTTTTATATAAATCAACAGCATTTGTGAACTTTGAAAACCTACATTTCTGCATACTTTGAAAAGCATCGAAAAGCAGCTTCCCAAGTCTTATTGCATTTCAATAAGAAGGCCTTCTATGTTGTTGGGTGTAATGATGGATGGTTTGATGGTCGCTTGTACAGACCTTTAACTGTTGCAGCAGAGTGGTCTCTGCTAGACCAATTTTGTCCAATAGTTGTTTTGGAGATATTTATTTTAAATGTAAGGGTTTATCAGAGTGGTCTCTGCCGGAAATCCATAGGTTCGCCGTCAGGGGTTAACTTGGTGGAACTTGGCCAACAGAGACCGCTGGTCTCCATGCTCCAACAGTTAAAAGTCTTTACGAACGACCAATAAAGTCACTTGTACGAACTTTTAACTGTTGCAGCGGAGTGGTCTCTTCTGGCCAAGTTGCTGGACCAAAATTTTAAAAGTCTGTACAAGCTACTCTTGGTCGCCAGTAGGGGGCTCCTCTGCCGTCACCCAATGAAGTACAGGTGTACTTCATTGGTTGATAGCAGAGGAGGCCCCTGCAGGCGACCAATAGAGTTGCTCGTACAGACATTTAAAATCCTGGCGCCAAAGCTGCTGCGTAGTCCGTGCCGCGTTAACCCCGTATTAACCCCTTATACAAAAAAACCAGAGAAAACGAACACAAATATTCGCCCAAACCAAACACAGGAAAGGGAGAATATTCACGGAATACAAAGATTGTTTCTACCACATAGACGAATACGAAGAGTTAGCCAGCGCCCAAGTCTAAACTATACCTTTCACCTCCAATTAAGGATTAACTGTGTCTCTAAATCTATTTCAAGGCTGAGTTATAATACATACATGTTGTGTATTTTACATAGGTTGGTGTACTAAACTGCAAGGTTTGATTTAACTCCTTCAACCTTTCATGATGTTATATATTGTAATGAATAGGTATACTTTTAACGCCTACATTGATTGTATAGAACATCATCCCTTCAATAGTGGAATCCATGCCCATAGATGGATACATTATAGGAAGTTGCTGCCAAATGTACTAGAAAACACAATAAAAAATCCTTTAAAACCTTTTTATAACCTTTGCAATGCTTTTCTTGCGTATCAAGATGAGCACTCACAACATTTCAATATCGTTCAAGCTCATCTTGATAGTCATGGCAACCTTTTGTAAGAGTAATGTAAGAATAAAGTAGAGGCAACTATTGGGCAAAATTCATAATAAATTGCTGAATTCATTTGAATAAATGTTTACATGAACACTGAAATGCGCGATAGCCTCTATTAATTGGAACAACCTGTTACCTCGAACTTAGAAGCCACGGTCAGCGATATATTTACCTTGCGCACGGCCCTAGACCCGACCTAGTGTAGCACCCCTAGCCAACCCTCTTCGTGGTTGGCATCCCAAAAACAGTAAAAGACACTGCACATCTTTAAGAAATGGGCCGTTGGGATATGTTGTCATGTCCCGGCCACCATGTCTTAAAGCACACAGAGCCTTTTAGTGCAGTCTATGGAGGCTATGCCAGTTGGTGAGAGCAAAGATCTTCCATCTAACTAGCCCATTGTGCAGTGGGACACTGGGGGGACTTGATGGTCAAAGAGGGAGATCTTCCTCCGTTTTCCAGTGTCCAGGGGAACTACTGCCCCTGTAGACCTGGCACCCTAGGCCTAGGTCAGAATACGTCACTGGCCACAATCACTGATCCATTTATGCACATAAATAATCCTACGTTTTTCATTCCCATGGCCTTCTCGGGGCCCTTTGTAACTAGCCACATATGCACATTTAACAGATATACTCTTTTATATTGCCATAAAAGTCCTATCAGATCATATCCTCACAAGTGTGAAACAATTCTTATCGTCAAGGTGAGAACACAGGGGTGAGAAGCAGTAGACAATTTATTTCTGTCATCTTCATGGAAACAGCAAGCCGCATAAAAAGAGAGAGAGAGTAGAAATGGAACTATGACACATTTTTCTTAGATGTGATGAACGATAATATATTCGTGATGGCAGAGCTACAGCAAGTACATTTATCACTCCTAACATAACAGGGCAGGTGTTTATATTTATTTTTTAGGCTATTTCAGTACAAATAAGCATTCAGTAGTTTTACTTACATGCAACTTAATTTCTCATAAATACAATGCATTGATTTTGTAATACCATTGGCAGTTTGCAAAGGGAATAACCAAGCACTTTATACACAGGAGTGATGACCTCTTTCAAGCCTTACCAGAGAGGACCAAAAGGACTGGCAATGTATTATTTACCCCACTGGCACTCAATGGGTTACATTTACATAAATTGTTAAATAAAGCATTACCATTTTTTTTAATATATATTTTTGTATTGGTTCTCTGTTGTGGTTGGCACTAGCGTACATAACCAAATCAGAGTCACACATTGCATTACACATGTGCAAAAGGCAGCTACCATTTTGTAATTATGTCAAAATGCTAGGAAACCTTCATTCTAGTGGAGTGGCTACATTACCCTGTTACACACCATTTTGCAGCAAAGTATACCTTAACCACTTCATGACCAGGGATTTTACTTTTTTTGCCATTTTTATCACATTTTTGGGATAGATTCCCCTTTTCCATGTGCTGTGTGCCCACACAAATTATATATTGGTTTTTTTCAAAATAGGCGCTACTAATACAACTTATGTCCAAGTATAATATTCCGCATGCATAGATTTTTTTTATTTTATACTACATGCTACATTATTTTTACTTAATTTTGAACTTTGGATTGGGGTTATTTTTAATGTATATATATATATGTAGTGGGAGGGTTAAGAGATGTTTGAGCACCTGGTTTTCCCATTTTTAAGTTTTTAATATTTTTTGTCATGTATTATTTTTTAATTAATTTTGTTTTTAGATTTTTAACTTTTTTTGACTGAAGATCCCTTTGAGGTCTTTAAAGACTGGGTGGATGGAGGCTGTTTTTTTTTATTTTTTTATTTCATTACTTTGATCCCTACTGCTGCTGATCACAGAATGATTGCAGCACTTGTGGTCAGCCAGGCCAGAAGGTTTTAGGAGAGTGTAGATAGACCCTCTGGTAACCTTTTTATTTTAATTGTTCTTGAACCTTTCTGTTCCGTTCAGATATTCTCTGTTATGCCAGTAACTAAAATAATAGGCCAGGGGAGGAGAAGTAGACATTTAGATTTCAGTAAGGCATTTGACATAGTCCATAGTTGAATGGATAAGGCGATGGTTGAGTGGCAGGAGACAGAGATTGTAGTTAATGATATATAATTATATTCAGTGGAAGGACTTGTTATTAGTAGGTTGCCTCAAGTCTGTATTGATACCCATGTTTTTTTTAAATGCAACTATTATAAAAGACCTTATCTTTTTGCAGATGACACAAAGGTCTGCAACAGGGTAGACATTCCTGGTGGAACAAGCCAAATGGCAAGTGATTCAAGTAAATAAGAAGAATGGCCGAGAGTGTGGCAGCTGCTGTTGATAAATGCAAAATAATGCATTTGGGGGCATTATTTTTTTTTTTTTAGCAACAACAGAAGAGAGGGATTTGGGAATTAAATGTAAGCAGGCAACGCAATAAAGATTTACAAAAAGCAGGCAGGGTGCTGGGTTGTATAACCTGATGCATTAGTATAAGGAAGAGGGAGGTGGTTCTGCCACTTCACAGATCTCAGATCAGACTACACCTAGAGCGGGGCTGTCCAACCTGCGGCCCTCCAGGTGTTACAGGACTACATCTCCCATACTCCTCTATCAGCCACTTAGCTGAAAGAGCATTATGTGAGATGTAGTCCTGCAGCAGCTGGAGGGCCGCAGGTTGGACACCCCTGACCTAGAGTATTGTGCACAGTTCTACAAACCAAATCTCTAGAAGGATATTGGAATTTTGGAAAGAGCTCATTATTGGGCTACCAAAATTATAAATGGTTTGTAGGATAATAATTATCAGGAAAGACTCAATGTATATAGCTTGCATAATTACTTAAATGGATTTAACAAAGTACAAAAGGGAACTTTATTTCAAAGGAGGAGAAATATTAGAACAAGATATCATAATCTAAAACTTGAAGGTCAGAGGTTTGGGTGTACTGTAAGGAAGTTTAACTTTACTCTGAGAGGGCGGTAAATAAATGGAATAGCCCACCATCAGAAGTGGTAGAAGCTAATACAGTAAGGGAATGCAAACATGCATGGGATAGTCATAAAGTTATCCCGAAGCTAAGACAAGATTAAGGACTGATTAAGATTTGAGTCTCAAGTCAAATGAGAAGTGATGGGGCGTGAGCCGCGATGTGTTAGAGAATACGATGTTACAGTGTGTGTGTGTTGGCAAGAGAATGCTCTACAGACTATAGAAATAAATGAAAGCCGATGAAGAGCCATCCCAATGCCGACTATGTTGCTAGGAACTAGTTCCCAACAGTGTGATGAATATAGTGTCAAATGTATTCGTCCTTAAATAAAAGTTCATGATGACTAATTAGTGTCTTCACGCAAGTAAATTGTAACTAGTATATTCCTCCAATGTACGGTAATATGGTGATATTTTTACTTTGCAGATTCCACACTATGGTACTTTTCAGTAATAAACCACACTTATTACGTGGTTTTCATAAATCTTTATTTTATTGACTCAAGTAATCCAGCAAACCAGTTCACATACCTGAGCAATAATTGTGTGCAATCACACACACAACTCTCAAATCTTGGCATTTTATATGCTTTACTAGTGCATAGGTCATGGCACAGCACAGGGTCTTGCTTTGCAAAACAGGCATTGTGCATTTTCAGGGTCCAGGAGTCAGGGTATTGGTCTGACTTGCAGGACGTATAATCACTAGCCAGGACTTTCTTGGCCAATTCAGCACACTTAATATCTATACCCAATACTTTCATTTGTGGAAAGATTGTTGGGTGCATTTTAAGTTACAAGGAATCTACGATTCTCTGTTTTACCTTTACTTTTTATTATGTGTGTCTGTACATAGTTTGCATCAGATTTCAAAAAATGTGTTGTATAAACTATACTCGGTGATAATGATGTTAATATAAAATATCAATTGATATTGTACAAGCTACAAATATCATCACGGATTTCTCCATACTGACTCACTGGCATATCTGGCAGTGAAGGACTTTCAGAGATGTACGTTCCCTTTTTCACACGTTCTACAATCTAAGAAGTCTTCATTTTATTTCTGTGCAGCCATGGCAACAGAAAGAGGAGGCAGGTCAAATTACAAATACGGTAATACCGGTAATAATAAAACTCCAGAATGTTTATTTCCCCGTAGACCAGTGTAAATAAAAATGTAAACAGATTTGCTGTAATGACAGTAGAAGCAAGAGATAGAGTTCATGGGACTCTGGTGTGAAAATTGCCCTGGGCCCTCCAACTTCAACAGCTAGTCTGTGCCTTGCCGCCCTTCTAACATACAACAAATGTAAACACACGGATTACACATACTCACTAACACATACTCCATCTCACCCCACTTACACATGCATGCTCACACGCATACTCACACACACACACATGCATGCTCACACAAGTACATATCCATGTTCACACACACACAAAGTACACATGTGGTCACATCCATACATAAATCCAAACACACATATATACATATATTACCTGTCACCGCTCCTGCAGCTTCCTCTCCCGCTGCTCACACACACTGTGCGGGCAGCCTCAGTTTCCCCTGGTTTGACGTCACGTTACCCCGATACCCTCCTGTCTACTCCAGGCTGGTTCAAAACAGTTTGGAAACGGGCCCTTCCGACCTGGATCAGTGCTGTCCAGATTGGAAGGGCCCTTTCTGAACAATGTTGAATCAGTATGAGGGGACAGGAACAAGACCCCTGTAGTTAAGCCAGTGGATAGAGAAACACATACCAGCCTTAGTGGCAGCCAGCTACGGAGGAGACTTGCTACATCTTTTTCACCATATTCCAATTTCCATCTAGGTAATGCATATGGCTTATATTAAAGATGGGAGTATTATGCTGTATTAATTAAATGATTCCCTTATAATACATTATAAATGACTGCAAATTAGGTACTATTCTGTGTGTGCTAGCAATATGGGACAATGGTTATTTAACCAAAGTATCAACTATGATGGGAGTAGGAAAGCCAGCAAGTGGATTCAGAATGGCAACTCTGCAGTCTGCACTTTGAAGCCAACCAGCAGCTTCCCCAAAAGCCTCAAAAAAGTCAAATGAAAATTCACTATCTGCCTTTGGGCAGTGATTAGTCCATGGAGCAGATGGCCTTATATGTCTTTTTGTTCCCATGAGAATTAAAAAAAGGGCATGCTGTCAGTTGATCTACTGTGAGATCAGTTTGCCATCATACAGGAATGGAATAGATGATTGCTGAATTCAGCTGTCAGTATATGTGATGTTAAAAGTGGCTGTCTTCACCACCCTAGGCCTAGTTCAAAATTATATGAAGGAGACGCACATAGGCAAAAGAGGTAGCTGCCCTGGACCAATTCTTACTTCTTGTATGCAGTTATCCCTTGGGCTCCCTCAACAGAAATGCTTGTGTAAAGACAGCAATGTTTTGGGTTTTATTACTGAAGATTCTCATGTGTCCCCCAGTATGTGTACTCATTCAATATTGGTAGACAACACTAAGTGACAGCCTGAAATAGCGTAACAAAGTATCCTTTGTTTAGATCATGGTATCATATGGATATAAATAGTAAATTTAGCCTCGAGCAAGTCTCCCATCATGGTAAAATTGTTAGTGTTATGTACTGATGCTTGTTCTATGTAGTGAAATAAATCAAAAATCACACAGGAATAAGAATTTTGGTTTGTTTTTTTAACAGCAATAACCAGAATTGCAATATAAACATTGATAGAACATTCATATTATACATAGCAATCACTCATCCAGAGGAAGGCAAAGAAAACCCTCAATGAAACACTTGCCAATTATGTTTCATAAGAGGGGAAAAAAATTTCCTTCCTGACCCCAAGTATGACGATCGGATTTCTCCCTGGATAGTTTTAAGTGCTCAATGCCACATATGCCAACCGTGAGAGATGAAGGGTCCTGCATACAGAATTTACTTTCACTTTTTCTTCTGGTCATAGAATCTATAATCAACACAACGAATGGAAACCTCTGTGCAGAGCTTGAACTCACGGATCTCACTCCTGGAGAGCTTACGCTTACATTTGTCGAAGGTGCTCTACAAATACAGTCACTTGTTATAAGAGTGAAATTCACTGGGATCATAGCTGTCTTCTATAGAATGACAAGGGAATCATAATACAGTGTGACTATAGAACATACAAGGAGAGAACTCTTTGGTAGATGCTAGAAGAGGCCCCTGCCAGCGACCAATAAAGTCGTTCTTATGGCTCTTTAACTCTTGACGGCAAACCTACGGATTTCCGCTCCCATTAACCCCTGCGATGCTGTGTAGATAACTGGGATCAATGGGATCGCACTCTTATAGATATACCTTAAATGTAGGGCAGGTAGTTTGTGACCAAAACTGTGCAAATAGTGTTATTCTAGCTGGCAGGATGTCTTTAAAGTGGTATTACCTCTGTTTATAGATATTTATATACAGCATCACCTGATGAGGTTTGATTGTGTGCAGCCCACATGTTCAGTCATATAAGAAATGTACGAAAAAATAAATAAAACGATACAAAATAATAGTGTAGATGTAAAAGGAAAATGCTGGTAAAAATATATTGTATGCACTCACAAGTGTACGTGGTGCTTCAAGGCTTTATAGGTCCCTTGGTCCGTTGGTGTATATAAATGGATCAAGAAAACAGAAAATAACATAGGGTGATATTGTAAATAAAGCGACACCGCAAGGTGGTGGATACACTTACTCGTGTCTTGAGGGTGTTCAGCGTCACAAAACAGTGATTACTCCTCCGTGTATGTCCGTGGATGTATGTTGTTCTTGATGGGTATACTTAAAAATAAACTTCCAACCCAATGGTTGATCTAAAAATGAATTTATTGAAGGGCTCTGCCCTAAAAATCTGCAATGGACTATAGGTACCTGGTTTATAATAAATAAATAAATATTGTCTCAATAAATAAATAAATATTTAAAACCGTCCTCGTGGTCCAAATACAGTAATAAAAAGGCAATATCTAAATAAAAACTAGTTTTTATTTAGATATTGCCTTTTTATTACTGCCCTGCCCATTTCCCCTTTAAATGGGGATGTTTCCCGCTACCATCGGCAGGAACGCCCCCAACGTCACCGGGAACACCCCCAACGTCAGCGAGAACTCCCACTAATGTCAACGGTAACACCTCAACGTCACCAGGTACGCCCGTCAGGGGGACCTCCCGCTGACAGTGGGGACTCCTGCTGACGTCAGTGGGCAGTCCTGGCCGTGTCCCGCAAGGGAAGGCTCCGGGTAGCCGGAGCCCAGAAGTTCCCAGCTACAGTCATGTCACTATGGAGGCTTTGCCAGCTAGGCATTGAGCTCCATAGTCACAGTTACCAACTGTCCTTGTATTTGGGTGTTAGGCCTGCTCGGGTGATCACAGATCTGTCTCTGTAACCAGCCGAAAGATAAGTGAATGTGAGGTCCGTGCCTTAAGCTTTCTGCTTCAGCATATTTGTGTTTTGAAAATGTTGACATGTATTAGTATATTTAAGATAAAATAGGTTTATTATGATTCATGCTAGACATTTATCTGCACAAAGGGAATTAGTCAGCTGTGGCAGCTTTTGCGTGTTCAAATTAATCATGTATTGTGGTGGTAAGCAGTTCAGGGATCTTGCAAAAGTGCCAGGATTGTTAGCAACAACTCTGGCATTTTTGTAAAATCCCTGAACTACAATACATTTATAAACTGAACACACAAAACATGCCTTTCGGAAGGCTGATTCACTTTGTGCAGAAATCATGCTGATGGTCAAATCCAGTGTCTCCATGTAAAATGGGTACAAATCCTGCGTCTCTGTATAATCTGTGTCCAGGGACAAGTCCTGATGTACATATTACCGTACTGGCCCAATTATAGGCCGCACCCCCCCACACACACTTTAAGTCTTTAAAGTGGGGGTGCAGCCTATAATCAGGGTTTATTTCAGGGATGCGCAATTCGTATCGCCCGACGCCCGGGACATACAGCCTGTGCCATACGTGCAGATAACCTCCGCTGCTGCCGCTGCTGCCGGCGGAAGCGGCGAGAAGCAGCAGAGGTTGTCAGCGCGCATCGTGCAGACGTCCAACGACCGGCCCGCTAGACAGCCTTGGAATCGAATTTATTTATCGACTCAGTACTCCTCTTTCTTATTCTTGTTAACAGCTGCCGTCCTAGAACAACATTCTCCGGATGTTGCTAGCCAAACACATATCCACTTAGGGGATGGTGAGCACACTTGGCTGCTAGTAAGCTGTGAATCAGACTTTAAATCAGACGACCTCCACAGAATGGATAAGAAATCGTCAGGTGATGTTAAATCCTTGAGACGTTTCGGCGGTATATTCTACAAAAAAACCCAGGAAGTATGAAATATCTCAACAAAGCAGAAAAACTCTTTTTGAGCACTGTCCAATTAGTCCATTCGTCTATATTGGCTCCCAAAATTGTATATGCTTCTTTAGTATAATGTGTGTTGCTCAAAATTACTATTGTCAACAGGTTTGACTACCAGGTTATGTTTCATTTTCAATTTGTTTAATGATCTTTGTTCTTGTTGACTTCTGATTCTGGTTAAAAGCCTTACTCTTAGATTCTAGTTTTTCTAAATCTTTGAGTACGAGGTCAGTAAACATCTCTATGTGTTCACTTTTTTCGTTAAGTGGAAAAAATCTTGATTTTGGTCTTAGTTGTGTGTCTAAGAATTCGTCTTTTACTTTATTCTCTTTTTGATCTTTTTTATCGGATTTACAAAAAAACCTTTTAACAGTTAATTCCCTCAAATATTTTTGAGTGTCCATAAACAGGTCGAAAGAATTAGGTCCTCTCGCTGGTGCGAATTTAAGTGCCTTACTTAGTAAATATCTATATGGAGTGTAGTTGTCCTGATATTTTCTGTACGTATTCTTAGTATAGTTACATTTAAAATTAGTAGGTTTACTTCTAAATTTAGGTCTGCCTGGGAAATTCATTGGAATAGTTGGGTGTTTTTCCTGTGCAACCCATGTTGTATGTATTCCTCTCTGTGTCTCTAAAAAATTTCCTTTTTTTGTTTTCAATAATTTCCTCTATTTTAGTCATTTTTCCTTCCAGATTTCTTTTTGTGGCCATAATTGTAATAGCGTCTTTCACTTTTATGTCCTTTTCTATATTATGTATTTCTTTTTCTATATTTTTTAGTTAATCTTTTTGTTGTCCTATTATTAATCTCGTTAACTTAAGGAACATTCGTCCTTTGTATTGTGCCACTCCTGCATAAAGGCCGGATCATCCGTGTCGAAAGCTGGACCTTTATATATATGTTATTTCCCACCATCTTTTTATTTCTTTTTCCATAAGTCTTTCCAATTGAATAAAAAGAAAAAGTGGGCTCATAACTTGATGGTCCTCTTTCCTCCATATGGAGAAGGAGTCCATCCCATGGGCCATATTTAGATCTAAATATTAAACACCAATGTGCACTAATACTCTCAGTGGAGAAAATAAATGTGTTAAAGAAAAGTGTCAAGGGTACCAGTATCAACAGTGGGGTGGTATAGTGAATATGTAATGAATCTTTTTCTATACTACCACATTAGTGAAAAATACTGCGCATTCCTTTAATCTGTACCAGAACAAAAGTGTGTGTTTTCCTAATAAGGATGAGGCTTGTAATGTTATTCCCATTCACCACATTTTGTTATTTTGTCGGATAAAGTACATCTTTAAAGGCTGTAATATCACCTTGGTACAGTAGTGGATTGCTTTTTATCTCCACTTGGACCTAGAATAGGGATAGCTGGCACCAAGGGTAATCCTTATACTCTTTATCACACAGTGCTAGAACTGGTTACTTGAAAGGTCATGTTGGAATGCAGTAATGGGAAGCCAAGACATAATGAAGATCCTTGAGACTGGGGTTCATGGTAAATCTATGTGAGCCTCACCTTTCGTGTGTCAGCCCTATGAGATGACATATCGGAATTCAGTTGCTGGCTTACCTGTTATTGATGTTTAATAAAGATATGGCCAACACCCAAGGTCAGATTAAGGAGCTTTGTGCCCTGGAACAATTAACAGGAAGGACATCTTCTCTGGAAATTCGGTCTTAGGCAACCTGTTTCTCACCTCTTGTTTCTCAGCTTTTTGCCTGCTGTGGTCTTTTCCCTTTAGTTCTATTCTTTCCCTTTTTCTGTTCTTCTTTTTTTTTCTTGTGTTATATCTTTTTTCCACATCACCCGCTGACATCTTTTCCTCACTCTTTTCTATCTTCTTTGCAAAGGTGTATCTAGAGTATTTGGCACCCAGGATGGATCCTACATTTGCTTTGGGCACTCCCCTGGTTGAAGGAACGGGGATGAGACAGGGACATGGAAACGGTTGGCGGAGAACGTAAGGAGATATTAAGGAATTTCCCAGATACTTGGAAACTCTCTGTGTCTGATTTTAAAAAATCAGACAAGATTCCAGACTCTAAAGGTAAGTTAGGTTCTCCCTGATATATTATCAGTGAAAGTACTCATATATACCTTAAATATACTAATTTTGGATTGTATTTATGTGAAGTTGCTTAAAAAGGACACCAGCAAATACCAGCATTCAAATATACATGCATTTTATTAATACAAAGCTTGTCATATCTTTCTCTATATCCATATTTCATATATCTCTATTGTAGAAAGACAAAACAGGCCTATCGAATCTACTATATCTGCGCCGAGGATGTGGTTGTAGGTTTCATTAGGACAACAGTTAAAAAACAGAAATCACAGTGATTAATGATTATATCCTGCTGATATATAAAGAAAGGAAGAGACATGAGACACTGTGCACAATTAGTTATTGGAGCTGTAATCTTCGTCAGTGGGATAATTTAAGAAGATTCTTGGTAGAGGGTATGTAATGTTTCCACCCTTTATTTGGGTTTTTTGGAAACATTGAAATGAAAAATGCTGTATGTTCTTACATTAATCAAGACATAATATTTTTTAAAGTTCCTCTGATGACCAGTGATTTTAAAACACAGAAACATTCTATATTTCTGTATAATATAATACACGGAAGCCATCAAAGGGGATAGTTGATATTCCAATTGACATATTTTCATTCATTTTTCATATGTGTTGGCATGCATTCTACAGAGAAGCTATAAGAGTTCGCCCATATTTACATAAAAAAGACAGCTCAGCAAAACATTAAGTGGTTTACAGCATATGGAAGCTTCAGGCTTTGATCTTCTGTTCTGTAAATGTTTCATAATCATTAGGAATTGTATCTAGGGGAAAATAAAGTAAAGTCATAGTCAGAATAAAGTAATGAACAAAAAAGTATTCTACACAAAAACATGGCCTATTGTGAAGCCTAAATCAAGCATTTCAGTGATCTTCAGTACTTTTCACCTCTAAACCATGGCCTCTACAAACCAGCAGAAGGTCTGAAATGACCATCTTTGTATATCTTGGTGTTGGAAACACCTGTCCAAAATGTATATTTGGTGGCTGGGCCATATGTAATTATTGACGTAAGACAAACAGATTTTTAGGCAGCACAGCAGCGACACATCAGCTGTTGAATGTCGTATCCGGCCTAGAATCTCCTTATAGAACAACATTGTTGTATCTCAGTTGCATATCAGGTTGAATTGTCTGGTCAAAGGCACGCTATACAAATTGTTCTTGAACAAATATAACCTTTTTTTTGCTGTCTGAAAATCTACTAGTAATTGTATTCTATATTTTTGTTTGTAATTTTATTATATCTTGTGCTGCCTAACCCTTTCTTCCAAATACATCCAAAAAACAAAATAGTTTGAACGTGCACGTGCTTCTCACCATTACAGCGGTATCTTAGGTTAGACCAGATAATGTTCTCTTGAGAGAAACAGAACACTCCAAGACGTCCTCCTCTCATTGTGGTATCCAGGATGACTCCAGAATCTGCCACCAGTTCTGAACCCTCAAAAAACTTCACCCTGCGAAATTAAATGTATTTTTAAATTATGACTCGTTAACAATATGTGAAAAAACTGTACAGGGTAAAATGATAGTGATGATGATATAATAAAATGATACAAGGTATGAATAGTCATAGGTATATGAAGCTGTGGATTGATTTATTTATTATTAGTAGTAGTATTATTTCAATGCTCCTCAGATTCTCTAGCAGAGTCTTATTCCCATTTTATTATAAAGTTGCTTTTTTTTAAATGGCAATAATTTAATTGTCTTAAAAATGTTTAAAGAAAAGAATAACTCATTATAATTTATCTTGCACCAGATCTGTTTTAATTTATATATTTACTCTCTTCTTGTGACATGGATAACATGGGTTGAGTGGGGATGAATTCCAGACAAGCTATAGCAGTTGGAATGTAAACCTTTCTTACTTTTACTTTGACCAACTGTATATTACAGGTTCCTTGGTGACAACGATCAGGAAGTTAAATTCATAAATAAAAGATTTAGCCCACTCCTCTCTTCATACTTTTTTACCTATTGCTATCAAACACATTTAACAGCAATGCATGTGGTTTGGGAGTTCCCATTAATGTAAATATGTTAAGGTTAAACATGTTTCTGGGTATTTTTTTGTAAAACGTTTTCATTTTTGTTTACACCATCATATAGTTGACATGTCCATTTCTCAAGGCACTCCACCTGGGCCTATATTAGTACCCAATGGGCGATATAATGCCACCAGACATATACCCGGGTAATCAACACCAAGTAACCTTTATAGACTCCTAATGGATAAAGTTATTGATCATACCTGATGTATCCCACTGAAGGTCTGTGTTGTAAAAACCATCTGTAAGACGTCTTATCTTTCCAGCCTGCATTCCTGGGATCCTTCCACAGCAGTCTGACTTGGTTGACTGAGTCCCCCGTATGCCACAGAGAATTCCTAAGCTGCTCTCCTGGCCCACTTGTCGATTTTACTGCCTATGACCAAATGCACAAATGTAGTTACAACTATTTTGCACTTAAGTGTAAGACTAAGTTACAAAGTGCTGAAATTGGTCCAATCTCCACAATAGAAGGTCCCTTGATTTATCAGCCAAAGTGTTACCCTATATCTTAGTTTAATTAACATTGCTAATATATGCAGTCGTTTGTTAGAAGTGCCCTTATGCTATGAAATACTTTGTTTGGGATCTTTTAGTATGTTCGCTATACTTGTGTGAATAATACCTCCATCAAAGGTATTATTCACTTCAGTTTCCAACTATATATAATGAGTAATATGAATCATAAAAGGTACCATAAGTATGGGCCATAAATATCATGAAAGCCTGGGATATACAAATCCAATGAGTTTGATTATGTGAATGGTATAATGGCTACTTTTGTTCTTCATGAAGTTTGTTAATGTTTCCAAAACAATAGGAAAATATAGGGCCTTCAGAGGTTTCAGGAAACCTCATGCACTTTCTAAGACACTGTGGGCAAGAGAGTAGAAACAAGATTCAGCCTTTGTAGCAAGTCAAGCGAAGTAGCCCAATAACATTGACTCAAAAAAAAACAATAGGCACTGCACAACACAGATTCACTTAAAAACACTTAATGGAAATCTCTTCAGAGACCATAGAAAAGACTTGTTCGGGGTGTAAAAGTCCTTATTTCTCAAATATAACAAATTAATCACAGCAATCGAGGGGCGTTGCTGGTCCCTTTTACCCTCGCTATTACTCCACAAAGAAGAAATTTGTTCCACTTACAGCACCTGTCACCAAAAATCTGAAACAGATAGTAAATATATAGTAGGCCACTCTTGTTTCTACTTTCACTTGATAAGGTATATCATACAAGTATGTCCTCAGTTGTTTTGTAATGAAAAGACAATGTTTATATTTAAGCTGCTAATAGAATTTTAAATTACTGATTGAAGGGAAAAGAAGACAGCAACCATAAGTCTTAATGCATAAACCTATTTTTTCAAACAGTTACATTTTTACAGTTTCATTTTTACAGTTGGGTAATTTAGTTATTTATAAGAATATGCACTGATCATCTGTTATACCTTAAGTTGGATTCCAGGTTCAGCCACAGCTCTGAATGGGTTTGCCTGCCAATATGTTTGCTCCATTTGTTTCCACATGACAACGTAGAAACTAGAACTATCCTGGTAACCAAATATGAACCCAGCATAATCATCATCTGTTTCTGTGTTAACGTGGAAGGTCCCCTCAAAGTCCACTCCGTTGAATGCAATGTATCCTTAATATAAGAAACCATGTTGGGATAGAATGAGTGAGATAATCATTGTTACATTAGTACTGATAAATTAGCAATGGGAATGGCTATTACAAGTCTGTGTTTAGTTTATTTTACAGGTTTTATATCTGTTTAGTTGCCAACATCCATATTGCATATTGTACAATACTATATCTTTCTGGCCAACTGGGGGCTCCAATGGAGCATGGCACCTACATTAAAAGACTGTCATTATATTGATGGACAGAGCTATCACGGGTCAGGTTTCGCTAAATATTTCAAAACAGTCCCCACCGATGCACTGAATCAACAGCTCAAAAGGCAATTTCCTGCATGAGAGGAGATTTCCCTGGACCCTGAGCCAGTACTACTGTAGTGAGCAAAGTGGGAGTCAGATATCTTGTATGGCCTCTTAATTCACACTATATCAAACAACTAAAAAAATGTGTGGGCAGCGGGGGATTCCTTGCTACATCCACTACATCCCAATTAATGATTATATCCATTCAGTGCAAGTAAGGTGTGCTAAGGGATGTGGGGCTCAGGCTGCAGCCCCCCACTGCAGAGTTAAAGTACTGATTACTGTTAATCATTATGTGTGAATTAAATTCATTTAAATAACCATTTCCCTGTGTTCACAGCATAATGCATATTACCAACAGCAAGTCCTGGGTCACTGTTCATCGTTTGGACAATTTCCATCCCCTTAAAAAATACAAAAGGACATTGTTTGGAAAACATATCATTAATTACTTATTAGAAATTCTGTATTCTGTATATTACATGCATTAATATAATGTTTATGGCCATACCTCATTCAAAACAATCCAATTTGGATCAATTTGAGCATCACCCTCTGGATCTAAAACAACTGTTTGGTAAGCTCTGAAGTCTGTGAGAGTGACTTCGGCATTTTCTGGGCAAGCATCAACTGTGTCGATCACCAAGTCTCTATCAAAGTCACCTTCACAAGCATTTCCAATGCCATTGCCTGCAAGATATATTATAGAAAAACTGTTATTTATACAAACATGAAGCAGAAATGATAAAATGGACACACTGTGATTACGCTGTGAACATTTCCATCTACACAGCCTTTGTGCCCATTTGGTACGTAAACAGAGAGTAATAAATGGAACTGTTTCTACCACTTAGATCAGTTCAATGTGCGGCCTGCGGGCCAAATGCCACTCGCCGAACTTCAAGGTGATTTCCCAGTGGGTCGGCCGGTCATTCAAAGTAGCCACACAACGGCTGCTGTGAACTTCGCGTTTGGACGGCCGCTTTCAAAGCAGCCATCGTGCGGCACACCGAGCTGCCCAGTGGTACCTCATCGCTTCGTCCCGTCCATTTTAAGATGTGACGTTCAAGGGGACGGGCTCTCTCAGGGAGTGTGTCGGTGTGGCAGAGCCTTTCCTGATGTGTGTGTGTTTGGGTATTGGTGGGGCAGAACCTGTCCTG